>VWZN01014372.1:168752-309294 GCA_013396955.1 Regulus satrapa
ATGAAAACTAAAATAATTTTTTTTTTTTTTTTTTTTTTTTTTTAAGTAAACCCTACTTTTTGCTTATGGCCAAATTCATGAAACTGCAATGAAGAAAAATGAACACGCTGAAGGGGATTGACCCCAAGTGCTCACGACCAGGTCTTTCAAGACTAACGAGAGAGAGAGTTTGCATTTGCTTTTCCTGCTAAGAACTCTTTCCTGAGGGCACACTGCATAATGCAAAAAGAGCTATGTGAAGTTTGGTGCAGAGGATGAAAGTAGGACCATTCGGCTGTTTTACAGAGATGAGGTTCTCTTCCCCTTCCCCCTCCACACATTTTTCACTGTAAGTGAAAACGAAACTTGTGCTTTTCAGAGGAAATGGCTGCTAAAGGTTAAAGGGTAAGTCTTCCTTGCTGCAAGCATACATTTTCGCAAGCTGAATCTCATCCATGTGGCAAGCAGCACTCACACTGAAACAACTGCACAGGGCTTGGAAGAAGAGTAGGGAAATAGAGGGCAAGAGCATCAAAAGAACATCCCAAAATCAATTCATCTGATCTTTTTTATTCCCTCATTTGAGTTCTGGCCACCTCCTTTTCCCTATTCCACATTCCACTGTAGAAACGAGATCATTATTCAGAGGTGGAGGGTGGGTAGCTGTGCCCAGAAAGTTGTGAAAGGAAGCAAGAGCATTTCTCTAGGGCTGCCATGGGGGTTTACCCATCACAAGGGCTGGGGAATCTGGGGCAACAGGTAACTGAAGCCTTGAGTCCTTGCCCTGCCAACCAACCAGCATATTTGTGCAGCTCTGATGTACCTACACAGAAATACAATGACACACATCACAAGTCACTGGGAAAAGAGCAGGGGGAGGAAGGAGGCAGCTGTTGCCCACCCCAGCTTGCCTTTCTGCTTGCTTTTGTTCTCATAGTGCCCATCATTTGTTTCTTGGGTTTTTTTCTGGTGAAGGAAGCCATAGTGAAAGAATATATGAATGGTCCTGAAAGCAGTTTCTGGTAAATTCTGATATATTCTGTTTAGTGCAATGCTCCTGGGAAATATTTGACCGCCAGCAAACACACTCATTAGTATCCATATGGAATTCAGAATATTCCTGATAAAATATATTCAGAATATTCCTGTTATATAAAATACAAAATAGGATGAACAGAAGTCCAATCAAAAACACACCTTCCAGCAGCATAAAGTTCCCAGAATTCAAATGTGGGCAAGATTGAGATTGATGCAGAACATACATAGAGAGCAATAGAGCACAAATGTATATGCATAAGATTCACCACCATTTAGTTTTAAATTAAGACATTTAAAGTTCTTCCAAGATAGCAAATTCAGATTTGAGAGGCAGTCAGCATTTTCTTCTTATTCCTTCTCTCCCACTTGTCCCTGAAAACCAAACACTGAATCAAACACCTGGGAGATTGATGATGGGATTTGCTGTGCTTGCCTAAGGAAAGCTTAAGTTTCAGTGAAGCAATATTCCAAAGGATGCAGAGTCGGACAGGCAGAGGGATGGCTGAGAAATGGTTATGACCAAGGGCAGGTTTCAGAAGGCTGCAGGAGCCAAGTCTCCTCTGGAGAGGTCTCCCAGTGACCAGAGTGCAGCAGAGTTCCCAGCAGCTCCCTGGGACTGGGGACCTGTCTCCCCAGGCAGCCTCAGCATTGTGCAACACAAGCGAAGCATCACAGGAATGGTTTGTGCTTGTTTGAGGTTACTCCTACCCAGGAAAGATTACTTTAATTTCTTTCTAAGAAAGCTGAAATGGCCCAAAAACTCCCTGTGCTTGTTCTGTGAACCACTTATTGATATACCTTAAGACCAAAATTCATTCAAAAAGTTCACAACAGGAAAATAAGAGAAACAAGAGAGTTTTTCTGAGTCTGGACTTTCTGATGGCACACCAGCCTTGGCCCTGCCTACAATGATGGGTGTCAGAGGTATCAGTCACTAGAGTGACACCAAAACATCCATATTTCATCTGAAATTTCCCTCCATAACAAATCCCTGCTTTTTTTTTTTTTTTTCTTTTCACAGCATATTTGTATTCTTCAATCTCTCTTAGAACAGAATTAGAACTAAGTCAGTCCCAGGAGCATGCAGCCAGCAGGCTGAAGGCATCCCAGACTTCTTACTTTTCTCTGCTTGGTTCTGGTAATTTAGACTCAGTCTCTGCACACATTAGTTGCTTCTGTGTGAGATAAATTGAGTGGTCTACCTTACAACTACCCAGATTCCCTTTTGTGCTCAGAGAGTTTCCTTGCCTGATGCCATCTGTGCTCAAAAATGCCTTTTTTCACACTTCCTTTGGCACAGAGTGACTCTGAGGGGGAGGGTAAATACTGCAACTGGAATAACTCAAAACTTTTCCAAAAATATAAACACTGCAATAAAAGTGTGAAGCTGCTGAAAAAGTTTTCATATAGAGTATTAGAAAATACATATCAAGGATTTTAAAAAAAACATTGTCTCTATAAAGAAGAAAAAAATTGCACTATGAGTACTGTATTGAGAATCCCAGAATTTCCCCTTTTTTGCCTTTACCTGCATAGGTAGAAGAAGAGACAGTCCAGGAAAAAAGAATTCTAGGAAAAACCAGTTATATCCAAAGGCCAGGACTGTACATTATTTATAATGTGTAAAAAGCCCATGCCCTTTGTTATCACTGGAACCTGTCTGGAGATGGGGATTAGACAGCATCATCATCTATGGCTTTATAAACTAACTGATGGTCTTCTGTGCATTTTAATAGCTGCAGCTGATATATAACTGAGCACAAATGTCTTCATTCTCTGCTTTGTGAATCACCAGTACAGAAGAATAATAAAAATACCATGATATGGTAGTCACAGATGCCACAATTATTAATGTAAAGGTTTTAAACAAAGTATAAATGTTCCTGTTGAGTCATATGCTACTCTTTCCTTATAGAGGATATATTATAATGCATTGTTTTTCCAAAAAAAACCCCAAAAGCTCTATATTATTGTAGACCTTTTGTAACAGCAAAGCTGTTTTGCAGCAGCAAAGCTGCTCAGAACCTGTATGGAGAGTCAGGGGGTTGGGCTGACAGCAGAGGATGGGAGCAGATAAAACTCCTTCCAGGAGAGATTCTAGATGGGGCAGGGGAAGGGATTACATTAATCCATGTCCCACTCAGGCTCTGCTGGCCTTCAAAATGCACTCTTGAGCTGAAGTGTTGGATCTGTTAAGAGACTCTTCATAAAATATCATGAAGCCAGTTTAGAGTAAATGGATCCACTTCCTTTCATCTGCCTGGAGGGTTTTGGCAGTTGTTGGGGCTTGAGGGTTTGGTAATGGCAAGAAGAAAGGCTCCAAAGTGGTAGAAGTGGGAAAAGAATCATGCTGATGCAGACAGGCAGACTGTGCTAAGGTTTCATTGCCGTGACCAAAGTCTTGCAAAGGCCAGCCAGTGAAAATGAACACAAAACGCAGGACCTTCTACTATCTGCTTTCCTCAGTATCACAGACAGCTTTAATCATAAAACAAAAGCTCTTGCTATGATGAGCACCCACTGTGCAGAGCCCTCCCCTTTGCTCAGGAGTGACAGAATGACCCCTTGGTTAAATTTTGTTTTGGCATTTCTAACCATACTTCCTTTAAAAAAATATTTCAAAGTACAAATGTTGGTTACCTTTCTTAAAAAAATGGGTCAGATTTTTAAGGTGAATAACCTTTGGAAAAAAAAAAAAAAAGAAGACTTCAGAGCTTGCAATGTGTTTATTGCCCTACAAAGTGTTGCTGGCAATAGCAATTTTAATATGAAGCAATAGAAGAGGAGGTGTGAGGACTATTGCACAACTTGCAGATGGCCGTTCAGCCACAGGAGGTTGCAGGGAAGGACTGTTGTGGTGCCATGAGTAGCCCCCCTGGCTATTTGGAGCTGAGCACAGTCCTTTGCCAGGCAGGTGCTAAGCTCCAACAGCCCGCTGGGCCACACGCTATCGCCTCTATTTACAGAAGTTGGTGGACTTTCCTCCACAGCTAAATAGGCTGACAGCCTCAGAGATTTGCTTTGAGTTTTTGGTTTGAGCAAATCAATGAACTACAAGGAAAACTACAAAAACAACAACAAAAGGAATGGTTTCTGAATGCTACCTGAAAAACCACAGAGTTTCAAAAGAAAAATCTCTAGCAAAAAAGATACCTGGAGCAAGGCAAGGGAAGAAGTTCCTCCTACAGTACACAGATCAGAGCAAAGCCATAAAACATTCTGATAGTGAGTTGCTATTTATTGCAAACTATTCTGGACAAAAAGACTGACTTGATGAGAGTCACTTTTAGGTTGTGTCAGTCCATCAGTATAACTGCCAAATAATTTCTAATGGAATGCAGAAAAACAATAGTTTTAAAAGTTTGAAGTTTGTTTGTGACCCACACTTGTGCTAGCCCCAGAGCACAGTAACAGTCCAACCACTTCCTGAGTGAAATAAAATGTAAGTGGAAAGATGTAGATAGAATTTCAGTTTTCATCATCAACTTTTCTGCCTAATTACATTTAATTCACACGTGATCAACCCTGGCCCACGGAGGAAGGGAGGTTTCCAAGGGTTCTGGCCTATATCCAGCCCAGTAAGAAATATTTTACTTATTTCACTTAGGTACAACAGGTTCAAATTCAAGCTGAGCTTTAGCTTTGGCAGGGCTGTAAAGCAGCTGCTGGTGAGCTATCAGCACGGGCCCAGGGAGGAAGGAGGTCAGCACAGCAGAGCAGACGCAGCCCTGCCACCCTCCCACTTCCACCTTGTGCCCAGGGCAGCTCCTCATCCTGCAGCTGACTGAGCCTGGCTCTCGGCAAAGCCTTCCAGTAGGAAAATGTTCAGCTGGTACAAAAGATAATCCTGAGTTATTGTTCAGGGCTCAGAATAATAGAAGGGTCATCAGTTTGGTGTGTCTGATTGAGTATACAAATTTGAGCTGTGAAGACTAAAGACTTCATTTATTTTACAATAATGTGGAAGGTTATGATGCTATATCATCTAATGCTGAGCACCTTTGCAGGTTAGAACTTCCTAAGCAATATTATTTAAAAATATTTTTTCATTTATTTTGAGAGATTAAGTCTGGCTTGCATGGAAATGGAGATGCTTCAGCTTTATGAAGGGTTTTTTGTGCATTTTCACAAACTTAATTGAATTTTTTATGTGTATGACAAAATGAAGTTATATACATCAAAGAGTATTGTGAGTTTTCAAGTCTGAGGTCCAAATTCATTATTGGTGTAACTGCTGTAGAGGTAACCAATAATCTGACCCAGATTCTGGACTTTAGACAAAGTTTATCATTCCTGAGGATTATGTAGAGTTTACTTATCAGGAGAAGAATCCAATCATCTTTCTCTTCCCATATGTAAGAAGTGGACTTTGCAGCCACATTTAGCAGTGGATACCTTGTCTGGGAAATGTCTCAGTGTGCTGTATAATAAATGGGACTTGCTAGAGCTGAGTGCTGGGAAGAAATTGTGCTGCTCTGCTCCTGTGTGTGGAGGCATACGTGAGCAGGCTGTGTGTCACTGAGATTTGTAGATAACTGAAGCTTGAAACTCTATGGTCTATAGTTTACTGATGTAAGTTCCTGCTTTTCATTGATCTTCATTCACTAAATCTGGACATTTGACTATAGAAAGAACCAAGCATCTTTTAACTCCATCTTTCACATCTCTCCAGGGGCTATGAAACACACTGTTTGTTTTAAGGAAATGATGAAACTGAAGGAGAACCCCTACTTTAAGCATCCCAAGTATTTGGACAGTTAAAAACCCAGGCTGAACTTGGGTTACATCTGTATTTTGGGCTTCCCTTTAAATTTTATAGGGAAGTAATTGATCCATGTAAAGCACTTCCATCTCATACTGAGAATGGCAGCACATAGTGCCCTGGAATTTAATGTGAAAAATACCTGTTTTTAATTTTCTATTAATGTTAACCTGAACCGTTGTGTGTCCCTGTTTCATTACTTAGCTGCAGTTGTACTGAGCAGCCTTGGAAAACAGATGAAGTATGAGTGGTTATTGCCCAAAATACCACTGGATTTCATGACTCAACCTTTGGAGCTTAGAATTTATGCCAGTGCTATCTGTGGCTCTTAAATGCCATTCACCCCTAAGAATCATTCCACACTCACACAAAACATTTGTGTGATTTAGCTTGATGCGGTGCTTCACAGGGTCCAAAGCAGGACTGATATTGTTATTTCTAGAAACGAAAGAGGAGAAATAAAATATCTTAATTTAACTGCTAAGGAAAAAGATACCTGTTAGTTTCAAGAGATTTAGACTTTAAGTGTGCTGCAGACAGAAAACTCCAGACATGAGGTGAAAGCAGCGTGTTGTGTTTCCTTAAAAAGACCTGTCAATCTGAAAAGGCATTTTTCTCTTATGCTTGGATATTTTATGTTAACATTGCTCTATTTTTGGCTTAACAACTTTCCTGTTTATATCACTGAAACACTCAGCTAAGCAAAACTGCATTTTGCAGACCCAAGGCTGAAGTGTTAGCATATTGTGGTTTCAGAAAGCATAAAAAGGACAGACTGGAGGAAGGGAAAATTTTTCATTAGGGGATTAATTAGACAAAACAAGGCAACTAAAGAGACTCCAAAAGGCTCGCTCTTCAGAGATTTCCATAATTGTGCTCTTTACAAATGAGTTTAATCACCCAAAGGAAGAACCAACAGGCAGATGAGGAAGTGGTCAATAAGTAACAGTAACTGACCACTGCATTACTGGGGTATCTCGCACACATCAGGCCCAATATCCAGAGTGCTGAAGTAATGCAATAATGAATCCTGACTGTCTTTGCAGCACTGTGGTGAGCTCCTGAGAGCTTGTTCTATTCTGGGGAAAAACCAGTTCTGCTTAGATTTTTCCCTGTCATCTGGGGGCTGCTAACACACACATCTAGGGTGCATATTTTGGAGGTCAAATAAATCAATACAAATCAAAATCAAAACAAATCAGAAATATGGCAAACAAACAGTCTAATGTGATTAACTGAGATATTTTCCTTCTTTTTCTTCTGTGCTTGGTCCTCAAAAGCATTAGTGGCATAAACAATAGAAAGAAATAAAATGAATATGTAAAGTATCTCATTTCTTCCCACATGTAATAAAACGAAAACAAATGTTCTCACCTCTACAAACTCCACCACATCAAATTAATAATGGAAAACATCACATCAAAGCACTCTTCGTGCTCAATAGCCTGTGGCACATTTGGACTCATCAATAGATGTTCAACAATATTACAACTTGTTTAAATCTTGGTAAAGTAGTGTTATGTACTATTGTTATTGACTTTCTTTTTCTAATTATCACCCAAAGGTGACAGATGATACAGCACTAATGATCAGACTGCTTAAGAGCTGAATCAGTTTAGAATCCCAACTCATTAAACCTCAGCAAGACTAAGGGAATCCTTGGACTTTAAGGCTAAAAGCTTCACTCTGCTGACAAGATTTTGGTCAGGTATACAAGGGAGACAATCAGGAGACTTAAGGCATTTTTCACTGACAGCATCTTTGGAGATTTTAAGGATTCTAGTACACACAAATGCTTAAATATTTAAAAGAATATAAAATCCATGCAGCTGCCATGATGAACCGAATATTTGCAGAACCTATTTTGTTATGCTAAACCTTCCCTTGAATCTGTTTATGCTAATAGTAAAACTGTTCTTGATTTTAATAGAAGCTGAAATCACTAGGAGTTGCAGAGCCATGGCATTTGTTTGAATCCATTTCTCCCAGTGTGGTCAGAAGCAGAGACCCCAATAGTATTTTTGTGGCATGTACCACTGTACTTCAGCCTTGCACCAAGTTCATTATTTTCTTAGCCGGTTTGGTGACAAAATATGGCATTCTTACATCTGTTTTAGAAAATCTGACTAAACAAATATATTCCTTTCTGCTGCTTCATTGGATACAGGTTTGGAATGATATTCCTGATGTTATCCCGATGTTAAGAAGGGATGGCTGTCTCTAACAGAAAGAGCTGAATCAGATTTCTGAAGCTAAAAGTGAAGTTAATGAAGAGATTAAATTAAACTAAGAGATGGGGACTAAATGCGCATCTTTTGTAACTGCATTGAAAAATAAGCTATAACACTCCCTGACTGCAATGCTTGATACCAGTGTTTAGTCTGAAGATGCTTGTCCAGAGCGAGTAAACTTTCATTTACTTGGCAGTGACCAGAAGTAGAAGCATTGGCCTCCATACCTTGCACTAAAAGCCCAAACATTTTAGCTCAGTGTACTCCCCCTTACTCAGAGCTCTCAGAATTCTCATCTCTCATTTCCCAGTCAGCTGTTACTTTTGCATGGAGACCTATAGGAATTAACTTCTAAAATCAGGCAGCAGTCACTCTGTATCTCATTTGTCCCATTCAAGCCCCATGTTATAAATCAGAATAGTAGTTACCCAATTTGCCACGTCACATTATTTACAAAGTAAATGAAACTATTAGGTGCTATTAAGAGGGCAGGATTAGCAACTGAAAACTTCCCTATAAACTGCTATCTAATAATT
Organism: Regulus satrapa; assembly: GCA_013396955.1. NCBI lineage: Eukaryota > Metazoa > Chordata > Aves > Passeriformes > Regulidae > Regulus > Regulus satrapa. The sequence goes on from VWZN01014372.1 coordinate 177,299, forward strand.
TATGACAGTTTGGATGTTTCCTGGCAACTGAACAGATTAATAAGTCCACAGTCCAGCTGATATCCTCTTTCCTTCTATCACAAACTTTTGGACCTTGCAACGTTTATTTTCACTTTCATAAAATTCACTGTATCAGAGAGTCAGTGCAGGACTGGCAGTGGTGCCCTAGTTACAGTCCAGGAAAGATTTTGCCCCAGTCAGATGAAACACACACATTAGAGTGTCACAGTAGTGAGGTGCAGAGAGAATTCTCCAGCCTGATGTGCACACAGAGAGAAAACATGAACATGTATTTGGAAAGACTCTTCCCACCTTAACTGCTTTTCTGCCATGAGCTTCTCCACATGTACTCTGCAGATGTCTCCAATCAAAAAATGATGGTTTGTAAATTTTTTGACTTCTTTTTAGGACTACCCACATGCTAATCTGGTCACAGACTCACCACTTCAAAGACACTGTGCACCTTGATGAATGTTGTAAATCCCAAATTACACAGGATTTATTTTGGGAAATTGCTTTTTCCTTTTCTCTCACAAAGTTGATCGAGGCTAAACCTTTTGTTCATTTTGGGTTGGCTTAAGTCTAAGTCCAAATGATACATTTAGCTTTAGTTTTGATAAGGGCAAAATTAAACCCCAGGCTGGGTCCTCTGAGTCCCTGCTATGCAGTCCCCAAAGGCTGCCTGGTACACAGCTTTTGAACCTCTTGAGCAACCAGAGCTATTTACTTTGGAGTCACAAAATATAAGGACTAAAGATTTTTTTTCAATATTGACATTCAATGGAAAGGTTACTTGTTTTTTGACAGTCCTTCAAAAGAGATTCCCAACAATTCCCCCATTTCTCCTTTTCTCTGTGTCTCATCCCTGAAGCCTCCAGCTGCAAGCACCATTCTTCTTTGCTGCCTGTCAACATGAGCAATTAATGGCTCCGAAGGGTTGCTTTGAATGACCTGTGTAGTCCCACCCACAGGATCTGGCTCCAAGATAGCAGTGCCAAGTAGTTTCATGGGAATCCATAGAGGAGCAATAGTTTTACCCAGAGGTCATAATGTTTTGGATAAAATTGTGAATCAGTTTTTAGCTGTGTGCTATGAGCTTCAGGCTACTTTTTAAATTCTCCCCCAAAGCTTACTTTTTTTTTACATGAAGAGGCCATATGTCATAATAAACATCAGGCTTAGGAACAGCTCACACTCTAAATGTCAGGCTACAAAGCTACCTTTAAAGATTAAATCTCTGCCCTCTTCAAAAGGGAGGTTGAAGGGAGGGATGAAGAAATCCCAAATACAGAGAACCTTACAAATAAAGCAAAGTTTACTACTAACAAAATGTATCTTACAAAAACACACTTGGTGCTTTGCTGTTGGAGCTGCCCTCGATAAAATGTGGGTGTCATTTGAAAAGGACATAATTTCCAATGAATTCTGAAAGTGTCACACAGAGTATTGATCGATCGAGTCTTGCCGTCAGCGTGACCGGGGCCGGCAAAAAGCTATCCCTGTGATCCAATTTTCAGAGCTCACAGACACCTCCAGTCCCAGGCAAATGGCGTCAGCAAGGGGCAGGAGGGGTCTGGGGGAGGGGAGCTGGAGGGAAACGTGGAGGGGAGAGGCTTTGCACCGTCTGCTTGTCTAAGCATTAAATGTTATTAGCCATAAGCATGGCACCCCCATTGTGTGGGGAGGCCGCTGCATTTCTGGCTTTTGTGTTACCAGCAATGCCGAGCCATTTGTACATCAAAAGTAGGTCCTTATCAGCAAGAGATACCCTGATAAGATCATGACTTTTTATGATTACATCAGTGTTCAGCCAGTTTCTTGCTTTTGCCTACAGACACACACAGCACGGTGCTGGGTGAGGGCGGCGCGAACTCCGGGGCCATTGGTGGCCAAATGCCCATGAGCCACCAGGCTGGCTGTGACACTGTGGTGGTGGCACTGTCCCCTGCCCCCATGCGGGCCATGGGGAGCAGGATCAGCCCGAGCAGAGCACAGAGCCAGCCCTGGGCTCTGCTCTGATGCTTTGGGCCTGCTGCTTGCAGGGCTCAGCTAGCACACAGAGCCATCTCACAGGAGAGGCTGGAGAGGGGAATTATCGAGGCCCTTCATGAAGCTGAGCAATCTCTAAAGGAAAGCGTGGTCTCAGCCTGAACAAATCCTGGCTTGAATCTGAAAGTGCTGGGGATGCCCTCACCACTGCACAATTAGGGATGCACCTTGTTTTTCCTCCTGTTACACAGGGAGAAACATTGTGTGGGATGCTAGCACAACAGATCCTCTGCTGGACTTGCAGGCACCATACATGAGTGAAATAGCAGCAAAGAAAAAACAAGAAAAACAATAAAGAGAGAGCTGCCAGGTAATAGAAATAGGAAGATTTATTATTTAAATGAAGCCGGTGTGGAACTGCAGCAGGTAAGGAAAGAAATTTTAAGTGGGATGAGTGAATTACACACATTTTCTTATTATACATCTGATTTCTGTTTGTGGACGTGCTGTTACTCAATATGTGAAATATTTGCTCCTGCTGTATTATTTCCACTTTGTACTAAGTGACACAAAATCTTTTTCATTACTTTTACAAGGAAATTACTTTATTTCCTAAGAACCAATTAAATATGAAAATAAAACTAGGAACTGAAGTGTTCTATTAGTCATTTCTAGTGGTGAAAAGAATACTATTTTTGAAACCAGAATGGAAGTGTTCAACAGAAACTGAATTTTCCTGACTATATTATTTTAAACCAGAAACTTCAGAATGTACACAGGCATTTAAAATAATCCACACAGCTTTCATTTTACTAAAAGAAAAAAAAAAATCACCCAACTATTTACTCCCAGTAGTACTATATTTAACAGGCTTCTTTTCTAATTAGTGTCTAAATCTACAATTATTTCTGCTAAATCTGAGGAAGTCTCATGTGTTAGTGACTACAGCAAAGAAAAACAAGGCTCCACAACTAATAATAATAATTTTAATTAATTTTTTTGTTTCATATAAATTAAATATTTTGTTTTTAAAAGCACCTAGGGAATTGAAATGCTTCTAAGTCACTCAGAAAGCAAGTTCTGGGGTTGGCACTCCAAATTCACTACTCATAATTAAAAACAAGGACAGCAGATGCACTGAAGACACATAGCAAAACTTGCTACAGGGTAAACCTTGTTTGCACAGGGAGCATAGCACCACTTCAAGCCACAAACAAATCAATCAAAGCCAACATCTATTTCCAAGTGATTTGAAAACAGAAAAAAAGGAACTAATTTAATGAATTTTTCATTAGAAGTCCTTACTCTACCACTGAGGAACTAAAAAAAAATTCTGCAAGACAGTCATGCAGTGCTTCAGAGAGACCAAAGTCTCCTTGCCTTAGAAACAGCTCCTACCACCCCATCAGAACTAGGTTAAACCCAGGCAATCTGAAAGACTGTTTGAACCTCTGCTTGCTTTATTCTGCCTGTGCAGGGGGGTTTATCTCCTAACAGCAGCACCTGAACTTTCAGGTGCCTGCCATTTTCCCTAGTAGAGCTCTTTTCCCAGTGATTTATATATTTGTTAATACATTTAATTGCAGAGGTCTGAATTTCTGTATATTGGTTCTCATAACCACTGCAGCTGAATTTTTAAATTTTTTTTCCAGAAAGTCTGAGTAGGAATGCACATATTTGAAAAGAGCCCCAAACTGATATCAGGGCTGACCAAAAAGCACCAAATCTGTTATGGTCCACTTCACCAAATAAAAGTTTTTAAATGAACTCTTACCTGTTTCTCAATATATGTTTCTCCAAGTGCTCAGTGGCAGAGTACAGTATGAGCTCACATAAAGGGAAGGACCCTGAAGTTCAGTGCTTGGCTAAGGTATCACTAATTGCAGATGCATCTGCTGTTGCTTCAGGTGAAAGGGATCAGTACTGAAGTGTCTATGTGGATTGCGCTGGCAGTACCACAGAGAAAGTGCTCACCAGAAAAAAATTCTGGCTTTTCTCATCACTGATGTACTTAGCCCAGAAATATAAAATATATTCTCAATAAAAAGTATTGTTTCTGGACACTAATACTGGAATAGTAAAAAAGAAAAAATGATGGAATTTTATTCTGAAGATATCGAGCCAAAGTCCATTCATGGCAAGAATTCCCATTAACTTCAGTGGGGTTCAATTAAGGTCCAAATATTGCAAATTATTTCTTCAGAAGTTCACCTGGGAAACCTACTCTGCTGCAACAGAAGCCCTGGGCAGATTAAGCAGATTTTTCCCCTTGATTTAAGATAGTTTCTAATTTTCTACAGCGAGTGGATATTCCACAGTGAATCACATAGCCTAAATCTGAAAACTAACAGGAAGTTAGAGGAAAGCAAACCTTCTTCCCTTTCACCACTGTAAGCACCATATTGCCTTTTATTTTAGCTCTTTTTCACCATTATTTATACTAACGAGTTGAGCAGGTTTGCTTTGATGGTTCTCTAATAACCATAGTTAGTGAATCAAGGTCTGACTTTTGGACCCCCAATGCCAAGCTCTGCTGGGTGAGGTATCCGTGCACCTTCCCATGGACACTCCTGGAATAAATCAGAGCATTTTTGGAGCCAGCTAATCGGCCTGTAAATGTAACCTGTAGCAGGGTTAGTGCCAGAGCACCTTGCTTTCACAGTCTTTTCCCTTTCTTTTGCCCTGGTGTTGGGATACTCCCAAGCCTCCCCTCAAAAGCAAGGCTCTGTGATGAAAACTTAACTAGTCAATGCAGCCTAAGATGAGAGTTTAGCCCAAAGATATCATAGTTATCTGCCAGAACTTCTTGTTTTTCAATGTGTAGGCAAGAAGACAGAATCTATTCACAGTCAGTTTCCAGTGCGGGAAACAAGTCCATTTTGGGTCCTGCCAAATCCCCACGCAGCATCTCTCTGACTACCCCATCCAAAATCACTCCCTAGACTCTCTCACACTCTGAGTATCCAGTTTCAGGCTTGCAGAGACCGGCTCGTGTTTGCCAATAGCAGTTTCACTGTAGGCCTTAGCAGGACTGAATGAAACAAAAATTCTGAAAACAGTTCAGGAAACTGAATTCTTGGTTACTTGACTGGCATTACAAGAAATGTGACTTCAGGGGAACATTTAGAGAACATACTAAGTCCTACTTCACTAGATTAGAAATTTTTATTCTATTACAGTCTGTGTACAGCCCCCTATAATTTTCTTGCTTCAATTCTGCTTGTAAGACAGCAGCCTCTTGGCCTACCTGAGTGAACAAAAGAAAAATGTTATAAAATAAATTGAAATTTCTTGGGTGCCATTCCCTGAAGTCAGAATATGACCACCAAAGCATCCAATTCCAATATAAATATTTAGTTGTCAACAATGCAGTGTGTGAACTTAAGCTACCAAATGCTTAAGTATAGAGCCTGTAATCTTCCTCTCTGTGTGCTGTATAAATCTGAGTGCTGTCCTGGAAAACCTGCTGGTAAATGAAAGGAAGCAGTCTTGGACAGCACTAACTAGTTCTGGCCAGCAACCCTTGGGTGTGCTGCTGTGCCTCAGGCTGTGGCCAGTGTGGCCCAGGCCCACCTTTGAGCAGAGCAGCCTGTAAGCAATGGTGATGGTAACACATGGGTACCAACGGTGGCATTACAGAGTCTTATTTGGTAAGAGAGGAAGAAGCTGGCCCCAAATCTATTGCTTCTGAAGACTGTGAGAGACACAATATCAGTTACAGGAGGTTAAAAAGGTCCATCTATCCTCAAAGAATGGAGTAAGCAGCAGTTCATGGAGACTGAAAGAAATGGAAGTCCTGGAGGGGATGCTGTGGAAGGGAGGAAGCCTGAAGCTGTATTTCTTGTCTGGCTCTGCAGGAGCCATAGCACGATGAAGATCATCTCTGCATTTAAAAAGTACCAATTGAAGAGCAGTCACCCTGTGAACCTGAATGGGCACACAGAGACACAGCGAGGCTTCTAAGTCCATCTGTTCAAACCCATGCAAGTACTTTGCCTTCAAAAGAAAAGAAGGATGCTGCCCATGCCAGCTTTCCCTAAGCATCTTTGGCACTGCTTCGTGCCCCTGTGCTTGTCTCATTAAGGAGAGAATGAAGGTGTGATGCTCTGAATAAGTATCTCTGCCCACATTATGTCAAATCCTTCATAGAAAGGGAAAAAATCCAACTGTGGGGTAGAAAACCCCTGCCCGTCTTCAATCAATCCTCAGTAGCACCAGGCGTCTAGTCAATTTTTATTCAGTCTTCTGTAGCCTCGACTTCAATGAAGTGGCACAGCAGGGCCAGCGCCAGCAGCTGCTCAGCCCCAGCTGCCAGCGCCCTGGTGCTGCTGAGAAGGAGAGCCAGGCAAGCCCAGGGAGGGCCGTACAGGGGACTCCGGAGTATTTCAATCTGTGCCCCAGCCCTTAATCATAAACTCAAGGTTCAAAGCCTTGCTGGACTGCTGGCCGCTGATCCCATCTCAAGGTGATAGTCACCTCTAGCCCTTCTGCAAACTGCAGACCTACTGTCCATCCATCTTAGAGCAGCTTGACACTGGCTTCTCTACCCATTTTACAGCCAGCGAACATTTCCTATTGATTTATTGATTTCTGTCTGCCTGTGGAAGGAGCTCAGAACAGACTCTATGTGCTCTTGCAGCCTCCTGAATAGATTTTTTTCTCCCTTTTTCCCTTTTTATCCAAGCTGTGTTAGCAGTCTGTGGTGAAGCAGGAATTAGACCATGCGGGAGCCCAATTTGCTACTGGCGAATGTGCCAGGCTTTTCTTCCTCTCCCTACCCAGCATGCACACCTCTGCTCCCCCTTTCTGCCTCCTGCCTCCTTTTCCTTGTAGGAAAGTTGGCAGATCCCTGCCTATTCGAGCAGTTCATCTCGGCTGAAAACCTCTGCTGCTTACCCTTCAGATCTTTTCCCTATCGTTAAGAGGTGTTTGATGCATGTAAACACCACTTGTAATTGCAAATCCTTTATTTCTACCGGGTCAGGGAAATTTCTTCTTTTCTGAGTCACTAAAGGAAAGGACGTGCTTCCCAACTGCGCACACATCTGCCCGAGTGCAAACCCCTGTGAGTTTTAATAGACACATGTTTTATGAACTCCAAAGCCCACGGGGGACAAGATGGCTCCAAAGATTTGAATCAGGGAAGTGGCGTAGTGTGCTTTCCACCTCCTCTTTGCCAGTCCAAATGCAGCCCAGGTCACCAGTGATTGAAAGTTATTCCTGGCTGATGGTGGATCAGGACCCTATGTGAAATTAGTACTTGCCACAAGACAGTTCCCAGTGGGCAGATGTCCACATCACAAAGAGCAATCTGGCCTATCCTTCTCAGAGAGGCAAGCACTCAGTGAGCCAGGGGCTGCTCTTTCTCCCCAGGCTTTGAGGTGGTGCCTTCAAGTTCTGTTACGTTGTGGTGGGGGCAAAATTTTGCTTCTGGTGGCTTCACTTTTCCTCAGATGGGGAGTGCTGTCCCGTGGGCTGCCTCACCCTGGCTCCATGGCCAGCTATGCCCTGGTTGAGCTTCTTGGCCCATACTTTAGGTGGGGTTGGGTTCACCTTCTCACTCATCCTTCTCTCACCTGAGGCTGTCAGAGCAGCAGTGACACTCAGAGAGCAAACACCATGGCAGGGAAAAAAATACATTAGCAGGTATGGGACTGATATCCATAAATACAATCTCACTTTTTCATGCAAAAGACTGACAAGAGGTTTGACTGCAGGCAGCTTCTGGAGAAAACACCTTTAAATTATTTGATAACTGCTTCTCATCCTCCCTTTAGAGTGCATTCACCTGAGCAGGAGAGACAAAATCAAACAGCAGCCTACAGCCTGGCAAGCAAAACATGCAGCTTTGCTCTCCTTTCAGGAGATCACAACACCTTAAATCCATATCTCTGCACTCACATGTGCAAACCTCCCCTTTGCCACTCCCTGAGGGAATACATACAGGCAAATTCCCACTCAGACAAAAGGGGAGGAGGGGAAGCCCATTGGAAACCACTCCTCTCTGCCCTCAGAAGATCTGTGGGGGTTAATCATGTTTCCAGGTTGTGAGGGCTGCAGGGGCTGACCCAGGCACAAGGGCTGAACTCTCACTAGCTCTGCTTGCGCTGAGAAACTCCAATTTGTTTATACTCTCCTTATCCTCCTTTTACAATAGCCCTTAGCTTGGATTCACAGGAATTTTTACTCCTTTATCTTTTTAGACACTGGCCTGCTTTGTGGAAAAAAATGCCTTTTGAGGGCCCTAACCTGCCTCTCTGGGTATGCAGAGATAGGGTGAACTCAGCACTGCTGAGGTCTTAAGAGAAATGCTTCCTCCACACCTTGTCCCCACAGAACACCCTTCACAGTTGCTGCAGTTTAGTTACCATCCATTGGCATTTGTTTTCTTGACTAGAATTTATTGCAACACAGAAATTGTCATATTAGTCTCTAATGTTATGAGCTAGTATAGACCATCATGGATGTCCTTATGAGAGATGGTGAGAGCTAGCTTCACTGAAGCTGTGTGTGCTTTCCTTTGAAGAAGCTGGCCTTGGAGGCAAGGAGCTGCAATTTTCTCCTGGATAACTATGCAATACTAGTAAGGGACATTGTGGGTATGTGAGTTAAAGAATAAATGAACATTTAAAAACTAAACCCCACATTTGTGTGGTCTATTCTGATTTACTGGAAATACAATACTGATGACTCTAAAGTGGAGTTTTTTTTTAAAGGCTGAATCAGGCAATTGTGGAAAGGGAAAGCTACAGGCATGGTGTTCCAGGCTGTGGGGCCAGTAGGCATCACTGGCTGGAGTCTTCTCTTGTTTAAACTGATATATTTCCAGTGGTGGCAATGAAATTATGCAGATTTACAGCAACACAAGAGTCTTGTCTCAAGACCACTCTCTGCTCCACAAAGAGGAGAAAATGTTTACAGGATAACTAGAACTTTTCTTTTAAGAAACTGCATCTGCGCATTTTTACCTTGGGTCTATCCATATGTAACTACATGCATTTCAATGGGTTACTTCTGATTTACACTGCAGGCAGCGTGCATTTCCCTAGACCTGCATTAACTATTTATTGACCCTCCCAGTACTGCTGTGAGGAAGGCTATTATTCCCATCCTATAGACAAACAAGGACTACATTTTGGAGAGTGTCTGGATCTGGTGCACACATTTGATCCTCCTTTGCCATCAATTACACTTCTTACAGCTCTTATTTCCTCACCCCCCCCCTACCCTCTCCCTCCCATCACCACCATATGCGTGCAGGAGAATGGAGAGGAAAAACAGCACAAACCGTACTCCAAGTCTAAGCGTAAGGTAAGTCTCTCAGGCTTATTTGACTTGATTTCTCTCTTGTCTTTTTTAAAAAAAGGCTCTCTGACCTCTTAAATTTGCAGAAAGTTATCTTTAAGCCTTGCTGGTTTACTGGTTGGTCTGCTGTTGTTTCAAACTGTGAATGGAATTGGGGTGAATCTTTCAGAGGGCTTGGAGAAATGGGCTGCACCTGTGGCAGGCAGGGAGCAGCCCTAAATTGGGAGCTTGGGTGGGCAGCAGGCTGTTCCAGGCAATACAGGCTGATCTTGGTGTTTGTTTAATGTGGAAAGGGAATGTGAAATAGTGAACATGATGTTAAAACTCTGGCTAAAGCACACATATTGCAGCTTAATGTCTGCCCTGGACTTCAGTGTACCTTGTATCAGGTCTTTATTAACATACTTCAGCAGAAGGTAAGGAAATCCCCCAACAGCACAGTTCTTATTTCAGGGTAAGTTCTAAGGTGCCTGGACCTCCTGCTCACACTGTGTACTTGCCATGTGCCAAACAGAAGTACCAGTGCCGCACCATCAGCAACAGGTTCAGAGTTTCAGACCACTGAACAGACTTGGCCAACAGCTCCAGGAGACCCCAGACCAACAGCCTGTCCTTTTTCCTTGGGCAGTAGGGCATGACTTTTTTGTCCCTGTCAAGCAGCACACAACATCCTGCTCCAGTGTTTCATAGACTTATATGTGTGGGATTTCCCGCTGTCTCCTTCCTTCCTTCCAGTTGCCCTCTTTCTCTGGAAGGAAGTGATGGAGCTGTGGTTCTCTGAGCTGTCAAACAGCAAACCCCAGCTGAGCATCATAAATGTAAGAGGTGCAGCAAAGACACCTCCAGCCCTCTGCACTGGCCCAGGTACTCCAGAGCGGAGTGCAAGTTGACATATTGAATAAATACAATTGGCACATGATTTGTTGATGACACCCCTTTCTGAAGACAGGTCCTTCTACTGAGATGAGATTCACAGGGCATCACATTACTTAACTGAGCTCTGAAGCATGTCCTTCACCATGTTTTCACCAGTGGTGCTTTCACAAGACACCATTTTTTAGGTTTTCCATGTGTGAGATCCAGCCATCAGTATGAGCCAACGCACCCCGTGGGAAGCGCAGGAGAGTTCAGCAGAAGGCAGAATTTATGTCCTGCAGAAAATCCAGGTATTTCAACACCATGATTCATGTCTGCTTCATTGGGACTGTCTGACAACTCAGGGTTCGGAATTCAGCTCTATTTTGTGACAAGCCCTTGCAAAGGTTACAATTTGCTTTGGTGATCTTTTTCACCCCAGGCTGGAAGACGCAGCACAAAAATTGTAGGAAAACACTAAAAAATAGAAGTTTGAAACTGCTGTACCAGCACATTTTATGAATCAAACTATTTACTGGATAGGCAGAACTTTGAAAATACTTGTGTATTGAGAAAAACTCCAGTTGCAAATTATGACCTAGACTATGCAAAGTATTACCTGTGACTAAATAGATCTTTCATCAAATTACTTCAGCTCATTTAAGGAGTCACTCTATTTTTGTCTGACTTGCTTTGAGAAGGCATTAGCTTGATTTGGTTTTCTTGCCAATGATGTATCTTCTCTTCCTTTTAGTTTTGCTGATTTTTCTCCTATCACTCTTGTTCTGTCACCTGCACTGCCTCTCTTTCCTGCTCAGTTACACTCCCTGCAACCTATTTCATCCTAGTAGGTGGACAGCTACAATTGGTGATGTGGCCCAGACAGATTTTCTCGTTTCTGATAATAAATGGAGTTCAGTTGTGTAACTCTGACCTTGTGTATAATTTTAAAAGATAAGTTTTGGGGAAACAAATGGGTTAGTTGCTATAGAAATATTGTAAGGCTTGACAGAAAATAACATGGCAGAAAATTATGACAGAAATAGCAGAAAGCCACTGTGAGACTCTGCAGTATCTAAATTATCTTTTTATATCCCAGGATTGATAGTTCTACAATTATTCCCTAAGTTTCAAAACTTCATTTCCCTTGGGTCTCCTACTGCTATTTTATTTTCTATTTTCCTGCAAAGACTCCACTAAGGTCTACAGTTCTTTTAATAATTTTTAAAAACTTTCAAAATATTTAGACTATTCCTTAAGCTATTTCCTATTAAAAATAAATATTTGGTACTAAGAAATTTTCCAGTGTTTCCCAATTACATCTCATTGTGGATAGTAATGCTCAGGAGGGATCCAAGTGAGTAGCATGATCTGCTGCAGATAATAAAGCACAGACATGCGAGCACTGGCAATAGGTAGTGGGAACAAAGTGGCAGAAGACAGAGGTACTGAGGACTGTGAAGGAGCCAGGTGAGGACAGATACTCCTCCTGCCCTGATGATAAGTCACAGACCAGTCTCCATGGTCTGATCCTGGTCTCCTGTTGTCCTTTTTCAAGCCACACCAGCCCCACAGCAAAAGCTGACATACACTCCAGCATGTTTGTGGGGAAAAAACACAGAGCTCAGAGAAAAAACTACAGGGCAATGCATCTCAAAGCAATGCCAGTCATCATACACCATCACCAGAACTGAGATTTGTGAGAAATCAAGCACTGACAAGAGAAGAAGCACATGCATTAAGGACCACAGGTGCTTTTTTCTGCCCTGTCCTACACAGCACTGACTGACCATCCAATCCTTCTGAGCCTGTGCTGCTGATTCTTGAATGCCAACTGACACTTTGGGGTATTTGAGATATGTTCCTGTTGTTAGGAGTTCTTTATTGTGCAGAGGTAAGGAGATTTTTTCCATGCCAAAGGCAAGGCCACTGAATTCCCATGTGCAAATTTTGGGAGGCTTTTTCCCTCCTCTGATATTTTGAACAAGGTGTCTTGGCCATCTTACAACCACTGCAGTGCTCTGGCCATGTCTTGCCTCAGTAACATTCTGATAGTGTAGAACAATATCTCCTACCCATGTTAGCATTGTCCTGCTCAGTCTACTTTATTGCAGAACCTTTGCATCTGCAGGTCATTGTGGCATGACTGCCACACACCTTATTTGTCTGCGGCTTTAGGGGAAGAAACCTGCAGCTTGTGTGAAATACCATAACTACAGTGGCTTTTCATTCAGAGCTGAAAATCTCTGAATGCAGCAATTCTGCTGAGGTTGCTAAAAAGAGAATCAGAGTTTGCTCTGTTGGGGGGCCATGGGGTGGATTTATGCACAACAGGAAGTAAAATGGTTTAACCCCAGGAGCCACCATGACAGCCCTGTGCTTATTCTCCTGATGGCTACAGTCACACTCTTTTTCTCTCCCCACTCCTTCCCTTCCTGACTCCTTTTTCAGTTCTGTTGTATGGCACCATGGATGTCATACAAATTAAGAGTTTTTTTACTGAGGAGCTCCATGCGTAGTAGTTTTTATGTTGTGCTATGCAGTTTGCTCTCTGGGTGTAATTCTTCAAAGACTCTTGGTAGATCTGTAGGTCTAAGAAGGGGCTGCTCCCCCTGCCCACTTTGAGCCTTGTGCCTGACTGGAGTGAGAATCAGCAATGCCTTTTGCTGGCATGGCAGAGGGACCTGATATCCCTGACAACTTCACCACATCAAGAGAAGGGATGGTGACTGCTCAGTACAGCCCTATTGAGAAGACAATTTTGCTCAGATTTACCTGAAAAAATGAAAGCTCAGGATGCTCCTAATGGCAGCAAGTGTCTCTCCTGGCTTTCTCCCAGGGGGGAAGATGACCCCAGGACACTGCAGGCAGATCTGCACAGGGAACTTGCCAGTGGCTCTTTAGAAATGATTGCTGAGCAAGGAGGCAGCACCTTTTCTGCTGACACCAAGGACAGCAGCAAAGGAAAGGGTAGGACAGCTGCTGGAAGGAGGTAACCCTGCAGCAATGGGGCAGGGGCTGACCAACATTTCTACTGCCATCTCCTGCCTTTTCTATCACTTTCTGCCTGCCCTTGAAAAAGTTACACAGGGACGTATTACCAACAGAGCATCCTTGGGAGGTGAGGGAAGATTGTGTTACGCTGGAAAGTATTAACAGTTGCATCAATCACAAGCCTGGTCAAAGCAAATAGATGTCCTACTCACCCTTTATCCAGGCTGAATAGAAGATGCAATTAAATGGCTCTCATACTGCAATAGCAGGAACAGCAAAAGCCATTATCCAAAGCCTGAGCAGAAGTGTGTGTGTGGGCTGAAGCACCATAACCCTCAGCAGAAGAGGGACAGGCAGAGAGGTAAGCTGGGGCTGGCTTGGAAAGCCAGCAGGTGAGAGCATGGAAAACATCAGAGAAAGGGGAACATTGAACCTCCAGGAATGAGCAAAGGCACTGCTCCTGTGTCCCAGGGCTGCCAGACATGTTGATTTGGAAAATCTGACCTGAAAAATTGCCTCTATCTGTGTTAGGAGAACAGATTTATACTAAAGAAATAAGCTTTTAATGAACTCATTTAACTTTTTGGGAGGGTTAAAAGCCCAGGAGAATATAGGGTATTTTGGGGCCAAATATGTCTTATTAAGCTGATCCAACTAAGGAAGAAAATATTATCAATGTGCTAGAGGGGTGAGATTCACCACATGTAAATAGTGCAATGAATGGATCTGTACCTGACTGAATGGCCTCAATTGTCGTTAAGACACTAGAGAGAAATGTGCAGTTTTAGGGAAAGCTTCATCTCTTCCTGAAGAAGGTGTCTAAAACAGGTCAGATGAATTGGATTTAGAACTGCCTGCTTCTCTCTATTGACATTCACAAGAGTCTAAACATCAAGCTGAGATAGAGATATCCACACTATATGTGTCTAAAGTTAGGTAAGATGAATCCCATCCAATAAGTCTCTGTGCCTCTACCTGCAGGCAAGGAAAGGAATGTGAATAGTGATGGATGAGAGGAGCATTGAATTTCCTGCAAACATTCATCCACTGTTTCTGTGACTGGGCTTCAGCTGCATTCTCATGTATTTGTGCTTTCCATTAATGCTGCACAACAGTACAAATGCCACTGGAAGGTGAGTTTCATGCTTGCACACACAAAACCTGTGGGAAGAAGATTGTCAATTTTGTCTTACAGGCTTTTTGCACCAAAACTGATGGCCATATTTACATTCAGCCAGGCTATCTACACAAACTGCCCTGAACTTCTGACCTCTTTAGGCACAATGAAAGATAACAAAGATGAAGGCTGTATATTTTCTTTGACAGAATTATGAAGGCCAGGACATAAGTCATTTAAGCAGAAAGAATTGAACAGGCCACAGGGTGTATTGGCTGCTGCAGAGGGAAGAGATTCAGACTCATTCTGTCAGAGCTGGTGGCTACTGCTGATGGAAATGCAGCTATAATCTGCATAGGAACAGGAGAAAGACACTTCCTTGTTGGAGCTGGTGTGTAAGCCAGGGCCAAGTCACCCTCCTATTTCTTCCTGTCATTTTTGAAAGATTTATTTCCCAATGCCTCTGCTGGAGAAATGGGCTCCGTATCCCAGGTCTCACCTTGTCCATGAATGTATCAGGAGCCATCCCAGGGGTCAAATTCTTTTCCTGCTCACAATCCAGGCAAGCCCATCATCCTTAAGGATCTCACGAAATATTAATTAGAAGAAAAATAAATCCACCAGTTTGTTATTTCTGATTTAACTTTTATGGATGACCAAAATGCTCTTTTCAATGTATTTTAGGTATACTTCTCAGCTGCTAGTAACATTGCAAACCCCACCATCAACTACCTGTACACAACGGATTTTCTTTAAATAATGCTTGGTAAATGCTTGACATCTGTTTTCTCTAATTAATTCTAGCAGTCATCATACTTCACTGCATATGCTGAAAGCTTTCAAGGATGATAAGAGCTACCTACAACATTTCAATCATGGGAGCTTGGATTGCAAACACTACTCCATGAAAGCTCCAGCATAGTTCATTCTGAAATGTCAGCAAGAGAAAACCAAGATGAAACACCTGCTGAATGTGAAAATAATTACCATATACATTTGGGAGAAGTATTTTAGCATTTTTGCTTTTGATTTTCTTGCAATTATATTCTGGATTAAAAGGAGGCAATCACTAGGAATAAGGGGTCTAGACAAGCGCTCATTCCTGTGGAACTATGAAACAGACAAGTTCTTCCCTAAGTAAAATCAAAGTGGAAAGTAGTTACTGATGGTGAGAAAAAGGGAATTAGAAGGCAATAATTTCATTTGTATGTATTTAGAATAATATTATGACTATGTATTTCTGAGCCTGCCCCCCACTGCCAACTCCCAAAATGCCCTATGACCATCATACTCTGAGATGAGAACCTGCCCCAGCAAAGCAAATGTCAGAGAGTGTGCCTGTGTGAGTGCTGAGCAGACCTATCCCTGCTCCCTGTTCTACACAGTGGATTGGGCTGGTGTTCCCTTATTTCCACCTGCACACCTGTCTGCCATTTGCCATTGTGGTCTTGCAGCCTGGAGGGTCTCAGTGACCTGGGATTGACAGCAAACTGCAGGCTCTGCCAGAGGCAACAATAACCACTCTAATGAACAAAACAACACAAAAATCAGCAGTCATAAACTGATCTGATGATGCTCTCTGAAGAGGAGTATGCCCTTCAACATCACCTTTCGCTTGTCTCTAGTCAACCCTCACATGTTTTGTAAACAGAACAACAGAGACCACTTAGATAACACATTAACGAGTAAAAGAGCTTGCTGACATCCTTTTGGGAAAAAAATGTCCAAGTGCTGCATAAACCTTATTAACTGCAAGTAATTGGAAATTCTCCTCACGCGTCATGAGTGGAACCAGTCACCTGGCAGTGCCCCACAAGCCCTGGCTCCCCCAGAACCCCTCGCTGCCAGCAGCAGGACTGGGGTGAGGCAGCCTGAGTTCTGTGGGAGGGGAGCAGGCAGGAGGAGCAAGGAGAAAAGTCCCAGATACCCACTCTGTGGCAGCCTGTGGCACAGCACTGCCTTGCTGCCCAGTCAGGACTCCGAGGTGGAATTTAGTGCCCTGCACAACACAGCTTTTACAACTGCTGAGCAAAAACCCTCCTCTGTCCCCTTCTTAAGACCCTCCTGCTTTTGTTGGAGAGTTGTAACTCCTCAGTGCTCTGCAAGTGGTGTACCACAGGCTTCCTGCTTTGCTTTGGGGTTTCTGGTATTCTGTCATTTATCTTAGGTACACTGAAGTCAGAGATGGAAATCAGCATGATGGAAAGGCACGAGTTGTTAATATTTGTTGGGTTTTTTTTTCCTTGCAAAGTTCTTACAGTGCCCATTTCCATGTTAACACATTGCAAAGTGTCTTCTCAATGTTAAGTGTCCAATAATGGCAACAAAACCCAGCACAGATAACGTGTTACAAGGATACCAAGATACACAGTAAATCAGACAATTTAATGAATTCATAACCTTTCATTTTATTTCCTTCCTGTGAGATAATTTTAGCCAGTGTCAATAGGATTTGTAGGAAGGGGGAATGAATAGTGATCCTACCTCAACCAATAAAACAAAATCCTAATTTTCTGTCTTTTATCTTTTCCCATTCTTTCGTGCGCCTCTTTGGCCTTGTCAAAACATATCGTTCAGTTAGAGACTAAAAATATTTTCCCATCGATTTGGGTTATTGATTTTTTTTAATCTGTACTTTGGCTTAGAGAGCTCGGGTGAAGGGTGAAAGTTCACTGGCTTAGTCCGCTGTTTTATCTGGACAGCAGAAGAATGTATTGGCAGCAGATTTGATTTACCTTGTTGGTCAGCTGTAGTCACTCCAAGCTCTGCAGACAAGCAGCAAGCATATTTTGCTGTCTATTTTATTGTACACTGAACTTCTTGAAGGTCCAGCCTCCCTATTGATTTATCTCTCAATTTCCAGTGGCCTATGTTTCCATTCATATTAACATAAATGTATCAGAAATCAGATTCCCTCTCAAAGATATATTGATCATTTATGAGCTTTGAAAAAAGTCTGACATGTATTCCATGTATTTCAATCATTCAGGATCCACAAGACTGATGCATACTGAGTAATAAACAAATGGAGAAAAAAAGTAGAAAAAATGGTGTATATCATGATGCTGCTATGGAATATACTTGGTTATATCTAGTGTTGCTATTGAAATTTATTTGCATACTAAAAGAAATTGGTTGTTGTAAACAAATATTTGTCTAAATGCTCAAGAGTCCTGGTTGAATTGCTGCTAACTTATTTCAGAACAAATTTAAAATGAACTATTATGAAATTATGATTTTATTGAGACAAATAAATTGTGCCACATAGTGAAATTTTTTAATATTTTTTTATATTCTTCCTGTATATGCATTGAATAGGTTAAGCCTTTTTTTGGGCAAAACTTGCCAGCTTAAAGCTTTCTATTTAATACCTGTTATATAGGTAGTTTGTATATAAAAACATAAAGGGAAAAGTTCTTGTCCTAGAAAATAATTTTTGGAAGATGTCATTAGACAAGTCCTTGTAGAAAGTATGTCTGACTAAAATTAAACCACAGTTTTCAGGCAATGCTGGCATGCTGCAACTGCAAACACTAAGTGAGGACATTTAGCAGGCTCTCTGCATACTATCTGGTCAATGAGTACTGCAAATAGGTGCATAGATTCAAATGTAATTTTGATGATTTCAAGATTTCTTGGAAAAATTAAAATTCCTTTGGTATATAAAATATTTATAAGGTAACTCTAAAGGATTTCTAAGTTACTGCAATACCAATCTGTCCTGGGAGGTCACTGCGTTTGTTGTCCCTTCCTTGTTTTTAAAGGCACAAACAATCCTTTGGCCAACAATCCTTAGGTCTAGGATTGGCTTGACCACAACTACCTGAAGCATTTTCTGCAGCTCTGAGTGCCCTTTTCCTGACCATCCCCATTGTCTCCAATAACCTCCAATACCAAGAGGACATCATTTCTCAGCAGCTGTGGACAATGTTTCTGTAGATACAGACTTAATTGGAGGGTTTCATTCTCCATTTGAAGTGAATATCTGTAACAGGTCAGAAGTCTTAGGACTCCTGGGCCAAATGGTCTTTGTTTTGCCGTTTCTTCAGTAGCAGCTTCTCTCTTTCAGTTTGCCAGGTGCTTTTTTAGCACTCCTGCCAGAGGAGGGGCAGGGGAGGAAAAGGGAAGTTTCCCTTTGCAGTAGGCAGCGAGCATGTGCAGGTACAGGGCTAATTCGTGTGAAAGTGTATTTTGCTACAGCCTGTTGTGGGGGCAGGGAGAGTGAGGAGGGGTGTTTTCCTCTCCCCAGCCATTACTTTCTCAGAGGCAGTGAAGCAAACGGAGCTTCCCAAGAAGGATTTGAATAAAGAGTATGTGACCTTGTGGATGACAAGTAAATGCTCCTGCAGTGAGCAATGTCAGTTCTCCATCTTCTTTGTGGCTGGATACATCCTGGAGGGCTCTCTCAGACAAAATGCATTTCCCATCACAAACCAGCTTCCTGCATTCTGGATGGTTTCTAGCTCTGGCAGCAAATGCTCCAAATCTGTGGTGTCAGTTTTATTTTAGGTTTTACTTTTGCCAGCAGTGCTGTGTTCTTGAATTTGACTTTGCTCCACATTCCAAACAATATGCAGACTGCCTTTTCCTACTCTCTGTCTCCTCTTGGACTTTCAAGAAGAGAGGGATGCCTGAACATTGTCCTGTCTCATTCCTGTGGACTTCTCTGCATGACACATCACACGACAGTTGGAACCACAGACTAGACTTCCTTCTCTGCCACTTGATACCATGCATTCCTGTGTGCTTAGTTTCCCACTGGTTGTTTTCTGGTGGGTTGTGTTGCTGATTTTTTTGTTTTCTTTTGCTTTCTTTTTGTCTTGCATGCAAAGGGAACAACTGGAAAAGGCTTTTTTTTTCCTATGAGTAGAAGAATCGTATCAATATTGAATAATCTATCTCCACTTTCAGTAAGTCTTCATTAGATAGCCATACAGAGATCCCCAGGTGACATATAATAAAGTCCCTTTCCATGACAGAAACATGCCCATTAACAAATTTTACATTTTCCTTTCTTCCGTTGCTCACCACAGAAGCAATTTCAGTAAGAGCCTTTTAAAGTCTTTGCAGGACAGGAGCATACGCTGTCAAAGGAAGTACTGTCAAGACTAAAGGAATAAGTTACTGGGCATTTTCTGGCTCTGAAAATTCCTTTTAAAAATTCAAGTAACTGTACACAATGGACACTATTCTGTTTACCAGTTGTGCCCCTAAATTTGAATCTCTTTGTTACCTAGAGAAGATAAGATACAGCAATGATTGTTCAAACATACTGTATCAGAGACCTTTGCACAGAGTACTGCCACTGCAAAAACACTCAGTACCTGCAAAAGCTGTTTGCTTTGCCCAGGAAACCACAGGAGCTGGACATGGAGACTCACACCAGGCCAGACAATACGACTGCTGTTACCTCAGAAGATAGGATATTCCATTATTGTACTATATAATCCTAAATACTGTCATAAACTGCTAATATACTAATGTGTTCATAGTCTATTGATTGATACTGGGAATGGTATTCTGGGTTAGTCTAACTCACTTGTAATACTGCATATAAGCAGAGTTCTTTGAAGCACGTGGTGTGTAGGAAGAGGGATTCCACACATGCTTTATCTTACCACTGCAGCATTAGTATTACAGTTTCTTTTATAGTGTACTAAAAATAATTTTATTTATAAATCTCCTTACTCTCTTCAAGCATTTGGGACACCATACAAAATTCCAGAAATAATTTAAAATGCATTAAAAATTGTATTAAAGATCCACAGCCTGAAAGTTTTAATAAAAACCTGATCAAGGGTGTCAAGGGGCAAGAGATGTTATTCATACAGAGTCAATAAAAATAAAACTGAAAACACAGTTAAAATGTTTTGAATATTTTTAAGACAAGATTGAGGGAGACCTAGAAAAGAGGCATATTGGGCTCTGCTAATGAAATGCTTTGGCTGGAAGAGAGGCAACAGGGAGGACTGCAGGCTGCATCTGCACAAGGCCTGGGGGTCTACCCCGTTGCTGTGGTAGGATGTAACTTGCAGTGGGGGGGTTTTTAGGGGCTCTAACTCCCCTCTTCCCACCCAGGCTGGTGCAAGAACATGTGTGCTGCTTCCACAGGGCTGAGCTCGCCAGAGTCCAGTGCCACTGACTTTTGCCCTGGTCAGTGTCTCATAGGCAGTCGAGGCAGCCTAGGGCACAAGGCAGGATGGGGCAGGAGCACCCCACAGCCAGCAGTGTGCCCATGGAGGAGGCTGCCTGGATACCTGGTTTGCCAGCCAGGGAGAGCTGGCATTTGGGCAGGGTTTGTACTGCTCAGGTGTGATGATGGTCTTTAGTCACCATTGGTGTCAGGCTGGAGCAGATCCTGTCCCCGGGGGACTGGGGGACTCCAGGCACCATGCAGCAGGCAGCCTGGGAGCAAAGCATGGCTTGTACATGGCATAACCTGCAAGTAGCAGAGAGAACTGCTGAGAAGTGCCCTAAATGGAAACCACAGCCACTGAGCCTCAGGGCCCTGAGAGCATGTGCTGCTGCTGCTGTGCTTCCCAACCTACTGGTCAGTGTGTAGCCTGTAAAAACCATGCACAAGGAGTAGGTTTTGGAAAGCTAAGCCTTCCTAAGCATGGCTGCTGTAGTGAGATGTTAGTAAGTGAAACATTTCCTCTGGAAACATTAGATTTGACTTGATGACCTATAGGTCTTTTTCACCCTAAACGATTCCATGATTGAAAGGCGAAATCTGTTGGGTTTTGGACTGCTTGAATTTGCTTACCCATACCAAGTGCATTCTGACTTACAGACAGCCCTCAGAGCCTGTGAGTGCCTCAGCCACATATTCAACACAGATTCATATACAATGATTTTGTGAAAGAAAACCTTCCTTCCACACAGCAAAGCATAAGCAAGTAAACGTGAGCAGTAGTCACACTACATGGCATCAGCACTCACACTCAGACATTATTGATACATATTCTTAATTTTTAGATTGAGGATAGCTTTTATGCATGCACTGAAATATACCACAGAAGGTATAACTGGTTACAAAAGAACTGCAAATGTCTTTCCAGATCACGTTTGATAAGTGTAATTAGATACTGCTGGGTTTACCTTATATTTTAGCATCTAAGATAGTCTACAGTCAGTAGCATAAGAACACTGTTAAAAAGAAAAGATTTTTCCTAGGAGCACAGGTATGTGCAGCAGGGGTTTGCAGTGTTGCATGCTGTCAGTCAAATCTTGCTAGCAATGTCGCTGAAGGTCAGAGTCCCAATATCTCTGCAATCAAAGCTGACAATGACACATTCAGCAGATAAATGTAAGGAAGGCACTTTTCCACTAACTGTCCTAAAGTAATAAGTGAAAAATTAAAACTTTTCTTTTAAATATAATGCACATATTGTAGCAAAGTAGGTTTGGAATTTTTGGAAAGAGCAATGATAAAATGAAAAAAGAAGAAATACTATCTACCATTTTAACCAGCTGTGGCATACTGTTTTCCAGTATTTTCTAAAGACTCACAGCTGTGAAATCAGTCCAGTGGAAAAACAATAACGACTACAGTTGGAGAAGGGAAACTAAACTAATAGAGGCACTAACATGCAGCAAAAAAGGCTCAAAACAAAATAATGTAAGTTGTAATTTAATTTACTGCTGCAAAACCAGAGATACTATTTTGTCTCTTCAGCTCATTCTGTTTGCATTTATGCTAAGGTTTTGGTTGGGAGCATAGTGCATTATAGAAGTAAATTTCCAACCTTTTCCACTTACTATGTATTGGTTCCCCTCAATCAGCAGACAGAAGCCAAAAGGGTTCCCATTTCACTGCAGCACTTCCTAATGCAGATCATACATACTTCAGCTGCCATGAAGCTATCAGAAGAAAAATCTGGGAGGAGAAGCCTGGGGAAAACCAATATTTGACTCTCTCAACCCCAACACTAATCCTAACCCTCACCCTAAGCCTAGCCCAACCCCAAACCCAAATCCAATGCCGTGACTGGTCCAGATCAGGAGGTTGCAGGAGCAGCAATACTGGGGCCTTGCTGTTTTTTTTTTTTTCCCCCTTCTTTTTCCATCACCAGTGTTCTTAGAGCTGTAGGATGCTAGACTGCCTGAAAAATCCCAGACACAGACTGATGATGATCTTGCCCAAAAGCACATATTACTGTGAGGAGACTTGTATTCAGAGCAAACATGTCACACAATGCAAGAAACTGTTAAATGTTAATTACATTTAAGCACTATCATCTACGTAGATAGAAGATTCCATTACCAATTCCCAGACAAGCCAGTTCTCAAAGGGAAGTTTTGACTTGAAATGATGTTTTAAAAAATGACTGCCTCAAATGCTTGCCCCAAGAAAATACTTTGAAAAACACAATATCCCTTCAAATCCAAGTCCCAATTGAAACATTTTCCATCAGTTGAAACAACAGCATTAAACTGTCATACAGACAGCATGAGCAAACCACAGAGAAACAATTCAGTATCATGGGATGGAAGTTTCATCACAAAAGATATAGAAACCAGGATTATTCACAGAAAACTGGTTCCTTTTATGTTCTCATAGCTGTGAAAACAGAATCTGAAGGAACTTTTTCTACTAGATTGCTGTTAGACAGCAGAACCCTGATGCTATCTTTGACTTCATGGACAATTTTTTCCCCTCTTGAAACTTAGGATACCTCTGCTAAATTACCATGCCAACAAAGATTGCTTGTCCTGGGAACCCTACCCCAGAAATACCAGGAAGTCTTGAACAGTAGAAGTTTGAGCTATTTCATGATCCCATCACATTTCATGGCTCTTTTCTCCAGTTCTTAGCCTGTGCATCCTTCTTAAGAATGTGTGTATGGGTTTAATGGTTTCCATCTACGTGCCTTGACCTGTCAGAAGCTTCAGGGACACTTTCTAATTTAGGATGAGGCCAAGAGTGGCTTTTCCCACTTCTTATACACCATTCTATGACACCCTTTCCCTAAATCCCTCCCAGAAATCTCAGCACAGACACTTAGTTGGAACAACGTAGAAAGCCAGCTAATATTTAAAAATTCTTTCCCCTCTAGTTACTGTAATGATGACCTGCAGCACTTGGCTTCAAATCCTGCTGACCAGGAATATAATGTTCATTTCACATCAAGACAAAATAGGAACATTGTGGAATAAATAGTTGTATTATAAGCACAGGAATCTCACAGCTGATCTAATAAAACTGAATTCTTGGTAGAGGAGGAGAACATTCACAAGGAAAAGAAGGAAATAGAGCAAATATCTTGTAATGGTGAGTTTCACACATCCAGCCTGGGAGTTTGGCAATTAAATAGACGTTTTGAAGAGCTAAATGGTAACATAAATCACCTGGAAATTTATTATGAAGTGATTATATATATTTCAGTAGATGTCACACAATATAACTGCATTAATTAAAATGGAATTAATATACAGCATCTTGCCATATCTAGCAATATATCAAAGCATAATTTGCAATATGAGTTTTGCCCTCATGGTAGGGCTCTCAGGACACTCCCTGTTTCAGAAACAGTTGTTTGCTTAAGTCTTCCTTGGTTTATTTTTCAGCTGCAGTTAATTTTGGAAGAACCATTATGTTTTCTTTTCTTTTTTTTTTTTTTTTTTTAAGACAAAACCAATAAACACTGTGAGCAGTACACTAAAAAGCATTTTGATTTGTGTTCACAAGGCTACTACTACTACAATGTGGACTTAGTTTTGCACCCAAGGTTAAGTGTTAGGCAGAAGTACAACATATGGGACACTGAATGCTGTATGCAACTTGTTTTAATTCAAGTGAAAGTTGTCCTTCCACCAAGAATGGGTGGAGGTTGCAAATACCTTCTCACTTTCAGTGCTGTTAACACTGAGGAGAAACGAATGCCCCCCCAAAAAAATGAGCTGTGTTGAAAGAATGTGAAATTCTTAAAATGAATTCATATGGGGGATCTTTTTGGGTGCTTTCTTATTTCTAACCCCTTAGGATTGAAGTCCTCCATTTCTCCATCTTCAATGAAAGGGAAGGGACAGAGAAGAAAGAAGGATGCATTAAATAATAAAAAAAATTAAATACCAAAAAAGTTTTGTACCAATTATTCTGTTTGGATTGTGGTAGCACCACTGGATCTGTGACAACAGGAAGGAACATGGAAGGAGTAACTTATCATCATCAACAAAGAAGTTCATTAGAACAAGGAAAACAGTGTGATCCCCTAAGCTGTTTTACCTCCCTCCCTAATTCACTGTGAAGTTCTGCTAGAACTCTCCTTTGATGGTGAGAAGTTAAACACTCTGTGCTTCACCTCCTGATAAGTATTCAGGATCAACTTTTGAAATCACACTGGTGTGAGTTCTCTTTGCAATGATGCCTGCTTTTATAAATACTATTTTCCTCATTGCCCATAAATTTTTTGTCAGGCTTCTGGAACAGAAAAATTCTATTCTTCAATGAACACAGACATTTCTTCTTAGGAAAGTGTGAGCTACATTTACATGCAACTGGAGGGTGAGTTTGGCTTTTAGCCCAAGGATGAATTTATTTGTAGATGATTTTAGAAACCAGTTCCACTGTCGGAATCTGATTTTCTTTACAGCAAAGACAAGCCCCCCTAAACCAAGAAACCTAATCAGAATGCTACATAATTGCCATAAAAATCAGCACAATTTCTATGTAGTTATAAAAGGAATGTTTACATTGCTATATAGGATTTTGCAGTGTGTGAAGAGTGTCCTGCTGTGTTTGGTACTGTAAAATTCACTTTGCAAAATAGGGAGCTTCTCCCAAAGAATTTAAGGCTTCAGCAGGTGACTTAGTCACTTTTTGTTATGTGACCCAAAGCCTTTAAGGCCTGGCCTATACACAAAGACACGGAAAGTGTTGTTTGATACTGATTTGATTAAATTTGAGCAACTTTTCCATGAGAGTGTTCATACATCGGTTTAATTTGTGTTGATGAATTTACAAGCATGAACTAAATTTGCATAATCAGTCTTAGTCTGACATTAAAGAGAAGCACTAAAATTGCACCAGTTAGCTAAATGGATATAAATTAACCCTGAAGCCCTCTCTGAGCAGGAGGAAGCCTCAGAAATACTATAGAGCAGAAGAGAAAAGCATTCAACCAGAGAAATTATATTTATTACATAAGGATTAACAATATAAGATTTAAAAAATGTAAAACCAATTCAAAAGTATTCCAAAGTTAGTCTGCATTGAAAATTACCTATTTGGAAAGGCACATTTTCAAATGGAGATTTTGGAGCTGCAAGTCAGCTCAGACTAAGCCTGTGGCAGGAGTTGCAGAGCAGCTGGTAAAGCTTTGCTGCTCCACACGAGCCTGCAGCACCTCAATTAAAAATCTGAATCAAATCATACTAAAGTTCACCAGCAAGTCCCAAAGGAACAGCAGAAAGTAACAGCAAGACGAAAACTGAGAGAGGGACTATTACAGTATTTTGACTGTAGGGAAAGATGTAAATTACAAATAATGAAGGAGAAGTACTGCAGAGATCTATAATCTCTGTATGAAGATCAACAAGAGGCTTTTGAAATGCTGAAAAATTACACCCATGAAGGCAATGTCACTGTAGGAGAGGAAAAAATAGTGACAAATAGTTTGTCAGAAAGGTAAGAAGCATTTGATTATCTTTCCAGCTGGGGCAGTGTCTTTTTTTTTTTTTTTTTTTATTTTTAATTTTTTATTGTTATTGTGATTTTCAAGGCTCTGGATGGAGCTGGACAATTGCTACCAAAAAAAGAGAGTAGTTTGACAATAGTTCAAATTAAGAAAGAAGTTAATTTTGTCTGGATCATGCATTTTGTCTTGTGTGGTCATCTGAATTGCTTATGGGATATTTTCTTTTTGTGTTAAGGAAATTAATTTTTGATAATGACATGGGCACACTTGTTTTGAGTATTTGTATAACCATCATGAATCTTGAACACCCTTCAACCTCCCACCCTACCCTTATGCTGAATATTTTCAGATAGCTGATCAGAGACCATGAAGGACATTCTATAGCAGAGCTGACCAAATAGACACTGTTAATAAGTTAAAAAACAATGAATACTCGATTTTAGTCAAAAATATCAACTTGCAGACTAAAATAACTGGCACAGTTGTCAAAACAGAATTGTTCAGTGATAGCTGACAAAGAGAAATAGGGCAAATAAAAGCTACCCCATCATTTGCTATGAAGTTTGTGCCCTCTAATTTCTCAAGCCAATTCAAACCAACCCCTTCCATATCAAATATGTCTGATGGACAGCCTTAGAGCTGAGGTAATGTGATTTGTTATCTGTCAAATACTGCACATTTGCTGTGAATATTATGGATTATAATTTTTTTAAAAATAATGTACTTCAAATGTATTCTATTAAGAATCTCTGGAACAGTCTTCTCTATTCACAGGAAAAAAAAAAGTTAATATGTCAGTGTGAGCTGTTCACATGGACTTTATAGTGCCTCAATTTTCAGAAGGTGCAAAACTCCTGCTGAGGACACCAGCTTGGCTCCCTTGGTACATTCGCACCCTCCAGCAGTCTAAGGCCACCACTTACAACAACTAATGCAAAAAATACCATGATTTATGTGCATGAGGAACTGCATTCAGACACTATTTATAAGCCATCAACCTCCCATAAAAGCAGCTGACTTCTATACTTTGCTGATCTAGGGTGGCACATCCTGATGTCATCCCTGAAACTTCTTGGTCAACTTCAATGCAACTTAAGAAAAAAACCCCACAAGATGTTAATGCTGGATGAGTACCAGCTTCCTGTGGGCAAGTGTCTTTCATCAATACTGCACAAGATACATGTTCATAGGTGGGATTCTCAGCTGATTGACATTTGTTCATCTCTAGAGACTCCCAAAGCAGGGAAGTTGCTTCACCATAAGGGAAAGACAAGCCCTTCTTTCCCTCCATGTGCTTTACATTTCATTTTCCAGACCTATTTACTTTTCCCTCTTACTTTACATTCTTCCCCTTTCTGCTGGCATGTACATTTGTGGGAGAAGGATCATTGTCTCCCTTTCAGGAAACAAAACATAATCTGCCATCAGCATTTTAGAGGAGTACCTGCGTCTGTTTCTTACCATCATTTACTCCATGGGTTGGCTGGATTTCTCGTCTCTGATGGATTTTCCCTTTCCTTCATCTATCTGTCACAATACCTTGGAAAACATTGCTATTCAGGCAGTCAGACTGAAGGTATGAAGTTTATTTTACAATCGAACTTGCTTTGCTGAATATTCTGAGCACTTTCTTCCATCTGAGAGAGTTCATGATCTCTGCTCCCTAACTGTTGACATTTATCTGCCCTTTCTTTCATTCCCAGCTCTCTTTCTGTCATTATGATTCTGATTCCAGAATGACCTATTACCATTTGTCTTTTATTCCTGCACACTTTAGGAATGACACCTTTTGTGTTGATATCTTTTACATTCCTCTCAAACCTTACTCAGCTTAGGCAGTTCTTTGTGTGGAGTAGCAAGCCAGCAGTGCAGCTCCCTCTGCCTCCCCACCCAATCTCCTCAATAACCAAGGGTGTGCTCTCCCCTGCTCCTTCCTGGGCCTCTCAAAGGACAGCATCAGTCAGGTGCCACTTTTGAGTGGGTTTGAGGTCAGGCCTCACATCTCTCTCTATGGGCTGGGGGTAAATGTTTGCCCCGTGGAGGGCACAGGAGCATTCAGCAATGGTAAAAGCTGGGACCATCATTCTGGTTATAGACAGTGCCAAAAGAACGAGTCCTGCCTTCTCTGCTCATTTAGAAAAGGGACCCAGGGAGAATCTGTTCTCTTCTTCTGACACTCCTGCCTCCACAGAAATATCTAAGGTGGTTTTAAAGAAAGCTGGTGAACAGGGGTCAGTACCACCCACAGCTGCACACCATGGACTCACTGCTGGAAAAAGGAAGAGTCCTTTCATTAAAGTATAAATTTTAAACTATGGCTGCAGCAAATGAAGGGTGAAAATGCATTAGGTAAGGTTAACAAATTGGCTTGACTCAGCTAATCAATAACTAAGTAAAGAAGATTCTCTAACCATGAAGAAAACATATTTATTCAGTTGCAAAGGAATGAGGAGATGCTTTCCATGATGATCTGTATGCAAAAGTCTTTGGACCTTGTTCACATTAAGCTTATAGTATACTGAAACTTATATTAAGCTGCACACTGATAATCTCAGTATTGTAACTGATGACAGACTTCTCAGTGCTTAGTTAAAACAGAGCAGGTATGTCTAATAGCAAATGAGCTAAACTGCACCAAGAACACTTCTGTAACTCTTCTTGGGCTGTTTTTTCTGCACAGCTCATTAGCTATCCAGCACTGCAAAATGCAGGTATTCTTTGCTCCCATTACAGTTTTAATTGAGAGCTTATGATGCAGCGCTGCTCTGGAAAAGAATTCAACATCCTTCTTCTCATGGCTTCAGGATAGTGGGGCGTTGATTTTTTGCCCTTACAAAATCCATTTCTTTGTATTTTTTTCCAATATATATTTTTAATACATGACTCTCCAAGAGCTTAATATCCTAATGTGCCTTTTACAAAGGAGGAGAATCAGTCAAAGACTAAGTAATCTGCCTAAGATCACAGAGGAAGAACTGTGGCAGCATCACAGTGAGACCTGAGGTCTCCAGAATCCTATTACTCTGCTCTAACCCCAAGACCATCCTATCTTTCTTAAAAGCTTTACTATTACATTCAAGTATGCAGAGACTCAGACAGAAACAAAACCAGAAGGCATAAACAAACTCAGCATGACAGTGACTGCAAATACCTTGAAACAATAGAAAAGCAAGCAGATAAATTTATTTCAGTTTGAATTATATTTAGAAAGTATGTTCTAATGTAATGAATTTATTTTACAACTACAAGTTAATTACTCAAGGGACTAAAACACTCCTGAAAACATAAGCAAGTGACTTATCTTGACTACCCAGTGGAGCATGATCTTTCTTCCTTTGTGAGAATTTATTATTTTAAATGTGTATTATGTCCATGATCTTTTAGGTAAAATCTGCTGGAAATACAAGTAACCTTTCCCCTTAAAGATATCATCTCTTTCCCTGTGATAAGTCTGTCCATCATCAAAGACCTGATAAAAGGGCAAAAGTGAAGGTCACTGATCAGAAGCTACAGAGCCATGCAGCAAAAATGGTTCTGGAAACACACAAAGTTATTCTTAACCTTGTCATCAGTATCACAGACACTGCAAAGGCTGACCCCACTGTTCAGAAGGACTCTGGCCACACAAGGGTTCCTGCATGTTGGGAAACTCTGCTATTCATTTTATGAATAGACAAAAAAACGTATGTGAGCTGTTTTGCTACATTGCAGATGCATTATTTTAATTCCATGCCTTCCCAAATTATGCCTTTAGGCCATTTTTTCTGTTGGTCAGCATCAGTCCTCTGAAGTGATTTTATGTCACCTGAAATCCCCACTTAGAGTGGAAGCAGGAGGATGTGTGCAGGACAGCAGGCAGTTAGATAAAAAACAGCTGGAGATAAAAGGGCATAAATAGGAGATAGAAGAGAGCCTTTGGGGAAGGCCACAATACCTCTGCTTGAGTACTTCTGGAAAATTTCCTTCTCTTTCCAAATGTCCGGAATAGTGGAAAAAGTCCAACCAAGGGATTTCACAGTGTAATCAAGTAGTCATCTCAGAATATAATCAGTTAAGAGATTGTTTTATATACACCTGCTATACTACATTATTTATCATGCCTGGAAGGCTCTGCATGACTTGCTATCTTTCATCACAATTCATCCTCTGTGGCAGGTGACTATCACGAAAAAAAGAAGAGAAGATTCTCAGAACAACTCAACCACTCACCACCTACTCGGTCTGGAACTGCACTTGCAGCAGCAGGGTTTGTTACGAGGCTTTGAGCTGAGAACTGCAGACCTGCTATTTTGCACACTAAAAGCAGCAAGCACAGTTCATCCCTGAAATGTTTCATATTTGAGGCTATTCTCACATTTAGGAAGCAAAGGAAATTGAATTTTGATCTTCTTCAGATCATAGTATGAAAGGAATTTTATATCTTTTTGTGTGACTAATATATATATGTATATATTTTTGTGTTCATTTGACCACTCTCTGGAATTGAAGGTAGGGCATTTTCAGATGTTATTGTAGTGCTAAGTGGAATAAAAGCTGCAGCGAAAGTAGCTAAACACCCTGAGGAAAGCAAACACACAGCTAATGACACTCAGCAACTGCTCTACTTTGAGGATTTACTGGGACAAACAGTTACAACCAGAAGCAGAGTTTATGACATTGAGGAGGTTAATCAGCTTCAAATGCATCTTATTCAATCACATTTACCTAAAATAACATTTCTGACTCATGAAAGGTTCTTCATCAGCTTAACTGGGAACACAGAGGGAAATAAGAAATACTGCCTTGAATAAGGGCTTGTGTCTGGGAGTCTGTGATTCATACTTCTGAAAAGACCAAAGCAAATGGTAAATACTATGTAGTATGCATCTCTCCCTTTTTTTGTTTTTTTTTTTTTTTTTTACATTGCATTTTAACACCCTACATTTCAAGGTTTACCAGGGGTTTGAATTAAATCCATCCAAAGGAAGATTTTATATTCAAGGCTGCCCCTCGGCAAAGAGGAGTTTTGCATTCATTAATATTGCCTTGGGATAAACGGAACATGAGAGCCCTGATTGACCTTAGACATTTATAAAGGTAATCTAATTTGTGCTTGTTTGCTACTTTTTCATTAAAGCCACTCCTGGAATGTTTCTTACCATGGGTTCCCCTTCCCTTGAGAAAAGTTTCAACAAATAGACCAAATCCAGCACAGAGTTGGCCCAGCAATTGGCTCAAGTGATGTGGAAATGCAGACTTGGAGAAATTTACTGCATTCTGACCTGCAGAACTAGGACGGTAAATCAGAACCAGGAAAGTCTACAGTCAAACCAGTCAACTTACAGCCAGTATATGGCTCATATTACATTCACATGCAAGGGACTACAGCTTACCAAGGACCAAGTGAATATATGCTGTTCATGCAGGTCAGCAGCCCATTCCACAGCTGGAACATTTTAACAACCACTGTCCAATTGCATAGGCACAGAGGGTAGAGAAGTAAATCTAACCCTCAATACTGAACCTTTCGCACAATCACACAGTTAAAGACATAATTCCAGAAACAGGTGGTGCCAATGATGAAAAGAAACGTTCCAGTTCTCAGAAACATTACTGCTGCTTGTCAGGAACATTTTTTTTCCCCCCTGACTTAAAGTATATTTGTTATACCACAGATTAACTGCATCTATTTAGGGAAGAAATGGCCTTGAATCATTGTTTCATCTTAGGAACCACAGGTGATGTTGTACACAGTCTGTTTACAACCTCAGGGTTAGTGAAAATGAAACCAAACTAAGAAAACACCGACCATTGACCAGAACGAGCCCCGCCAACATTTCCTTCTTTAATCTCTTAACCAAACAATACGGCACATGACAGCACAATGGTGAGGATGAGGTTTCACTGCCTGCTGGGAATGCCACTTTTTGGTTAAAAATAAATAAAATAACATTTTGCTTTTCTGATTTGCATATTGCACATTAAATAAGCCCTGCAAGGTACCATCCTTCAAAATGGACTTATTTTTAAAGAAATGTAGATTAATAATCCTCCTTGCTTAAAAAATGAGCTTCAATATTTGTGCGAATCGTAGAGTGAAAAAAATCAATGTGCTATCGACTGCTGGGGATGATCACATTCATTTTGCCCTTTGTGGTTGGTGAAATCCATGCTGCAATTACAGAGACAGGCTGGCAGCAAAGAGCCTCAGTTGGGCTTTCAGCTCCACATTAATCCAAAACTCACCATTTTAATGCAGATATAGATTGCCACGAGTCAATAGCTGACTACTTGAATTGTGAAGTAGCAGTTCCATGCTATATTGGCAGCACGGGCTGTTACAGTATCTTCAAGTATTTTGAAATTTCTAAGTGTTACTCCATGAAAGTGAAGAGCGTAACTGACACCACATCAGAAGGGGCTGCAGTGTTAATGCTATTATCATCAACGCTGGAATCTACAATGAAGACATAACACCACAAATAATCTTAAAGTAGATCAAAAGTAGACTTTTCTTAGGATAACATACAAATGTATCCACTCACGTTTTAATGGCCTGATGCATTATCTCACAAAGTACCCCAAGTGTTGATTTTTTGTAGCATAGTTCCTAATTCTCTCTCATTTATGGTGTTCCAAACACAGATGACTTCACCAGAGAGTTCACGCTGCGTTTACAATCTGGCAAGCGATGTCAGCATTTGCCTTTGAGTAGCAATTCCCTTTTCAGCAGTCTGTAACCAGGAGATGAATTCTGCCACTAAATTTGTGTGAAGAATAGGGGAATCCACCAAGCGATCATTGTCTCCTCTACAGCACACCAGGTGTAGGGTGAATTTAGGATTCTGTTTTATGTACAGTAACTACATCCTTATATAATTCCATACTGACCACTTTCTCCCCCATCCTCGTGCCACGGTGAAACACGCACTGACAGACCCATCCCACTCTGTTACAGCTGTCATTTATGGGGCACAGGGCAAACGCAATCCGAAACCCACGGAGCCTCATGGAAATGCCTCCATTGATTTTACTGAAGTGTGCTTGTGTGGCTGCAGACAGCTTCACCGCACAGGCGAGCCCCGGAGTGGGCTGGGGAGGAGCTACTGCTGTGTGCCAGGGCTGGATCTGGGAGCAGGCAGGCTGTGTGTGCCATGCCACCCTGCCAAGCAGCCAGGCACTGTGCAATTTCTGCCTATTTTTTTCTGTTAATTTTCAGAGCTGATTAAATATTTACAAAGTTCCCAGCTACTACATGATGGTGGCACTTAGGGACATAATCTTTCAGGTTTGATGTTGACTACCTTTACCTTGTTCACACACATAATCATTGTCTGTGCTACAGGTAGGAACAAGAGAGGTGCCTGCTGAGGCTGAGCAACAAACAGCTTTGTCAGATGCAGAAAAATGTGCACACTCATTTTTGTTACCAGGGTAACATGTGAACTCAGCAAGATCTCTCAGCACACGTAATACTATCAATAATAAAATAAGTAAATAGGTAATACATAGGGAGTAGGCCCAGGTATTTTGCCGCAAAATCAGATGTGTGCAATCCAAAGCAGCCATTTTCCTTTGTTCATATCTGAAATTCAGTCTCATTTGATGTGGTTTAGACTCTTAACTATGAGCCGAGCAGAGAATGCAGCTATTAGACTTTGTGGAGGATTTCAAAACAAAGAGGATAAAGAGGATTCACCCTGGTGTTACATATTGATATTCTGTGTAGCTTTTCATAGCATACCTGATACACCTTAAGAGTTTGTCTTAAAAACATTATGAGATTTGAGAAGGATCTTAACTTTCTCTGCAGAAAATAATACTGGTTCTTGCCACTGACCTGTAGTTGAGGGGTTCTTATGTCTGGAAATCTCATTAAGTACAAAATCTGATACAGTGTGGAAATGAAGATCATTTATATCTCAGTTATAAATAGACTAACATTATGTTGTGAATTAAACAATCACAATATTTCAGGTTTTTGATTGCTTGGAAAGATGTGAGCTTTCAAATGTTTTTCTTCTGATTTTCTCAGTAAAACATATGGTTTATCTCAACTATAATGAACAACATAACAGAAATTTCATTAGCAACAAGAATCAGAATAACATGTTTTGGTGAACATGATGGGAAAAGACAGGCATGCATTTGCATGGGGAGGCTAGGGATCTTCCATAGCAAGAGTTTGATTAGCTGAGACTGGACAAATTCTGAAAATTGTCAGAATCAGGTCCTCTTCTTATGAAATCACTGTGATCTAAAATGCCAGATAGAAAGAGGTCTCGCCACAACAATTCAGCATCAGTTAGAATATTCATAAGCAAATGGGAAAAGTGCTTCAAACCAACAGGAAGAGTTTTTTGCCTTGACCTTCCTACCTGAGTAGTTTTAATTAATTATGAGGAATTGGACTTACTGTGGAGTGCATAATGATAGTCATTATGTGGAAACCCTAAATTTAGACCCAGTTATTCTAGCCTGTAAAAAAACCCTACAAAGTCAGCCAGTAATCTTAACAAAAAGCACAGGCAGTTGAGGTGTTGAATGCACAAGGCAGCCAAGTGCCAGCACCCAGCAGAGGTTGTCTGTCCCTGCTCTGGAGGAGGTGGGAAGGTGCTGAGAGGTGCAGGGAGGTGCAGGGACAGCACATGGAGTGGAGGGAACTGGGCCTGACTCATGAATCATGCAATGGCAAAGCATTGCCAGTGAAGAGGCAGAAAACGCCTGAACTGAACCAAGTCCAGGGCGCTGCTGATCCAGCTCCTTTGTGCCCCTGGCTGGATCCTTTCTATTTTTTCTTCTCTTTCTGAGGACCGTTTTGGAGATACTGGTGTGATTTTCCCTAATGTGGCTTCCTGTCTTTGCAGGGGCCAGTCCCTCTGGGGAGGACCAGCCTGCCCCTCCTAGTGCCTGCCAAGGGACAGGGCTTCCCCCTATATTGATTTTCTCCTAATTTTCACTGTGCTTGTATTGCTTCAGCTACCACCTTTTCAGACCATCCACCTTGAGGCTGATTTTAAGATATTTAGGGAAACTTTGTACTCCAAGAAAGTTAATTTTGAACAGTTCAGGAGAAGTAAGCCTGCCTTTAACAATCTCCACCTGGAATAGGAAAAACTTAATAAATTCTTCATGTTTATTGCACTTACACAAGGCCCCAGACTATGGATTACCTTTTTATTACTCCTTGTTGTAAGTTTTTTTTTCTCTATTATTAGTTAAAAAAAACAAGAAATCAAAAAAAAACCCAAAACAAAACAAACAAAAAAAACCAACCAAAAAAACAGTGGCAAGAAGAGAAAATTGTTATCTTCCCTGTGGACATTTACAGGCTTCTGAATGAAAGTTTGGTTACAGATTTGTTCTCTGTGGAAGCACGAAATAATTTTCCCTTACAGAGCTCGTGTGCCCAATATCTCAACAGAACTTTCCCAATCATCTGGCAACAGCTATGCAACAGAAAAAGGGATGTGTCTAAAAGTCTGGAGTATCTGCTTTGTTGCTGACAAAACACAAAAAAAATGAATGCACACATACACAAATAAATACCTGTTCCTATACAGGACATCCTATGTGCACTTTTTTATAGGCAATCCATAGACAGTGGCTTCTTTTCACTATTTTAGCTGCAATTCTCTCTCCAGCAGTGAGTGGAATTTTCCAGCGCTGCTTAATGTTGAAATAATGAACTTTGGCAAATCTAAATCAGCTGAGAGCAAACTACAAATACGAGACCCTGTAACTTAGGTGGCAGTTTGTGTCATTGCATCACTGGGGATGAGCTGGCTTTATACCACTGAGGACAGAGAGAAATCCTGCTCAATCCAACTCCAGGGTCATGATCTATTTTCTCTATTGCTATGTCCTTTATCCTATTTTCACAACTTGGTACTGTCATTTTGTGTTCTGCCCCTCTCCACACATTACTGCACAACTCACTGTAGCATTGTAGGCAGTGGTATTCTTCAGGGGAAATATCTGGTATTTTCTAAATGAACCACAATTCCTTATCAGCAAACAGTGCCTGCATTTCAAGAACACATAGAGTTAAGGAATGGTCCAACACAGACCAATCACAAAAGACAGTGAATTTTCTCTCAGGTAGGAGAGGTAGGAAAAGAAATCCTCTTATGAAATAGAAAGGCTGTTCCTCTCTATGCCACAAAAAAGCCTTGAAAGATGAGAATCCAGGTATTAATCTTCCTGCTACTATTTCTCTCTTCCAATTGTTATTTCTATCAGAGCATAGGCATGAGAAAAATTACCCACCAAAGTACAGGCAAAAAAAGTCCCTTCACCCTTCAATGCCTCAATAACTGCATGAGGATTCAGACACAGTAGACTTGTAACAGGTATTAGAATTTATTGCTGAATTGAAAAAAAATAACCCAAATGAAAAAGACTGGCTGGTACAAAGCACACAGCATCAATCTCATAAGTTAATCTCATCTTATTAATACATTTGTTTTAATTGACATCCTTCTATTTTTTTCTAAAAATTAATATTTTCAGAGCCAATGGAGCTGCAATTATTATAAGTATCTGTCACTGAGTTATTCAAACACATCACTACAGCATTAGAATATGTTCCATACAATGACTATTCATAAAATTCCCATGTTTAATTTAAAGTTTTATTATTCCCTTAAAAGCACTTAATGGCTCCAGGCCTGCACATCTGACAGAACTTCTGCCACCATTTACCCTCAGCCATTGCCAGGTTCAGAGCTGACAGCCTGCTGGACACCATTTCCAAGCAGTGAGAAGGCTCGGTGTAATGAATTCCTGTGTTTATACCTGTTCATAGCTCTCTGAATAAACACTTAGGACCAAAACCATGGGCATTTAGCACTAAGGATTGTTTATCTGTGGTGCAATTGGTCTAGACAACAAAGTCAGGTGAATTGCCCTGGATTCTGGAAAATGCAGAATTCAAGGGCTGATTTCGAGTCATTCACAAGTCAGTAGCCACCCCTCAGGTGTTTAAGTATTTTCTTGCTATGTGTTAACAATTTAGAAATTCAAAGTAGAAATTTCTTTACCTACCAATCTACAGACAAACCTTAACATTTAGAAAAAACAAATTGTTTCATCAGAATAAAGTTGGCCCACACTTGACAGTACATTCATTACAACAGAAAAAAATTTGCAGTATTACAATACTTGTAATTCAATTCCTCCTGAGCCTCTAAACGTGTTAAGTTGCTTCATTAAAAAAAAAAAAAAAAATCCTTCTTAAATTAAGTGTGAGGAAACAGGAGGTACAGCGACAAGGAATTATATTTCTAACAGAATACAAAATGAGCTAAACGTATCTACACTAGAACTCAATATGAGTTTTTTCCATTTTCTGTATTGCAGACCTCAGTTGCATCCTAAATCAAAATGAAACACTGTAAAATTTTTTTGAACCAAAAATCTAAGAAAAAGTTCCACTAATGCCAACAAAATAGCTTGTTTTCATATGCTCAAAATACCACCATTTTGCTTTTAGATTTTTTTCTTTAATTTTGCTATAAATTAAATTTCCAAAGGAAACACAATAAAATTTTGTAGGAAATTATGAAAAATTCTGTATGAACTATTTGTGATTTATTTTTCAAACCTTCTTATAAATGGAAATGTCATTTAAAGGCAGCCTGTTGCTGCAAATTTCACCTTCGACAAATCCACACATTTTTGAAAATAGATTTTGTCAAGTTATTTTCCCATCAACTCTCCCCAATATCAATATCTCAAGTCTGTGAAACATCAGACTGAGTGAAGCTATTAAAAATACTGTATGTGTAAATAAGTATCTCCATCTAAATTGCTTCATACTTTTTCACACAAGAAACATAAATGTAACAAAAGATCAATCTGACAGTAAATATCCAAATATATCCTTTAAAAGCCAAAGGAATGTCAGATACAATTTATTTTCAGCCAGTGCAAACTGAGACATTAAGTGGCAATTCTACTTCCATTAGCTAAATCTGGCAAATATGCAACTGTTTAAAGGCATTGTCAATAGCCATTGCACAATTAAGTATTTGTACTGATGCCTTATTAAATTACCCTTTTCAAGTAGGCATAATAAACTAGGAGTTCACTGTACAGATTTTCATGGTGAAAGTCCAGATCACTGGAAAATTTATTTAAAGGGAATGCAGTCCACCGAGTAATGAAGTAAATGTCAAGTGGTTTTGGGCAAATAAGTCTCAGCTCTCTTAAAACTTTTTTGGCAGATATAGCTGAAGACAACTCTGGTAATAAAAACCTTCAGATTAACAATTCTGATTTTTGAGTTCCCAGGTAAACTTTCAAATGCATTGCATCTCCAGCAGCAAACGCTGTGTGCTGGGGATTGGAGATCACTATCACAGGCAGTCAAAAATGGAAAGTCAGCCAGAGTGTTTCTCTGAAGTACCTTTATACCCTTCAGTTTAATGATAGATTTTGCTACAGTGCCCTGCAAGATCTACTGTGGGCAGAGGGGCTTGGCCCTGGCTGCACCCCCTGCTGCCTTCCCACCCAGCCAGCACAACACATGGGACAGAAAGAAATGTAAAATGGCTTTTCTGAATTAAATTATTGCTTCCCAGGTGCAAGGCACATCCTTGAGGATCAGAGTTGCTCAGGATGCGCCATTCTGCAGGCTGTTTTTCCCAGCCCTGCTCTCCTGGGCCCAGCACCACAGCTGGAGGAGAGCCAATCCTCCTCCCTGCTCGGGCCATGGCCACGACAAAGAAAAGCTCCAGCACAGACACAACACTCCCACAGCAGGTGGGCCAGTGCCCACCTTGCTGCTGTGGGTGCCAGGATAAATGCCAAAACCTACCCAGACTGAAGGCGTTTCACTCAGTCCACTGAATAGAGATTAAGTACTTTAACTATGCCTTTTTTCCCCAAAATATTTGTTCTGCTTCCTATTCCACACAAGTAGAACTGGCCATATTCAGGTGTTACATTTGCAAAGCCTACACTTGGCCTTTCTTTTTTCCCCTCATTGTCAGGTGCTGAAAGGCACAGAGAATTATCCTCAGACCCTCAGCTTTCTGCCAGCTTGCCACCATTGAAATGGAAAAGCAATGGCCACAGACTGACAAGAAGTTTCACGTTTAAAACTGGAATTTTGTCTCTCCAGTCCTCTTCTAGGGCTGAGCAGTTGATTTCTTTATACACAGTGCACATATCCTGCCAAGCCTCAGTTGTGTGTCTGGCTAGAACTGACCTCAAAGGAAGAGAGGCACTGATATTTGCAAGCAGATTTTGGACAATTGCAACACAAAAGCTTTATCTTAAATGTAACATCAAACCATTTACAATATTTATAATTTCCCCAGATATATCATACACTCTTTGAATATTTTCTCCCTGAACGCACGATGATTTCTTCTCTTCATAACTTTTTCGATTATCAGTTTCAGTCTGCTGCTTTAAAGAATGGTAGAGTTGCAATGTCCAAACTATTATACACAGGGTTGCGATTTTATCCTTTTAAATTATAGCTTAGTGTATTAGTCAGTTTGTTTTATATCAAGCATTCATTTAAGTGGTTTTCATTGTATTGACATTTTATAATGCCCTCCTAATATTCTTATTATTGATTTTAATACTGCAATGGTATTATTCATGGTGACACCTATTGGAAAGCAAGCTTCAATTATATCAATAGATGCTATTATTATAACATTGATAACATTAATATTTGATAGTGGCATAAAATGTGATGCATTGGCAATTAACTCATTAATGTAGATATCATTAACCAAAAATGTCAAAGTTGTTGTAATGATTTTTCTGTGGTTTTCTTTAACAAATTCTCTAATGACTGGCTGAGTTTTGCATTTTCAAGTGTGCATTAGCCACGAAAGTTTTTCTGAAAAAATAAGTAACATCATCCCTTTTAAATAAGAGAAGATAGGCTTTTATGACTCAGAAGATACCGTGAGTCTTGAATCGAGAGCATTTATAAGAGATACAGTATCTGAAACTCCAGCACAGAATATTCAAAAATAAAAGACTTACCAAAACATAACTGTGCCTTTTTGCTTGTTGCTTAGCAACCAGAATTGATCCGGCAAAAAAAGTCACCTGACTGAGGGATTGCTGGTGGCAATATTACTCCATCATTTTTCTTTTTCATACTAAACTGATGAAGGTTCTATCAGAAACAGCTATTAAATGTTTCTTTCTTTTCTCTCCAGCTCCTTAATTATACAGTAAAAACATTTCCATTGCTGTTGCTGACAGGAAGAGAGCACAATGTAAAGCTTAAATAATTAACAGACTTATTCAAATACATCTAGCTCTAAAAGAAGAAATACTGCAAGTCACAACTCACTGTCAAACTCCACCATCCCAAAATAACAGATGCAGTGAGCTGTTCATATAGCAGCAGAATAGCCATTTTTACCACACCTGCACTGATGGACAATTTGCAATCATCTTTTAAAAACCACAGACTAAGAATACTTGTTGTTTGATGACTCAGTTGGAATTCACCACTACATTTGTCTTTCTTTCATCATTTCTAAATATTAGCATTTTCATCTGTTGACTGAAAGCACTTCTGGTCCTCTAAAACATATATATAAAACACTTTTGATCTTTTAAAATCCTCCTGTCAACCTGGAATCACACAGCCTCTTACATTACCTTGTTCTTGTCCTTAATGGTGACCTGCAGTGAACTCCGCACTCCCTACTTTCAGATGTTCAACATCCTTCCTTTGTTAAAAGCTGCTGATCAAAAAGGAACATTGTGTTCACTGTTTCCCTCTATAGCCCCTCACAATCATTTACAGGAATTACACTAAAACACAGGGTATGGACAGCAGCAATTTCATTTAACTGCATACTGGATTTTTGTTTTGCTTCCTGCAATATTTGATTCCCTTAGCAAACAAGGAAGGGAATGCATCTTGGGACTTAGACACTTGGCCCATCATGAGCCAATAAGAAGTTGAGTCCAGGAGTGGCCAAAAGAGTACTGTTTTTGCCTGCTGATTCTTTGAAATAAATGCTCTATATAAGCTCAGGCGACATTTGTCATTTTAAGAAGTGAAGAAATGTTACCTAAATGGAGCATATATCCAGTTTCACTTTTCCTCCGTATCATATTCAGATCTGGTAGATGGGATTTGCTGCTGATTCCCATAATGCTTCCATGGTTTTTCTGTAAAAGCTTAACAAGGACACAGCATCAGAGAGTCTTTAGTGGCTAATACCCGACCCCTTTCTCTCACATTACAGCTCCAAGTGACCATTTTCATGCCAAAAGGTCACCAACATCCCCATCCCCATGGAACCAATGTGCATCAACCTTCTAACCTTTGCCACCGAGAGATGATAGCTATTTGGGCTGCAATCCCTTCATTACAGA
Organism: Regulus satrapa; assembly: GCA_013396955.1. Lineage (NCBI taxonomy): Eukaryota > Metazoa > Chordata > Aves > Passeriformes > Regulidae > Regulus > Regulus satrapa. The sequence continues at coordinate 218,543 of VWZN01014372.1, forward strand.
TGCTCCATATTTTATATTTAGTGTGGGAGGTCAAATTTAGGAAAGCAATTTCTCTTAAAGCTAAGAGTTCCAATAATCCAAGATCTTCTATTGGCTTATGGGTGAGTGGACAGTAATGGGTTTATAGGCAGCTTTTTTCTCTTCACTGGGGAGGGAATTCCGTCAATCTAAATTTTTAGGATTGGGTGGCTATCATTGTTTATTATTCAATGAGCTCTTATTAGATTGTATCCAAGCACACTACAGAAGGCAGAGAGTACCCTCACAAGCAGCCTCACAGGCTGGATCAATATCTCAAGGCATTTACAATCTTCTTGAAACAGATTAAATAATGCTATTTTTAAAATTCTGTTTTTAAGGCTTATATGCAGTCATGCAGTTTTGTTAGTGACAAAAGCATTCATCCATTATCATCATTAATCACCATGGTTAATCTACTGTTCAAGCAGCTTGCATCTTAATACAGAGAACACCTTTGGTGGAAATAACATTTCATGGCAGATCAGAGGAAGGCTGAGCAACTCCCAAAACCAACAAAAATTATAAAAGATCAGCTCCAAAATTGCAGTTAAAAGATATCTCTCTATATCAAGGGGAAATATTTTCGTTCCATTTTGTACTAATCTTTGTAAAATGGAAAAATTATTATAGTCCAAATACTGCAAATATTTGGGCACATGCTTGAGCTCTTATAGCAAGGCCCAAGCCAGCAAGGCATTTGAGGACAGTGCTGCATCCAATGCTGCTCAGAACAGCATTCAGGCACATGCTGGTAAATGACAGATCCATACCGAGTGCTTGGAGGGCAAGGTAAGAGTTTATCATCCATGACACCATTGAACAATTCTAGCTCTAGAAGGCCAGTGCAGTCTGTGGCTAAAAACCCCTCACAGACCTCAAAACTACTTTGAGACAGAAAAGAAGTTTTGAAGCTACCTGTGAATAATAAATTCAGAGCAAATTGCTACTGCCTGCACAGCATGTTCTCCCTTGGAAAAATTCAGGTTTCCCTAACACATCTGTTAATATTTTTGGCTAAGATAGCATTGACCAAAGCTCCTTGTTAGAAAAAAAAAAAGCTTGCTATAAATAGAGAGCAGAAACAACATCAGGTCATTGCATTGGGAAGAACTAGTGACATGTTCTTCTTATGGCTCCTGGCTGCTGGGCAAAACATCCTTAGATAAATCCATACCCATTAAACAGCTGGGCCCAGCATTTTCAAGTTTCAAGTTTTCTCCTTTAATTACAGCTCCAGAGATTCAAAAAGGAGATCCATAGGCAGAGACCACAAACAATAAACATTCTTTGTGATGGGGACAAGACAAGATCACAACAGAGTTCTAAAAATAAATTTTTCAAATATTTTTTGTGCCTGCATTAGTCTTTTCCACTTGCTGAAACCTACAGTTAGGATTTCAGTGCACCTGGCTGCACTCCCTGGAGGGCTGGCCCTGGTACCTGCTGAGCAGGGGCTGTCCTGGAACACAGCCCCTCCTGCCATTGTGTGCCTGGCACCCCCTGCTCAGCTCGAGTCATGAAGGGACTGAACACGATGCAGCTCAGTGCATGCAGAGATTTGCTGAGAAGGAAGAACTAGACATCCAGACACACCTAAGGGCCAGAAGATACAGCATTAATTCTAGTGAGCTTTTAAAATAGCACCCGGCCCTCAGTGCCAGCACCTGGGCCATGAGGGGTGTCTGCAGGCTTACTGGACCCCTCTGTGTATCAGAGAGGGGGCACATGGGAAGCATATGCTAAATATGCTAAATACCTTCTGTAGACCATCTTGAGCTGGTCAAGGAAAGCCTGCAAGGAGCTGGTGCCACATGTTCACCTTGAAAGTGCCTGGAAACATCTGTGGGTTCAAACTGGACATTTGGAGAACATGGGATGGGAACTGGTGGTGATAAAGGCAGTTCTGGAAATAACACTGGGCTGATTTGACCCCTGATATAATCCCACTCTGATCAATAGGGTTATCAGCATTTTTTAAAAGTGAGTCTGGCAAGATTCACATTTTTTTTGTCTCAGTGCAAAGGGTGTCAGTTTCTTTAATCTCTTTTAAAACATCTTCCATCACCCTTTTTGCCAGACAAATGGAAGTCAAATTGTCAGGATGGCTGTGAAGGAAATAGAGACTAGGACTGCCCCGCTGTGGTTAGTGTCCCTGGTGTTGCCTTTGCTTTTTTATTACAATTTTGATAATATTTGCATACAACACTTCCATAATTTAAAGTAAACATACTACAGCAAATCTCTTATTGATTTTGCCTTCAATATTCTGTTACCCCAAAACGCAAATGGTGTTCCTCTCAACAATGCAACCCCTAAGTCAATGACCACAGGTAGGTCTCCATCAAACTTGATTAAGGAAGTTATCCAGGCTTTATTGCAACTAAACATTCATTTCAGATTCCAGGTTTAAGCCAGCTATTTTCCTCCCTCAAAGGTGTTCTGAGCCCTGGTCTCATGGTGGAGACGCAGCCTCAGCTGCACAACAGGCTGGAGGCTGCTCCTGCTGGCATGAAAAGAAGCTTTTCATTTTCTTTCATCTTTAGACTTTAACTGTTAGACTGTTAAAGTCTTTAGTCTTTAACTTTAACTTAGACTGTTAAGGTCTTTAACTTTGGAATATCTCCTAATGATGGTCAATATTTCACAATTTTTTAACATAATTGCTGAACTAAACCTTATTTCCATGGCACCTGTGCTCTGCACTCCTTGGAACATAGACTGTTGCTGAGTTTGACTATGTGCAGAGCCCATGCAGCAGTGTCCTGCTCCCTGCCAGGGTCTCCCAGCTGCTGTCACAACTCTCGGTTTTTTGATACATCATGGCAATTCCTTTTATTTTGGTCTGTTATTCTCATATTCAGTAAATGACCCCTATAAAAGCTGCAATGTGAAACTAAAACCATCTGCCCTGTGCTTACAGACACGTTCCTGCTTCAGGGTCTACAATATAATCTCTCATAGCTCAAAGCAGTTAATATTAAAATGATACCCTGTGAAGGTACGATGGGCGTGGACAGAACCTATTTGTTTATACAATTGTGTTTTGCCACAGAGTAAATTAAGTTACAGGGTATTCATCAAAATTGAATTACCACAGTGTGAGCTAACAATTTTCCAAAGACATTGTGACATGAGCACAAAGCAGCCCGTCAGCCACGAGGAATCGCTGTCGTCTCGCAGGCTGCAGCTGAATTACTTACCAGAACAATTAGACAAAAGCAATCCTCAGAAAGCTGGAGATTGCCAACCAGTGGAAAACAGTGACAGGTCTAAAACTGTGTTTGCTGCTTATTTAGAGAATCCAGGAGAAAGGAGAGAGGGATGGAGAGACAGAGGCACCTTCCATGGGTGGAATCTCCATGGGAGTGGGCAATGGGACATCTCAAGGTGAGGAGTGCTACTGTCCCAGTGGGACAAGTGGGACTTCTCTCCTGTAATATTTCTGGAAAATCAGATTTTCAGTTGATTGTTTCCACTTTATTTTTCTTTCCAACACATGAATGAGATGGAGTGAGAAACCCCTTCTCTGACCTTACATTTCTTTACATGAAATAAAGATGAAAGTGAGAAAATGATTGTGTTTCAGTACAGGAAAATTTAAGAGGGCAAGTATGGTCAGATGAAATTTTAGCACTCATCTTCACACAACTCATGGTGTGAAATAGGGAAGACAATTCTGGAAAATATGTAAAAGTATGTGAGTGAAGAGACCACCTTCTAATCCCTTTTTTTTTTTTTTCTTTAAGAAAATATTTTTGTTTATCAGTCTTACTTAAAAAAAAAAACCTGAGGCATAAAACCCCTGTTTAAATGACATTTTGTTTAACTAAATTAGATGTTTAAAGTGTAAAATAATTTTCAGAGCATTGAAATATTGCTGTTGGAAAAGACTTAAAAGTTGGGGTCCTAACTTCTTTCATCTTTAACCTCTTTCTAAAAAAAAATAAATCTGTCACTCCACTTTTCTTAAGGAAACAAAAAATCAAAAGATTTTGCAAAAGGACAGATGTTTCTTTATGCTTTCAAAGCAATAGAAAAATCACAAATGTTCATCAGAAACTGTTCTATTTAAAAAAAACAAAAAAACCCTAGATGATGTTCCATAATTTAAACTTTGATAACTACCATACTTCTACCTGCACAAAGTACCTTGCTCAAAAATATTGCAAACCCAGCTCTCATCAGGCTTGGAGAAAAGCAAAGTGGGTAAATCAAACCATCCCTGAGTGGTGTCTTAGCCCCGAATGAGTGCCCAGGAGCAGGCTGGATGTGCCCATTGCAATGCCCTGAGATGTGCTGGATGGGCCCTCCTGCACAACAAGCCCTGGGCATCCTTGGATGGCCAGTTACTGCAGCCTTCCTGCCGGGGTGAGGCCAGCTGGAGCCCAGGGGCAGCTGTGGGAGTGGGGGGAAAAGTACTTTTCCTTGGGGAAAGCAGCTTGGGCAGCCCCATGAGCATTCTGTGCAAGGCAGGAGCCAGGGCAGACAGGATCCAGGCTCCCCAAATAGACACCATCCCCCAACACAGCACCTGGGCAGCTCTTTCCCCAGCCACTTTGCTGCAGGATAGCAGCCTCACCATACTCTGCCTTCCTGAACCATTACCAACCACACAGGTTTTCAAGAGACTCTTCTTTACAACAACTGTCCCATTAGAAAAACCTGCTTAGAAAACCGCATTACTTGCACTTGGCAGGATAGATTTTGTTTTTAGAAAATAATCACGCAGCATTTCCTCAGCAGATAGGACATTAGAGCTAGAACTAAACAGGAACATCCAGCATATATATCTACCCCAATCCAAACATTGCATCAGCAAATCTGTGCGGTCCAGGGAGGGAGGCATGAGCCCACCTGCCTGAGCAAGTTCTGCCCACCTGGAGCTCTGGACAGGCTGGCAGGGGGTGTCCCTGCAGAGCTCGCCCAGAGTCTGCTGGCCACTGGCTGGCCCCTGGGGCCATTTCCTTGCAGCCGGGGCTCTGCCTTCCCCGGAGAGATGTGCGTGGCAAGCCTGCAGCTGTGGGGCTGGAGCACAGAGGAGCTGCCTCTCTCCCTGCCCAGCTGGCTGGGGTGCTGGGCAAACACTGAGCCTTGGCAAAGCCACGCCACAGCCTGGGACCCTGAAACACAAATCCCTTTGACATATTGCACTGGCATTGCTACTGGAAGTGCAGTGAGCTGATACCTGCTTTGTCAGGGGCTCCCTCAGGGAATTTAGCAGTATTTGGTTTTTGGGATGAGTGGCATTGCTCCTTTACTCTAATGGAAATGGGTTTACACTACACAGCATATATTACTGGATGCCATACTGGTGCCTCAAGAGATGTTGACTGTGCACATTTACATAAATCTAAAAATAAATAAATATACTCACAAGCCTCCTCAATCAAAATATGCCACAGACAACTAAAAGATCTTGAATCAAATATTAATGTTGGAGATTTCTCCAGCCATTTTGTAATGCTTCCAGCTATATTTATTACACAATGTGTAATGCACTACCTTATTATAGTCCTGAGCTATCAAGAGTATCATCTTTTTTGATGGCCTCAAACTGGCTTAATAAAACTGGCCCTCATCTGAGTGCCCAGGAGCAAGTACTTAAGATGGAGATGTGGTAGTCAGCACCTGCAGGCTGTGGCAGTTGTGACCAGGACAGTGCTTGCTGAACCACAGAAGGAATTGGTACTCATTAAAGGCCTTTTACTCTGGCATACCAGGTCCCCTGTCTCATATCTTATCCTGAGACTGCTGAGAGGATTGTGAATATTTCCCCACATATCTAAAATTTGTCCTCAATTTGCACTCATACATATAATATCTATCAGGCTTTTTGTCTCAAACTATTTTTGTTGTTTTTACCTTCTGCAGCTTTCCCACTAGTAAAGGTACTGAGGTTTTTGGGGTTATTTTGCTGCATTGTCCTTATTCTTACTTTACTATAAAGCTTAATATCTTATAGAATTAATGCTTTCTAACTAAAAGGGGATGCGATATTACACTTTGTGTTGGCAAGCTCAAGAGATAATGAATACTTAAAAAGAAGCCCATGCAAATATGAGATTTGCAACATCACTACGGGAACAAACCCAAGTTACTGGGCTTTCTAAATTTAATGAGGTTCAAATGTCCAAGGGCACCAGCTTTCAGGGGAGGAAGCAATGTCAGAGTGTGCAGAAGAACAGAGTATTTCTTAAGCAAGGAAAGAAAATATCTTGAAAGAGGCTTCCCCGTTGAAGTGAATCAGGTGAAGTTAGTGGTAAGGAGGCAGCTGTGAATGTCCAAAAGGGATTAGATTCTTCCACAGATCGTGACTTTTAAGTTCAGTCACTGCAATATTATTTATGACAGTTATGGTCCAATATGGCAATATCTCAAGGATGAGAATGATTCATCAATTCCAATACTGCTTCTTCCAGAGATCAAACTGCAATGCAGCACATCACAAGTCATACTATTCCTATTAGGTAGGAAGCAAGAAATCTACAAAACAGGAACAATGCAAAGTCCATTCAGTAAGCTTAAAGATTCCTATTGCGTCCAGTGAGCTTTGGAAAAAGGCAGCTGTTGAAAATGGGAAAGTTTTATTTGTCAGAAATTCCTTTTTGCTGAAAATGGCATTCTGAGGTGGATTACTAAAACTGAAACAACCAATACTTGCACCCTGGAGTATTCCAGTGCTTTCTCTGCAGAGCTCCCCATGCAGCTCAGTCCTTGGGGTCTGGAGAGACCCTGTTCCTTACCATCCTATGGCCACCAGGCAGGCTGAATGTAAAGCCTCCTCCAAACTAAACCACCACACTTCAGATCAAATATTTGCAGCTGTGCCAGCTATGTCCATGGTAGCAAATACCAGCCTGGGCTGCTGCCTGTCCCATGCACTGGCTAGGCAATATTGCTTCCTTCAGTGGAAATCCCAACCCTCTTCTGAGGGTTGCCTGTGTCTTTCCCACCCAAGGCAAGATAGAAGAGGGTTCTTTGCAAGATGCTTGGCAATATGGGCGGGATTTGTCATGAAGCTACAGCCTGGGTTTAGTCTGAGAGTCATTCAGTGCACTGCCCACACATCCATTAGGATTTCTTCAAGATTCTCTGCAAGATCTTCTGTGGGAAATCCCATGATATCTTCTGAGAAAGAGCCACCACTGCTTCAAACACAGCAGAGCATTCTTTGGTCAGATAAGTCCATGTCTGCAGTTTTATAGTAGAAGTAAGTCCCCAGCCATTATTGTCCTTATGCTTTACCTTATGCTCACACATATGAGTGGTGCACCTTGCTTTAGTATCATATCTATCCTCTGCTAGATAGCAGTAGATGATCAGGCTTCTACAAGAAATTTGTCAGTGAAGAAGATGCAGTGATGCATTTACAGGACATATCACAGTGCATTTTGGTTTAATTATACATATTCATACGAACCCCAGAATAGGGGTTCTACCACAGTACACCTGGGAGAAGTTCTCCATGGCCAGAACCTCAGCCCCATGGTTCCCCTTGTCCCCAGTGATAAATGACATGCATGACATCAGCCCAGAGAAGACAGGATGTTCTCCTGCATTTGCAGAGCCTTTTCTACCTACATTGGTGGTTCTATACCAAATGCTTAAGCATGAACTGATAATATGATATCTCTTCCCCAAACTGTCCATTTGCTCACATGTAAAGAAAAAACCCCGTGTAATAGTGACACCTGGTGACACCTATTGTTTTGTTTACACACACACACACACCCTCTTTTTCCAAAGTTATTGGGTTACTGAAAACTCCCAACCTATGCTAAGTGATCCAGGGTAGAACTATAGAACAACACTCAAAGAATTTGGATTGAGATCTTATTCTTTTGCTTTTCTTATTGATAGTAACCGTTCATCAAATGGTTTATACACTGTACTGCCACGTTCAAGGAGATGTACAAGAGGCCACATGGTTCACCTGGAAAATAGATTTGTAGCTAAACACTAATATAAAATGAAAAATTAATTACATTGCCATCAGTTAAACCTTTTTTCTGTAGTCCACATTCCCTGAGCTAAGGACTGCATGTTCTTTGGAAGGAATTCTGCAAACTTAACAGTTAAAAGACAGAAAATTATTCTGGTTTTAAAACTCCAAACACCTAAGCCTCCAAGATTTCTTGTAAAGTTTCTCTGCCAATATATGCTCAAAGTGACCTCATTTTTTTATTAAAGAAGATGAAAAAACCTAGCTGTGTCAGGAGGATACTAATAATAACCAATGCTATTAGACATTAATCCCCACTTTCTCAAAGTGTTTGCTGGGAAGTGCAGGCATTATTGTCAAATACTCTGAAGTTCTGGTACTGTAAGTTATTATTTGTGTCCATTATTAAATTAGCACACCACTGTGGTGGAAATCACTACTTGTCTCCTTTGGTAACTACACTATGAGTCATCTAGGCCATGGACTGTGTGAAGTCCTATTGGAAAATGATGTAAAAATTATGTGGTGGAAAAATACTCATCTTTCTGACTCGAAGTGGACTACAGCGAAAGGGAAATTAGTTTTTACTTTTTTATTTTGATAAGTTCACAAAAGTATTCGGGGAGGAGAGCAAAATGTCAGCATGGATACAATAGCACTGTCAGGCTTTGACCACTTGACTGCTTCCCTAGGGATGTTTTTACTGGTATTTTGTAAAACTCAGTTGTTGTACTTCCTGTTATGAACTGGTTAAAGAAAAGATCATAATATGGTTATGACAAAGGCAAAAATAATGAAGTACATCTCAGCAGAAAGAAAAAGAAAATACTAGCAGGTGCAAAAAGATAATTTTCTTTTTAAATTACACTATACTTTTCTTTAATTACCTGATTTCCTTGTTCTTAGGCCTCAGCTTCTACCACTCATTTGAGGTATATTAAGACTAACAAATGTGTCGTGCTGTCCATGCTCCAGGGTCGAAGTGAAGTGTTTGTGCCCTGTCCTCAGTGCGTGGCTCTGCACAGCCTTCCTCTCCCTCTCCTGGGCAGGGACTGCTCAGGTAATGACCTCTGTGCTCTCAGAGCACGGGGACATAATAAAGATGTACCTGGAGACAGGCTTCTTATTGAAGAATAATGGAGAGGTCACCCTGAATGCCTGTTGCCAAGAAGGGCTGAGCTAGGGTCATTAATGATAATTAATCATTAATTAAACCAGGCACGATACACTGGAAATAGTATGTTAGCTACTCCATTCTCTGGGAAATCTTCTCCTTTCAGTTAAACTGGCTCACACAGTGCTTGTGATTCCTGTGTGAAAGACTGTCACTTCTATGAGATCCCAAGCCTCTCAGTGAAGTTGTGGAAGCAACAATCTTCATGTTAATTGAATTTTTACTTAATTTAATTCCACTGGAAATCACAGATGGTGTCATCCACCAGCCAGAGGCTAAAAAGGGGCACTTTACAAACTGAATAAGAAACTTATTAAGTTATAATAAGCTTCAAAAGCAAATGGAGGTGAAAACTTTACTGCAAATGACATATTTACTCAACACACACAGTGATACTAAAATTGAATTTCTATTCATTTTGGACTTTAATTGGGCTCTTGATAAATCAAATAATTCTAATATGATGCAAATCCCTGTTTTCTTGTGAATGAGACTGGAAATGGAAATGAGGAGCACAATAATGTTAAAATATGGAAAGATGAGAATGGCTCAAATGTAAAAAGTTTAGTTACATAATTTATTTTTACAAGCAAGAAAATAATAAAGAGAACAAAATATTCTTGTTCAGTACAGGCTCTAAACTTTCTTCCCCAAATGAGCAGAGATAGTGTGGTCAGTATACCTGATTGCTTTCAAGACCTAAAACTGCAGTGTGTGAACTTGCCCTTCCATTTCTCATGAGCCTTTCCCCACTTCTTGGGGAGTGAGTGGCAAGCTGTGCTACAGAGCATGGTGTGGGAAGTGTTCCCCAGATCAAAGCAGCCCACTCAGAAAGCACTGACCAGTGTCCCAGGCATGTGCAGGGGACATTCTGTCAGTCTGCAGCCCAGGTAATGTGCAGGTAACTTTTCTGCCACTCCTCAAAATGACACAATACTTACTCAAGGGCACTGTGTGCTAATAGGTATGAATATTAGCTGGGAGATAGCATGTCTGAGAGAAACTTTGAAAGGACAGGCAAGGATGTTTGTTTTTTCAGTCTGTGTAAACTGGGAAATTAACATCTACTACTACTGGAAATCAAAAACATCTTTCTGCGATTGAATGGAACACTGTTGTCCCTCCTCTGATTTTCTACGTGATCATTTCTGGAGAAAGGAACAATAAATTTTAAGATAAACCCTGCTCACAGATGTGTTATTGCCATTTCCTGTAATCAGTATAAACTGATCAATCTGCCATAATGAGGATGGAGCCAGCAGCTTCCTGGCCAGGGATGAGTCTGTGTCTCTTCTAATCTGCAGACATAACATATTGGAAGATTGCTACCTTCCCACATGCTAAGCAGTGAGAACAGAGAAGCTTTTCCCTCTGCAGGTAGATGGCTAAAACAATGTATTAAGACAATAATTTGCAGGTCACTTGTATCATTAGCGATTGTTTTCTAACATAGGCTTGAATTATTAATTAATTATTTCAGACAGTAAAAAAACCCTATTTTTCAGTTTCCACTGCAATATATCTGCTACAACTAATGGATGATGTTTAAAAACAGATCCACAAATGTATTAAGAGAAATGATTTTTGACCCTCCACAGAAAAATGCTTTTATTAGTGCTGTAAATACCTCTGCTGAACACATGGATGGGGGTAAACTACAGAGCAAATGAGATTTAGTGGAAATAAAAGGGGGGATCAAATAGTGCTTTGTTCCTATGGAAGAGTAAACCAGTAAATAACGCAACAAAAAATCCTGCTCCTTGATTCCAGGAGGCCCCATGTGCTGCCTTTCTGTACTCGCGCATTTGTTGCTGGGCACAGAAAATCTGTTACTTCTATGACCATTATGGGATTCGAAATAGACAAGAAGTAACTGAAATATGTGCTGAAAAACAATACTATCATCAAGATACACTGAAATCTGTCATATTTACATTTCTAATGTAGACTTTGGTTTAGAGGAAACACAGCAAATAAAGATCAGTAAACATCCAGAAATTGCTTTGGGACACTACATCTGCATCTCTGTTATTTGCTTATGAAATAAGGCTGGACTTCTCTTTTTTTGGGGGGTCACTATGAGGGCTCTGAAAAAGACATGCTCTGAGCCTTCCTACAGTCAAAAGACATACTTCTTATCTCAAAAAACTCCTTGCACACCTATTGAAAGTCTTCCCTGAGTCCTGACAACTTTACAAGGTTTTGCGATATTGTTGTTTAGCTGCTTAGTGTTCACCTCTTGGAAAGTTTTCTATTACCAGGAGACATTATGCTGCAAAATGATAGGCATCTCTATCCCAACAGTGACTCAATGCTCACCTTCAGCCAAATAAAATGTGAACTTATATTTATTCCTTTTCAATGTGAAGGATCTGATCCCATAAAAATGTCTGTAGGCATTTATGCTTAATATTGTGACTAATTCAGCTGCAGTTAATGGGCTTTGGTGGTATCAGTCTTTGATAAGCTGAAGCTGCACAACTCCATGCTGCAAGATGGAAAAACATTGTTTACTACACTGCATATTAAAATTGTGGCAGAAATTATTTTACTGAATATTTACTGAAAAACAGTGAGCACTCAGTGCCATAAACATGGTGTTAAATGTAGGGCTTACAACCTGGAATGGCTGGATGTGTGCTGTTCAATGTGGAGGACCGGGTTGTTTCTGGAACTGTGTACACATGCAATTGATTCCATGGATCAGATACAAGTCTTCCTTGTGTCTGCATTCCTGTCCACAGCTGCACACACCCAAATAAGAGCAAAATCCTGTAACTACGTGTTTTAGAAAACAGATCCTGAACGCAATGCTTTGGGACCAAAACAGAAAGGAACAGCCTTTAATTATATGATGTGACAGGATTTTCTGTCTCCAGAGAATATTCCCTGGTTACTAAGAGTGAAGAGCCGTTGTTAGATACCTGAAAATTGAGAGCTACCAAGAACTGGAGGATTGCTGACAGCCCCACCACTGAGGAGACACTAAGAGCTGATAGTGTTTTAGCCTCTATGACAAGACAGCATAGCAGGATTCTGTCTTGCTGTAATCATCCCCTTGCAAGGGATGTGAGCTGTGGCTTCACCTTGCTATGCAGCAGCTGGCCTCAGAGGAACAAACACACACTCCCTTACATACATTTCTATGCACAGCACTCAGTTTCTAGGCTGAAAAGTGCCATGAGAATGCAAAGAGTTATTAATATTAAAATTGTGAGTCTAATAATATATATGTTCCTTTCTCATCATCTTGCAAAATGTCCCCAGCAGCAAATGTTATAAGTCATGACATTAAACGTTCTTTAGAGAAGTGCACTTTTTTTTAAACAAATAAGACTCTCCCCCCTAAAAGTCACTAACAAAAACTGCAGCATGTCCAAAAGGGGCAGGATCTGCCTGTTAGCTTTTGAGAACATGCAGTTTATTTCAGCTGTGCTACCCTTGATGAAATCTCATGTGATAAATCATACAACTCAGACGTCTTTCACTTGTTTGCCAATGAATTTGAAAAAGGGCTTATAGCAGTTAGGAGTGTAAATACAATTAGATTTAAAAATTATTCAAGAATCATTTTAAAGTTCCCCTGAGATTTCCATGTTAACTCAAATGGATTTTGCTTTCTGTCAGGATTCAACTGCTTTGGTGAGCAGGTAATGTGACACCTATGTGAGAATTTGTGGACAGATCTAAATTACTTAATTACAGATCACCACTGTAAACACTTAGTGACGTGCTTTTAAGATAATGAAAAGCCGTATTCATCTTAGTTTTTAAAATCTCAAATACAGCTACATTTGCAAGTTCACTTTAGCTCTCAAGAAATATTCTTTGTCTTTACACGAGCAGCTGGGCTAATTCTGCACATCTGCATCTGATGCCTGCTCTGGGGTTCTTTCCCTGCTTTGCATCCCAGTTGTGTCAACACTGTTTGGTGTTGCTGGGGGAAGAGGGCAAGGGTCAATTCTTTTACTGATGAGATGTACCTCTCAGCTCCTTGAGATTAGGTTACTAAAGTCTGAAGTATGAAGGAAGGTAAAATTCCCACCTCTCACCAGTGCACCTTCTCATCCTACAGGGATGGGTGTGCTCCAACTGAAGAAATCAGCACTACAACACAACTGGCTTCACTGGTGTTTTGGAAAAGACAAACTGGGAATGGGAACATTTGAAAACACGGCTCCTTGCAGAGGCTCAGCACCATCCTCACCCACCTTGGGCTGATCTGCCTAAAAGCCTGCTGGGAGAGACGGTGTCACACCCTCACTTCTGCCACCTCACTCTTCATATCAGCAGCGTTTTAAATGTGTCAGGAATTGTACAAAGAAACCATTTGCCATTAATTGACATAATCCACTGACAAAGAAGAATCTGTGTGAGAATAATTTGATCACAAACTATTGATGCAGTGATCATTTTTTGCTCTGGGTTTGGGCACACCTGACAGTGAAGAGTCCTTATTCAGAAATGAAGCCTCCAGATAATATGGATGTGTGCTGGCTGGCTTCTGGCAGCAGCACGGCAGCTTTTCAGGAGATAAAGGGAATAGGAAAAAGGCTTCTCAGAAACTGCTAGAGGATTGTTTTTGAGTAGCTGGTGATGAGCAGTCCAGATATTAGCTGACAAATATTTACTGCAGAAGTTCCAAGAGTTAAAAGCTCATTCCTCTTAAGCAGCTGGACATATATCTACTGGTTTTTTTCCTTCTCATATGCTATCTCTTCACCTCCATAAAAGATCTCATGGGAATTTTACCAGCATTAACCTCTTCTCTCCCCACAGGTCTACCCCAGGTAGGAGTTGACCTTTGCTAAGTGTTTGTGCTGCCTTTAATGAGAGAGGATGTGTTTGTACATAGATCTTTCTGAAAATCCATGAAAAAGGCCTGTTGCCCAGTAACAAATGGCCCAGTTCACCTTCCTTTGCTCATGATGGGGAACATCCACCCTTTCAGGTGGTCCTCTTGCTTATTTCCCCTTTCTTGAGACAAGAAACATAACATCACATGGACAAAGGTCTAAGGTAGGGCAGGAGGCTCTGTGGGTGCTTCCTCCAAGGGACAGCAACCACTGGGCTCTCCAGCAGACCTGACTTCACTGAGTAGCTGATTTTCCTGGGGTTTTCCTGCAGTCATCTTTGCTGTACAATGACTTATGAGGCAGACACTTGACCTACGCCAGCTATTTAATTAAATGCACTTCTCCACCTTTTTTCTTTGTGTCCGTGTCGTGATCCATGTAAGGATAGACAAAATACAGTGTTGTTAATAGGCAAAACATATGAAGCTTAAATGGAAGATTTGGCTGGGTGTCTTTAATTAAATGGGCATTAATACTAGGCAACATCCTAACTCTGAATGTGAAGACATTAAAATAATTAACTGGTCTAATCTAGGTTTAAGAGGCTTGAAAAATAGGTTGAAAATAGGTGCCAGCATGACAGTATTTCCCTGTGAAGGTGACCTTAATTCCAGGCACTGGAGCAGCTGCAGCATGCTGGTACATGCTGGGGACGTGAGAATACCTGGCTGTGGCACCGGGATGGTGAGTGCTGGTAGAGGAGAAAGCAGCAGCTTTCTCCTTAACTATTAACTTCTCTCTCAGACTGCAGCAGCAGTATAATCTTATGTATGAATAATCTAATAGAAAATATAGTGGGAATTATTCAAATCACTAGAATATTGTTCGTGTATCACAGCAGCAGCATAAGACTGATTACAGGTTTAGAACTCTCTTTAGGGTGGCCTTTAGCCATAAGTGTAGGAAGACATCTTGTCAAAATGGTATTTTATTCTGACGTTATAAATAAGACAAAAATACTGATAAATAGTCGTAGATCCTTGTTTGCTGACAATCACATGACGTCACAAGACATTCCTATCCCTCTCACTTAGGAAACCCCTACTTTTCCTCTGTGCTGGCTCTTGACACCAAACCCCAGGTTCCAGGAGGAAACCAAACAATCCAGCTGTAAACAGACTCTTGCCACAGAAATCATGCTCAGGAAAAAAATCTCATTTATGCCTCCTTGGTAAATTTGTCATCTACTGATATCCCCACACTAACAAAGCTTCTGCAGAGTTTAACATACTTGTGTAAAAAGGAGAACTGCTACAAAACTGATATGGAAAATGATAACTAAAGGCAATTTCTTTTTTTCCTTTTTTTTGCCAATTTGTCAAAAAAATTTTGGGATCTGCCAACATTGCCAAGTAGTGCACCATAACAGAAGAAGATTTGAAGAGTAGAACAGTTGGTCCAATGGTGTCCATTCTGCCTAGGTGTGATGAGCCAATTTTCTACAAGCTCTAGTCTGATCCTATTATTTGCATGCTTTACATGTGTGCCTGTAGAGCACTTTTTGATGAACTAGATTTATTTTTTCAGAGATCCCAAATGAAAGGAAGAGTAAGGAAAGCTGCTCAGGTATTCCCCCAAAGCTCTGGGCACCGCTCTAGATGAAATGGAATCCACTAAAATAAGCAATTTCCACTAGTTACTAGATCTCGGTGTTAACACCCACTGAGCACACACATTTTAGGCCTTCTGGAAAAAACAGACCCTTTGTTTATCAATCTAAATAGAGCAACAAAAAAATAAACAAAGGAATTTCATTTTAGCTTCCTCCCTGAAGAGGGCTGTCATTATCATGTGTCTGTTCAGGCTGGAAGGTCATCAGTTAACAGGCAGAGCTAGCAATTTTTTTTTTTTTTTACATGGAAACTTAAATTCTGAATAAATTAAATTGTGTCCATGCAAATCAAACTGCTGTTAAACAACGAATCCTAAATTATAGTACATGACAGTCATTAATACCTGGAAGATCTGATCACCTTGTTAATTCTGGGATGCAAAAAAATTCAAAAAGAATGGTGAGGAAAGAAGAAGAAAGTGCAACTCTAAATCCTGTGGCGATCTCAGCTGTCCAGAATACAGTGGCAATCTGCAGGATTTTTGTCTTTATTTATCAGACGGCATAATCTAATTATCTCTCATTAGTCCAAAGCTGATTATTTCATTTATCTTTGTATATGTGACAACAAAAGGCTCTCTTTAATTAAGCAGATCAGCAATTAGCTGTTGTTTTATAGGCAGTTTTAAACATCCCTGTACGAGTAGCATGCAGCTTGATTGCAATCAGAAGCTTAGGGAAGAACTGTAGATGAGGACATTTTGATTTACAGCCTCTTTTAGTTTAGAGCTGCATTGACAATCTAACTCCAAAAGCAAAGGCTTATGAGATATGGCAAAGTTGCCAAGCACACTTAATGGAACAAAGCATAACTGAGACAAGACCTGCCAGTGAAATTTAGTCAGATCTGCAGAGAAACCTTTGTGGGCTGACCCTGAGGAACATGGGAACTCCGCTTCAAACAGGATTGTAGCTAGGGAGACTCATATTCAAACTCCTCAATGAAACAGCAATGGGCAGATGGATGCACACCTGCACAATATCCTCCACAGTGGATGTACAACTATCAGGAAAGTCTGTGGTTAATTAAAATGAAAAAATTACTTTCTGTTGTGATGATGTTGACAGCAGTGGATGCTGCAGAAAATATGAGAACAATTTAATTTGTCTTGTGAATTCTCAAAAATAAGAGC
Organism: Regulus satrapa; assembly: GCA_013396955.1. Lineage (NCBI taxonomy): Eukaryota > Metazoa > Chordata > Aves > Passeriformes > Regulidae > Regulus > Regulus satrapa. The sequence goes on from VWZN01014372.1 coordinate 235,281, forward strand.
AACCAAAAACACTACAACCTGACTATCCTTCCAAGAAACTTTGGATTAATTCCCAATCCCAGTGTTTCCTTCATCTCCTCTTAAAAAGTCATCTCCCACTTTGGGGCTTGTACTGCAGGAGAAATCATCACTAATCCCTACTTTCCAGTCCCACACTACAGAAATCACAGCTGAGTGAAAACATCAAGGCAATATTTTTTGTTTAATCTTTCCAAATTTCTGCAATAGTTTCATCAGCAAAAAAAGAGTTCTGCATCCAGGTAAATGTATCCATATGCAAAAAAGAACAAAGCAGTAAAAAAAAAAATCCCTTAAAATAATTTATGAACACTTAATAAGTTTTAATTTTAAGATGCAAGTGCTGAGATAAGCACAAAGAAATTAAGTTGGATGTCTCAGAGCACAGAAAGAAGAATGGATTGGAATGCAAATCTCCACACAAACTCATACTTGTAAGCTTGGGTATTATCCATTACTTGAGAGTAGCTCAATTTAAATAATCAATTTGCAAGAGAAAACTGCTGGTGCATTTAATATACTGAACTTCCCCCACTGGACTGTGCTTGTGACCTGCTCTGCTTAAAATATGGAGAAATGGGATTAATGAGCAGCTGTTTCTTTTTTACTTCATTTTGTATATGCAATTTCTTATTTTTCAAAAATGAACTGGAATAATATGTTTTCTTGTGCTGATACAATTTTCAAAATACCTTTGTCTTATTTTTTGAGACAATTCTTTTAAATTTTTTCTGCCCTTACTTTTGGATGGAAACATGACTTTTTAAAATAGGAATATTCCAGTTATATGCACAAGGAGATCTCAAAACTACAAGGAGCTTCAGGAAACTCTGGAAGAAATGGGGAGGTCCCTCAACAGCCTTTATCCCTGCTTCTGCAGAGATTTCTCTGCACAGAGCTCCTTTGCAAGGCATGGTAGGCTTGGAGCAACACAGTGTTATGAGGCTGTTCACCCGCTGGTAATTGGCAATTAAGCCTGGTATAAAAGGCTAATAGCAATTCTCTTCTGCTTGGAGAGTCAGAGGTAGGAATCTTGCCTGAACAAACTGAAGACATCTGTGAAACTCCCTGAAGTGAGTCATGAAAAGGACATAACCTCTCAAGTGCCTGCCATGAATTTTAAGTGCAGAGTCCCTAAAAACACTTACGAAAACCATGAGAAATCTAGGGCATCTTATTGTGCAGAGGGAATTATTGTTGATTTGAAGGAACCAGGATGCAGCAGTCTTCATATAAATATGCAGAAACAGGGGAGCTGAGTGCAGACAGCTCCTGGAGTCCTGCAGCAATCCCTCCATTGACTAGGAATGGCACCAGGAGACTTGGATGACCCTTTCTGTATATGGCTTTTATTTAGAAGAAATAAAACCCACCCAGTAGCACTGGTATCAATACTAATTTTGGGGACAGAAAAGTTTGAAAAAGACCAGCAAAACATGCTAGAAGTAATTTTTGAGTGACTACTGAATGAACAGACTAGTGAATAGGTAAAGACTTTTTAATGTATGGTTTTTTTCCTTCATATTCTGATGAAAACACATCTGTAGATATGGTATTTGAGCCAAGTCTACTCTTTCTCTGATCTAATGGGGTGTTAAAATTAGAAAATATATTCCTCCTCTGGGAATATTCTGAGAATGTCTAGCAGGTACACCAAGAAGCAGAAAAATAAGATTAGAAAGCAAATATCATAGATGGTTCATGAGATATTCTCCATCAGAGACTAGTGGAGCATCAGGCAGGCTGGACAGTCTGCACTGCAAACCTCCAGGAATGGTGAGAGCAGTTAGGACCAGGGCTGTGTCACCTCAGAGTCATGGATCCCACATGACATCAGCATTAAAACTCAGGTCAAAACAACTGTCCTGTCTCAGAGAGTTTGTGACTTATCCAACTGCCCTCAGACACTTCCCAGGGGGAGCAAAACAGACCTCACCCAGCCTCTGGAGCCCTACATGAAAAGGTGCAAGAGACCATGGTGTGTGCTGTTACCTCCTGAGATGGGATTTTCCTTTGTTTCTCTTGTTGTACAGCATTGACTTGGGCTGTGAGGATCCTTGGTTCAACCTACTGCCTCTGCCTCTAATATAAAGTTATTTTGGTTGATGGGTTTGAGTTCATATTGGCTTCATATTTCAGTTGTTAGGTTTTGCGTGAAAATTGCCCAATATTTTATAGCACAACAAAGACAACACTCACTCCTATTGCACAAACTAGAGCAAAATGCTTTGAATTTTGTCAAATCTCACCAGGCACCTTGGAATGGAAATTTGGGATGTATCATGCCTCTTGGCAATCCCTTCACTCCCCTGGCTTTGGCTTCTAAGTCAAGGAGGTGAAAGCAAAACCAGGAGTCAATCCAGTGGTCTGGGATTACTGAGGACAGATCCTGCCTTGCCTGGAGTTACTGTTCAGCTGCCCTGGAAGGAATAACTCAGTCCATACTCAGCCATTCCATGACTCATGGCTCCTGCACCTTGCTAAAGCAGAGGGAAAAATATATTAAAAACAATCTGCAGAGCAAATTATTGCCTAAGAATAGAGATTTTCACTTGAAGGGAGATGGTCTAACTATAGTTTTCTTGATGTAAATTGTTTTATTCCTAGAATGACACCACCAGTTAACTAATTTTCTGAAGCCTGGCTACCCCTCACTTTTAACTTCTGACCATTTGCTGCTTTTATGTCTTTGATGTACTTCCATCTCATAAATTGCAAATGAGGAACCTTTTTTGAAGTATGTGAATTTCTCTTAATAATATACTAGTTCACCAGGAATGTGAACATGAACCAAACTTTCACTCCCAACAGAGGGTTGCCACAGCTGGATACATTCACATGTCTTCATTTACATTTTCCAATTCATACAGGCCCTTAGCGATGAGCAAACAAACAAGTGAATTGGTTAACAGAGCAAGGATAATTTAATGTCTGAGGATGTTTTATTTCTGAAGAAAAAAAAAAAGGTAAATTGCCCTTTTTTTCCTGATAAATGTATTTTGCTGCACATATATTTTAGAACCTGAAAAAACCCTTGCAATATACAAGAAGAACAGTTTGAAACATACATTTTAAGTATTTCAGGCACCTCCTCTGCTTTTCATTTTGCTGGTGAAGAGGCAGCCCTTTCATGATTTTTAGGCTGAAGCAAAATATTGGCAGAATGGGAAAAGGACTCAGACTTCTTTCTCTGCATTCCTTTCAGGTCCAAATTTCATCATAAAAATGAAACCATATACACATGGCACTGAGAGGTTTTGGCCTTTCCTCTGGCACATGAATCCATTCAGAGCAACCTAGAGGGAACGATGGTTCAGTGTGGGATCATGGCCAGGTCCAATCTCCTCTTGCTTTCCTGACAAATCTGGATAAGCTAAATCTAGGAGGGTTTAGGGGTTACTTGATCCTCACTAATAGAGCCTCACTAATAGGCAGATGAGGTAGTTGCAGGTCATAGTAAGTGGTCAGGGAATAACTTTTGCCCTCATCAGCTAGCCTACGTTTACTCAGCCAAACCTTATGAGTTCTACTTTAATGGAAAATACCTACTTTACCCAACACTGTACCCATGTTTAACCCAGATTTAATTTTTGTTTAATTTAAGGGTATTTGAAAAGTAGGTAGTTCCTACAAAGAGTTACTTTTAGCGTATGGGACTTAAAAACAGGTAAGAATTACACCACCTCCATTTTTTCCTTCTGCTGCTCATGCCCTCCTTACTCCCAAATTACAAACATCCGTGCTTGAAAAACTCAAAACTCTTACAAATCTCCCACTTCAGAGAAAAAATTGTCAGCTTAACACTGAAGGAAGAGAAAAAAATGGCTGCTGTGAACTGGAGAGGAAAATAAAACCCTGATTATCAGCAAGTTGTCCTCTAAAAATCCTGTCTAACTTTGCATTTCTTTGGACAAGCCCCAGAACACACAATGAACCACTTCTGCACTGCTATTTAGATTTTTCTAAGGCCTTCCTAAATTTCTTTTTCCATACAAGTTGATTACTCTTTGCAGGAACAAATTTTTTTTTTTTTTCTGATGGGTCCTTCTTCAGACCATGCAAGGGGAAAACAGGAAAAAGTAGCATACTGTAGAAATCTAATTTCATGCAAAGAAAAATTTTTACAATTCTGTATCTCTATTCACAAAATAATGATTTTTATTTTTCCCTAGAAATGATATCAGATCAGTGTTGAAGCTGACACTGCCTGTAATGATTTCTAGCTCCCATTCTGTAAGCTGGACAGTATATTCTGCCCTGTGATAGTGCCTGCTACCAAAAACTACACACCAAAACAGCTGTCCCTCCAGTTAATCATTATTCATATGATCAAACAGCAAATCTAGAGTAAAATGTCTGGATAACTATGGCGTGGCCCAAATGAGCTCAAGTTAGACAGTATTAATGGGAGTCAACTGAAAAGCTCTGAAGATTTCCATGCCCTTAAGGTACAGTAGAATTGTTTTTTCAACAGAGCAAGTCTTCTGACAATATCTCAGCAAAGCCAGAAAAATGTATGCAAAGACAGACATCCATATCACAGTAGGGAAACATCCTGAAATGAGACCTACAGAGCTAAAGGGCAAAGACATGAAATGATTTATACCTCTACAAAACTATTAAAGTAAACCTCATTTAGTTTTATTATTGATGTAGATTTAGTTGAACTAAAACTTTGAAGAACACTATGGTTCTTAAAAAGAACAGGTCCTGCTTTAAAAGGGATTGACTTTCTCAATCACACAGGCCTGGGTTTTCCACTGTACTTAAATATCTGGAGAAGCAGTTATTAAAATCTTCCTCAGCAGATGTAAACATATTACCTACCTTTCACCTTCAGGTTCTCAAAACTGCATTTCTGTCAGAAGCACTGAGGGAAGAACCATCACCTAGCTCCTCTCTGGATGTTTTTCCCTAAATACATAAGCCTAATGAACAAATCAGTTCCTTTTGTATGTTTTTCAGACCCCTGCATGGGAAAGCAAAGATTCAAATATTTCCTATCAGCATCACCTATGTCCAGCTTATTCGTCCAGCTCAAATAATGCACTGCTGCCCAAAAGCTGTTTTTCCCAAGGAGAAAGGACAAAAGTAAGTGCTTTTGAGAGGGATGGGATTTGACAGCATGTTGATTTGACGTCCCTTGAATAGGTGAATACATTGCCAGGTATCACATAGATTAATTCTCATCCTTCCAGCTCTGTTTTATAAACTCAGATTTGGAAAAGATACCCTTTTCTGTGCTGAGAAGGTAATTAAAGCTCCACTCCTTCCACCTTGCCATCTCCTGAAATCTAAGGAAACAAAGAGCAGGGAGTGGCTGTGGGATACAAACCCAAACTAAATTTGGGTTACAGCAAACCCCTACAAATTAATATAAATAAAAACCTGCAGCTTTCATACATTATTACATAACCCAGACAGGTGAGGTGCTCCAAGGAAAGAAAACATTAACACATTTGTATTTATGGTTACTAAGAATAAAGCAAAACAGTGAGAATAGAGCAAAACTTGATGTCCTCCAGATACTTAAAATGTATATATAATTTAAATGTAAAATTCACCCTAGGTCTTAGGAGATAGTACTACAGCATCTTAAGTATGCATATACATTCTTTTTTCATTAGGAAACTCCAGATTAACTGAAGTAAAATAGTTCTAAATTAATTCCATCTTTACCAAAAAACTTGTGCTGTGTTTAATAGCAATTAAACTAGAGCTAGAGATCTTTAGAGCTTTTAGAGCTTGTGAGTTCTAAACCTAAAAAACAGAGATTTCATTATGAGAAGTGCTATACAGCAGTACAGAAAAACTCCATCTTAATTATATGAGTTATTACTCTAATGCAAAGTGTTTTGTATAATCTCTCTGTTCCTCTCTTGTTTCTCTCAAAAGTCATCCATAAATATGCAGAGCTGGAGCAGTCACTTGAACGGTGTGTTTTCCAGCCAGTTCTTTCTTTAGAAATGGTATATTTTGTATTATTGTGAAGTGCATCCTCATAGAAACTCAGTAGTTTATTGATTCAATTGAATTGTGCAAGACTGAAATTCTAAACCATGCTTTTTGCATTGATCATTAAATCATATCATGAAAATAGAACTCGATGATGTTTTGAATACACTGATCCTAATAATTCTACTGCTTGTGAAGTTTCAATGCAGCATCGGTGACTAACAGTGCCTGAAGAAAAAAATAGGAATCTTCCTCTGAAACACAATTGTGTCCAAACCATTTGAAAGGTACAGAAACCAATTACAGTAAAATTCTGTGTTCTCAATCAGGTTCCATGGAAAACATTCCAGCACGGAGACGTGCTGGGTTATTTATTGTGGGAAGTTACTGAATGCTTAACTATGCAGATGAAATTATCCTCATTCTTTTATACAAGGCAGCAAAATAAATAACTTAACAGCTCACAGTTCCCAAGGTAGACTTGTTAATCGTTCCAATATTGTTCTAATTCTCCTCGTTGCTAACTGAATTGGAGCATGTAACTGGATAAAATGTGTCTTTAGATACCATGTACTTATTCCGATTACTATTTGGTTGATTGATGACTTTCTGATTTTTTGAAACAATGCCAACACAGTGGCCTCTTGGTAGCTGAACACATGACTGCTGTTTTTTGTGCTTTGGGGGGACTGCAATGCGAGGTCTGGCTCAGTCATTTTTAAAATCAATACTTGCTCTCTGAGCACGGGATAATTTAGAGAACATAATTCAGAATTCTACCTTTCAGCATGTATCCTCCATCAAAGGAGGATTTTTGTCCAGAGTCAGCACAAAGGCTACATGACCCAAGAATCCACAGATAAGGTTAAAAAAAGAGGGAAGTACATATTTTTTTTCAAACTAAAGCATCACTAGCTACATGTGTGGATAACTATGTCCTTTGTGTATGTGCAGTTATAAGCACAAGAATACCTCCATAAACATGAACTGGAACCCATTGAATAAATTTCATTTTTTACTTACTCTTATGTGTTTTGGTGTTTTTCCTCCTGTTTTGACCATTTGTGTACCACTTCACATTTTTAAAGCAAGGTCATACATCCCTACAAAGAGTGAAATGGCTGAAAATGGGACCTGCAAGCTGTCTGATCACTTGGTGTCCAGTCCTCCTAATGCTGAGCTCTGAAAATGCTGAATACCAAATAATTTCCTCTACAGGTATTAGGGGTGTTCCCCTCTCAGCAGCAATGATTTGAATCAAATCTGCTGCATTCAGACAGTGCAGTTCTGCACAGGTAAATGAAGACTAACATCTTATTTACACCTACAGTTCTTTGGGTATTGAATGAACTCCAGTGTTACAGATTTTAATCCTTTTGGATTAATCTTTACATTTTAATATTGAGACTCAAGGTTATATCTCCATTTCACCTTCCATATCCCTTCCAGTAATGAAAATCTCCAATTGTCCAGCTCTCTGAACCTCAGTAGTATTCTAAATCCTCTCTCTGCCATTGAAATATAAAGCTCTTTGCATTTTCTCTTCCTGCTTCCTCCATCCTCCTCTGAGCAGAGCACCCACAGAGTTTCCAGTTTCCCATGCAGCACTCCAGATATATTCCTACACCCATATCCTGTAAGATTTCCCTCTCTCCTCCCATATCAGAAAATTTTTACTCCTCTTATATTTTGACAGAAGCTGCTGAAGCCAGTAGAGCCTCGTTCACATATAAAATGTGCTTAACTTGTTTTTGAATCCTAAATGCATTTTAACTTCTCAGTACAGAAAAGCTCAGGCACAATTCTTTGGCCCAGTTTCTCCCCAGCTTAGAGGACTGGGAGTCCCCTCTACAAGTTCTTATTTTCATTCTGATTTTGCTTCTACCTCCTTCAAAATGGGAGAATTCCAGGTATATCCAAACAAAATTTATAGCTTCTCTTCATTGTCAGAGCATCCTGAGCAAAGAAGGATCTGTCACAAAAACCACAAAGCAGTCTAATTCCCAGCCAGTGACAGTATTAGGAGAAGTGGTACACACAATGTCTAGAGGTCTTGGGGAAAAAAGGCTGATGCCTCACTTAAAAGTATTATTTTCAAACATCTCATCCTCACCCAGATTTCTTACAAGAAAAATATTTGTCTTAATTCTCTGTAACACTCATTATGAATTCTACTCAAAAATCCATAGATGGCAGCAAATTAGCTTTAGCAAGTTGGGTTTTCTAATCATTCTCCTTTTTCGTATGCTGCTTTCGATAGATAGATTGAATTAAATATGACACAGAACAGTGGAAAATAGCAACAAAAACAGACAAATCATTCCAACCATCTAAAGACTAATGAAAACCTGTAATATTTCTTACTTCCTTATTTACTGTCATTTGATGAGACCTCAGTTATTCTTGTGTGGACCAAGCAAATAAAATGCACTCAGGATAGAAAAGTTTCAAACCCTGCATCCATTATAATTTTTTAAATGAGGATTATTGGTGCTATTGTATTCTACGCACTTTGCTGGATGCCCATAACAGCAGCTGCAGCAGCAGAGCTCTGCAAAGCAGTTTCCCTTTCAACTTTTTCCACAGCTTTCTCAAAAGGTCATCCTTTGGGGCTGAAATTTCTAGTGTCTGTAAATAAATTTTAAACTAGAGGTTTATTTATTTATTTTTTTTAAATTAGGAGTTAAATATATATTTCTTCTGTTTTTTTCAAGTAAATATTTGGTATTATTTTCCACAGATGGGCACATAATCAATCAAGGTAAATCACAAAAATTTGCACTTTCCAAATAATTTGATGCAAGGTTTGTATTCTAGGGGAAACAACGTCCCAGGCTTGACTGATATTTTCTACAAGACAGATGCTTAATTCACAGATTCCTACCCAGCCAAACCTCAGAATACCAGAATAAAACATGGTGAAATAAAAGAACAGAAGGAAGGTACCTGACTGAACCCAGAGAAAAGAGTTTAAAGCCTCCATTTCCATGACACTTTGTTCTCATTCACTTTGCTGCTTGGGTGCCCTTGGTATCATCTCTCAGGTGAGGTTTTCTCTCTTTTACCCAGGAGAAAAGATGAGTGTTGTACACAGCTTGGTTTTACGAGGTTTAAGAACTTTTGCAAATGTAGGGCAGGGGGAAATCCCATGTTTTATTACAATTGACTACCAGGATACCTGTCCTTTAAAATCAAGCTGAGACTTTTCTGCACTTCATCTGTCCTAGAGACTAGCAATAGCAATAAGGAAGCCTCCCACCTTGCTGTTCCTTGTCACTTGTTTCTGTTAGGACTCAAAACCAATGTTTTAATTCCAACAGCTTGAAAAAAATTACTGAAGGTTTTCCTGTGCTCAGTATGTACATTGATAAAAAAGCAAATAAAGTACAGGAAGGAAAAGTGGAGGATCAGGAAAAAGCCCAAGTTCTAATCATTGCACCCGAGGGCTCCTGGGTGGGGAAACAGGAACATGCACTGGAAACCTGTGATAATGCTTCCTGGCTTTAGCAGAAAAAAATAGGAAAGATAATTCCATGTAGATGTCCTACAACCATTACTGTACTTTTCTTCTCCAAATATAATAAAAACAGAACAAAGAACAACTTTTTTCAGGAACAAACAGGAAGGCTAAAAATAATTTGACATGAAAGATTTTATCAACAGTACTTGATTATAGCTTTGTTTTATAGTAAATTTTTTCAAAAGGGAGAGTGGCTTCTGTCACACTATGTGCCTTACATTTTGGGTTCTTGCCCTTAATTTACAAGTACAAGTCTAGATAACTTCACAGCCAATTTCTCAGCAAAGGAAAAAAATACTCAGACATGTACCTGCAGCATAATTTTCTGTTTCATGCTGTAAGCACAAATCATATGACAGAAAGATGGGAAAATGGCAGAATTTTGACAAGATTTTATTTGGAATATATATGATTAAGAACATATAACTTGGAATTGAAATTATCTCATTTGTGAGAAATAACACCTCTGGCTTCACTGAACATAAAACAAAGGATTTGCCATGGGGGTTTCACCAAAGGACATCCTTAGGAAAAACAGTATCTTTAATAGCAGAGTCACTGCAATTACTGTATTATTTAATGTTAGGATTTTTAAAAAACCTTCACCATTCAAATATCCATATAATAACTCTAGAATACATACACAACTACATTTGCGCTATTTATGTTGCCAAATCAATAATTATGAGAACAAAGACTGTAAAAGCTGGCATTCCTTCATCCTCCTTCACACTGTTTCTTCTCCATTTTTAACCCATGCCATTTACTTCCCCTAGCATGGGCAGCTGAACTACTCATTCAGCTGATTCCACAAACCCAGAATGTTTATTTTTGCTTATTCAGTGAGCCTGCAAGCAAACCTTCCTTTGCCAAACTGATCTGGCAGCAAGTTCTGGCAACTGTTCAGCTAGTTCTGGCAAATGCAAAGAGGGTCTCATAGTTGCTCAGTGGCCTGCAGCACATGAAAAAAAGAGCAGTGATATACTCCAGTACTAAGGCAGTCACTTTGGTATTTTCTGCCACACTGCAGGAACAACAAAATCCCATTTAAACATAAAATACTGTTAAAAAAAAAATCCTAGCTAGAGTAGAATGAACTCCCCTAGCATGTAGAGGTCAGAATTCTGTAGACACTCAATGAGTGCTCATGGAGTCTGGGTACAAGTCATTGCTCTCTAGTGTGAAAGTGGGAGTGGGTAGCATAAGCCTCAAGAAAGAGAACAGCAGGCTGTTAAAGTGTAAATGGATATTATTCCAAGAGCATCTTTGGACTTGCTGTGCTCCAGATTTTGGGTCTGGAACACAGTCATCAGGAAAGTATTGGTATCTGCACATCCATGAAATTGGAGAATCCAGTCCTAGTTTTTAAAAGAGCCACTGATAATAAAGCCCTGGCATCCTCGAGTTTATCTTTAAAGTCAAGAAATAGAAGAGGATGCACATTTTGTTTATATGATTTTCTTTATTGCTGTAGATTAAACTGTGCCTGTCTCTGGACCAAAATGCTTCTGAGTTTTGATTCTTATAAATTTGGTTTTGAGCCATGTGTCTTTGGATCTCTCTTAGGACAAGATTCACAATCTAAATGCAGGTATTATTGATGAAAATAATGCATGTGTTAGAATAATCCTATCACTTTTTCCTACTCAGGAGAAATACTGCTATATAATGTTGGTTTCCCTGCCAAATTTCCCAACAAAATTCCTTCACAGAAATAAAATCTGCCAGGATCATAATACTTAATAATATAAAATATTATTAATATAAAATATAATACATAATATAAAAACTCAAGATCCCTTTAAGGAATTGATTTCTATAGCACTCTGTTTTTCATTAGAATTGTTTTCCTTTAAGTAATTTCATAATTCTCTGTTAATGAGCAAGTGAAGAGTGTTTTGGACCAGATAACATGCGGTGTCTAAAGCACCAACCACTTCCCTAGACGTCCTATCTCTCAAACCACCTGCTAATCATAACAATTGCTAATTTGAGACCTTTTAGCCATTTCTGGTGTCAGTGACAATGCCACGTAGCCTGCAATGGCCATTTTGCCACTCTTCCCACCCACCTCAGTGACTGCCGCTGCTGCTGCCCATTTTGGGCTCTATTGTTCTCCTGCCTCTTCTGACCACAAGCAATTCCTCCTCTCCTGATCTCGGGGGAATCTCTGCCTTCACAATGGGGGCAGGGCCATTCGCTTTGTGTGCAAGATAATCTTTTATAGAATTGTTCTCACACACACCCCATCCTGTTCATGCTCTTTCTGCCTCTGAAAGGCAGATAAATGGCAATGGAGAGGTTTAAAAAGACAGTAGGAAGTGTTAACTGTCTCTGGTTACCTTACCTTTGTTGATACACACTTTAAAATGTGTATGGATATAACTAAATTGGGAAAAAACATAATTATTATTGTTGCACTCTCTCTAATATTAAATCCAGAAGTGCCTCCAATACTGCATCAATTTACTAACGGATAAACCATTCACTGGATTTGGATTTTATCAATACCTATGTGTAAATACCAAAGTGATGGAGTAAGGGCTTCCCACAGTATTTGAAAAGAGAGGAAAAATCTAAGATGATCAGTTAAGGGAAGCAGAACTGACAGCCCCTATGCTCAGCATGGTATCTCCCTGCCTTATGGATGCTCCTCTGCCCCAGCCCACTCTGAATAGGAGGCAAAATTTACTTCATTTCCCAGTCTGAATTGCTGAAGTATGACTTTGTGCTAGGCTTTATGTTTAAGTCCTCCACTCTGAAGGATTTAAAGCTCGTCATTGTATTACAAAGCAGGTTGCAAAAAGGGGATTTTTTTTTTAAAGGTAGATTTTACCGACCTATTGCTTTAATCAGGGGGAAAAAAAAAATCTGTAAACATTACTGTACCCCACACAACAGTGAATAAATGCATAGAAAGAAAGCATCGTGCTGCCTGTGACACGGATAACAATTTTAGGTATTCCTTTCATCTTTCAAAATTGCTTTCCTGAGCCATTCCCTATCCTGAGCAGAGTATAAAATTACATGCAAAACCTGCATCACGCAGGCTTTTCTTCTCGACAGTGTTAGCTACTAACAGAGCAGAGCAATGGCTCGGGAAAATCTCAGTGCTATCACTGCCCTCCGTCCTGCCGGAGCCCTGGTCCCCGCTGCCCGCGCCGAGGGCTCCCTCTAGTCCCTGCTCGCGGCACAGCAGCGGTACCCGAGCTCGACCTGCCCCGGCCCGACCCTCCCTTCCATCCCTGACCCTGCCTCCTCCCACCCCTCTCCTGGAACCGCCCAGCCCCGCCCGGCCAGCCGGCTCTGCGCTGCACGGGCGGTGCGATCTCTGCGGATGAGAGCGCGGAGCAGCGAGCCCCGCATCTCTCGTGGCTGTGTGCGCGCCTCAGGAGCGCTGGGCAGCCAGGGCTGGAGTCACTTAGTGCTTTGTTGTATTGCTGCCTTTCATTACTCTGCTTTAGCCAGGTGGTGAGGGCCACGCTCTGAAAAGCTCCCTGGGGTCCATGTTGTCTAATAAGTATGGATGTTGCCTGAGGCGGTTGGAGAGGTCCCTGTATCTAAGGCCCAACAAACTCAGCTTTATAATGATTGGCAGATTTGGGGTTGAAGCATGGCTGCTGACATGACATCGTAATTCATTACACAGTGCTCTTTAACGTGTAAATTACCTGAGATATTAGGAGTATTTTGCTTTTAACCCTCATCTGCTTGTACCTAATTTTGTTGTACAGCTGTGTGAGCTGACTTGGGTGAGGCTTTACTGATGCAGGACAAATGCAGGGGAAGCCCTAAGCTGCATGTTTTGTTACATGGGGTTTTTTGGGGGTTTTTTTTTGGTTTTTTGGTTTGTTTTTTTTTCTGTAAAACACAGTGCAGTAAAAAATTTCAACAGTTTCAGTCAAGTTCAAAAAAATATTACAGCTATGACATGAATATCAAACTTCAAACCTGGTATTTAATCACTTGGTTCAAAAGTGGCATTTTTGCGGTGGTTTCTATAGAGAACAAACTGCAAGCACCTCACAGTCACAAAAAAAAGTCCTTTTCGGCACAATCATCAATCTGTTCATTCACACCTTTGTATGGCTTCCTCCACCAATGTCTGTTCAGATACAGAGCTGCAGATATCACTGTTTATATAAATATAGTTCTGCACACAGACCAGGACCAAGCTGGCCCTTGATCACTGCCACATCTTACCCATAGAACTAGCAAGAAAACAAAATTAAGTCTATCAAAAGTTAGCTGATGTAGAGTGACAGATATGATTAATGCTGGGAAAACAGAGGAGATTTTAAATGAATACTTGAGTTCTACTGGAGAATGGTATATTTTACATAAATTAGCACCCTCAAGCCCATTCAAGCTTTGTCCTTAGCCAGGACAAGATAATGACAAGTTACAAATCCTGTCATTAAAACATACAATCTGATTTTGACAATAAGCTTTAAAATAGTGTTTGCAATTTCAAAGGTGCTGTCTGTGCTGCTTTCACCACAGCAGCCTCATGTTGCCAAGCATACACATGTAGATGGGAAATGAAAGGCTGGCACTCTGTGTGGGGCAGGATCCTGACTTGTCTCCCTGACTGGGAGCTCCTGGGCCCTGGAACCTTTGCCCATAGCATTGGTCTGTAAGAGCTGTGGTTTCAAAAATTATTACAGAATAGTTTATATTTATAACTTTTATCTGTAGATAGATTTTTCAAGACACCCAATATTAGCCAGCCTGGCAATCATTTAATTCAATGCCGAGTGCTTTGAAAAAATATATCCTGAGAGCATTGACTGTCCTTGAGTTTCTCTGATGCCAACAGAATCTGGAAGGATTTATAATCCTGTAGGTGGCTAGCAAACTAAACGATTCAACTCACAGGCCAAAGAAAAATAACTGGGCCTTGTTTCAGGCACTTCTAGAAATCTGCATCATAGCAAACATTTTTTGGCCACCCTTAGGATGGTACAACATCACTGCCAATTTATATTAACACTTTTATCTCAGGCTCCAGCAGGGAGTTTTTGGCCTGGATATGACTGAATTAGCTCTAAATTTTTCTCTTCCTGCATCATAAATGTCCTTATCCTCTGGTCATGTGAAGTAGTCTCAAATTCACCTCTTCTCAGTCCTTGGGAAAGTTTTCCTTTTTTAATGAAAGCTCAAATGGATGCAAACTGTATCCAGACTCTTCACTCTGTGCATGTTGTTTTCAGCTAGGACCATGTAAGGGTTTTGTAAAGTACCACCCCCTTCCTCCCCTAAAGCAGTGAACATCTTTCCTCTGAAGTGAACAGATGTTTTTGGGATTGCTGCTGCTCATCACAAACTCTCTGTTGCAAGAGTTCCAGTACTGGGAAGCCTCAGGAACTCCAAGAATAATAATGAATTTGAATTTGGATATAGTGAATCATCCTTAAATTCTGAGTATCTCAGGCATTTCAATGTAATGAGTCATACAGGATTAAAAAAAAAAAAAAAAGTAAGTGAAAGCTTACCCTGAAACCCAGATTTGGTTTTCATATATCTGGCACATATGTTTTGTCTTTGTTTTAGATTATATAGATTCTTTGTTTTATCCATACTAAAGATTTGACTGGCTTAATTTCTTTTTTATTCATTATACCTAAACTGATTGCACCAGCAATTCATTTGGCCATAGCTTGAAAACAACACACAGTCTCTCTTTTTAGTGCACTTTACTCCATATCAAGGGAAAGTAGCTTTCCATAATCTCACCCAGGTTAATACAGAAGAGATCCCTCTTGTCCACTTTGGAGTGGAAAACCAGCTTTAAGGCTGTTTATGACATTACAGGCCAGTTACTACAGAAGCCTATTTTCCCTTCATCCCTGGCCCTTCAAGACAAGTCAAACCTTGCAGGACACAGCTCTCTCAGCTCAGACTGTGCCAGGTACTGCAAATGTTCAGGAGCCAGGAAAGATTCCCAGCATCACACTGGCAGGAGGGTAAGGGGGAATTTTCCTTTGCCCATGGCTGAAATTCCATGACAGATCATTTTTGTGTTTTCTTGCATAGTAAACAAATTATTTTTTAGTTACCCTAAGCAGGTTTTTTGTTTTGACAAGCCACATTCTATATTGCTTTGAGGCTGAGGAAGACACCAGACCTGCAACAGCTCAATACTAGGTGGTGAGAAGGAGAGTTAATCACTGCTGAACCAATATTTCAATATAATGGTAGTGGGCTTGGTGCTATTTTTAGCCCCTCTGCCAGCTGTGTTCACTGCAGTTCCTGCAATTGTTTTTGACAGAAGAGGAACAGTGTCTCTATTACCTGGCCAAACTCTTATTCTGGCAGTTTCATCCTCCCTGATAAAAAGGCTTGTACCATGTGTAAGGAATAAATGTGTTTGTGCTCTTCCTCCAGCAGCACACCGCAGCACTACGTGAGGAGGTGAGACACCTTTCTCCCACAACTATGTGCTGCCAAAGGTGGTGTGTGACCCACCAGGCACATCCAGCTGGCCAGATGGGGCTACTGCCATGTCCTGCAGCATTGCTGTGCTCCAGAACCCCTGCTGACACATTCCTAGAATCATCTTGCCTGCTGTCCTCTGCATAATTTAAACGACAGGCTCCTTGGGAAAGCAACCCCATCCCCTCGTGCATTGGTTCCACTGCTGGACACGTTGCCAGCACCCAGAAAAGGACAACATTTTCTTACCAGCTCTTTGCCTTCACTGAGTGCCCACTGCCTGAACAGGACGTGGCCATTGACTCCTGTGTTTATGAGGGCTTTTGTTCCATCATGCACAGACCTGAGCCTGCAACATTAAATATACTCCTCATGTTTGAATTAACTGTTACATTAAAAGAGGAAACTTCCCATGTTTGTGGGGTTATAAGGAGACAAAGTGAATGTCCCGTGGCATTTTAAGATACAATTTTGAGTCCACAATCTTAAACGTTATTCTAATAAGCTGTTCTGCATTACAGTAGAGTAGATTATCAATTGGAGCATACCTTTGGCTCAAATATAATCTCGCTGTCAAATGATTTTTAAACATAAGGAACTTCAAATTTTGCTTTTAAATCAGATTATCCCCCAAAACACAAAACCCCCAATTGACTGTGAAGTGCTATCTTTTCCTTACTTTCACCATTTCCCTTTTATGACAATACAGGCATACAACAGAAGATGCTGTACACTCTCTTCCTCCTTCCCTTTTAGTGCTAGAACTGCTTTTTTTATCTGAAAGAACAGCCACCTAAGGCTCTTTTTCTGCACATAAGTATGTGTGTGTTTTTTCTCTGTACTTTGAATAATGCCAATGAATGCGGTCTTCGCAGGTACACTGAGTGTAAAGATATATATTTGAGGATAAAATGCTCTGTAAATCTGTCAGTCATCTAAAAAAGGAAAGGATTTAACTGCATTTTAGCTGCAGAGGCATTTAATGTGCCTTAACTGTTAAAAGAAAGGGGAGAACTTTCATTATCAGGTTCTGGGATTCAGCTGTGCATCTTTCCTTAACACTAATAGGATACTGCAGTTTCTGCCCACCTAACACTGAAAAATCACTCAATAAAAATTCCTTGTCTGGTGCAATTACACCCTCATCTTTTAATTAGCATTCTCTCTAGTAGTTAGGGTGGGTTTTAGAAGCCCAGTAAAACAATATTTCTTGGCCGAACAAAGTCATCTTCTTACCAAGTTGGTTGGTTTAGCTTCAGCCTTCCAATGAGCACGGGATCCCAAAACCATTTCATCCTCATTACTGAATCACAATACTGATGCTGAAGTGTGAATGTGGATGCTTTGGTCTTCTGGGAAGGGAGAGCTTAATACTGAATAAACAACTATCTGGGGAGAGGGAAAAGAGTCTGAAAGGAGCTTCTGGGGCAGAAAAGGGCTGAAGCCAAATATTTTTATTGGTATCATTTTTCTTTTGAAACGAAATGAGCCACTTAAGTGTTTTCTTTGACAACAATTCAGTCAGCCAAATGCAAATCAGAGAGAGGGAAATGCCTGCAATGCAATACTGAGCGGTGAAGTACACAACACATAAAAAAGTACCAGAATCCTTAAAAAGCATAATGACTACAGAGCAATGCTTGCATATGGGGATCCTCTCTGACATGAAGTGTGAATCATCCAACAAAACTGAATCACAATTCTATTTACACTGTAATTTTCTCCCCTCATATTTTCAACAATTTCAGGCTGACCAAATTTTTTTTTTTTTTCATTTTCATTTTAAATGCAAAGTACTTTGGAAACAAAGAAGTCTGTCCTAAGCAGCAAGGAGAGTGTGATAGCAGCCCAGAGGCAGCTCCCTCAGGAGCTGGGGGAAAGCAGCACAGCAGGGCTGGGACCCAGGGACCAGTCCCTGGGCTGCTCCAGGCCAAGGACAAGGACTTGTCCTCAGCTCCTAGGTGAGTGACTTCACCCTGTTTACACAGGACCTTTTCAGGTGGGGTTCCTATGATCTCACCTTTCAAAACCTTTTTTCTCTCATTTAAGTAATCATACATTAAACCAGGCAGAGGAATTCCTGTCCCCTCACCCAACAGAGGGTCATAGTTATTGATATCCAAAAATTATTTTCTCCCCTACTCTGGCCAGATATATTTTTACAAAGCAGTGTCCTGGACTGCCATCAGAGTTTTGAAACACATGGGAGCACTTCTATCCTTTATAGTCTTTTTATTATTGAGGAAAAGTATTTATGAGCTGAAGGAGACACAGTATATGTCTCAATTTACAACACAGTTAGAAACAGTTATAAAACATTTAATCAATTAAAGACTGGCTGGGTTTTTTATTTTATTTGCCACAATTTTTTAATTAAGAGCAAATAGAGTGGCAAGATATGAGAATATTTCAATACTTCTTGATGTAATGAAGAACTTTAAAAAGTCTTTGGTAGAAGATTTTCTGACTTTTCAATCATAAAAAAGAAATCTCTCAAAAATCAGATTAAACCAGAGCTGCCATTTTCCCACCTAATGTGACCTTCTAGACCTGAAATCTGTCCCACAGAACCTCAGCTGCTGCAGCCAGCAGCTGCCAGAACCCAGAACTGGTTGGTGCTGGAAAGGCAGGGTGTTGGACCAGCCCGAGAGAGGGCAATGACAGACACCCACATGCAGCTGGGTGGAAGTGGCACAGCTGGTGACAGCCAAGCTGGGGCTATTGTCAGAGACAGGCCTCTGTCAACCGAGATGCCCAATACAACCTGGGAAGGCAGGGAGAGAGCAGGACTCAGCAGGAAGAGTGCAAATAGAAATCTTTGGCTCCTCTATTCTGGGTGGGCTTTTTGGTTTCTTTGATTACCTGCCTTTTTTTTTTTTTTTTTCCTTTTCTTTTTTTTCCCCCTGGATCTGTAAGCTAGAAGTGTTGAGGTGGGCCAAGCTGCCAAATACACTTGACAGGAGAGGTCAGAAGCCATGGCAGTAGCATAAGAGCCACTTCTTGGGTAATCAGCAGGTTCCACCGTTGGCAGTGGTGCTTCTCAGTCTCCTGTGTCAGGGATCATGCCCAATTTGTGCTGACCAAGGGGAGCTCTGCAGAGCTCACACCATTTTTACAAGCTGTATGGGTTATAATAAGCATGTATATGCAGAATAAGCATATTTTGGTTGCTTTTCATTTATCTTTGGTCTTTGTCAGAAGCCTGGGAGCAGGAATACCAAAAGATTAAAATAGAGTATTCTGGAATCATATCAAGATGGAACAAAGAACCTGTGAATTATCAACCAAGACCTATTCCCAGAAATTCAGTATGCCAGCTCATCTTCCAAGCATGCTCAGATGAGATTTCTATGATGAAAAAACAAGAGCATCCTGATCCTACAAGGACCCTCTCACATCACCAATGAATTGTGGCCTTGACTCTGCATAAGCATATTAACAAACGGGGTTATTTTACACATTACACTGCATTCCCAAATAGTGAAATGGAATGGCAGGAAAGATCAAATTTCAAAATACATACACTAAAATGCATGATGCTTTGTTCAGTTGGAGGTAAGTAATTTCAGAGATTTTAGGTTTCCTTTTGTTGTATGCTTCTCTCAAAATCAGTATCTGGGAAAATGTGCATTAACAAGCATCTGTACAGTGGGAGGATGACCACACAGTGATTTCAAAATCATGCTCTCATTACTGCTAAAAATATAGTTTGTTATCCCAAGAAGGGATGTAACACCTCTGTAATTAGGGACTGCTCTGGCCTCGGGGGAATCCTAATAAAGCAAATTTCATACATTGATGTGCTTCCCATTGCTTCATTTCTTTGTTCTATCACCCTGTTGTTAATAACACCCTGCAGCAAAAAATGTTCATGAAGCCAAGAGCTGTCCAGATAAGAGAAAAGGTCATGATCCCCCTAGTGCGCGTTCATCAGTGAATGGACACCAATCTGAAAATAAGAGGATGCCTGTCAATATGGAATGGAAGGCAGCAGCATAACATCAAATTAAAGCCAACAAATGCTCATACAGTTGTACTGGGCTCCAACCTTAACCAAAAATCAATAGTCAACAAAGTATTACAATATGAAGTGACTGAATCACTGGGGAAAGGAGGTAGCAGAAGGAGGAAGTGCATGAAAGCTTTGCAAACATTATTATACTTATATACACATATGCACACAGATGATGAGGATGATGATGCTCTGTTGCCTCTAAATTTCAGCAGGAAGTGTGGAGCCTCAGTTACCAAGGGTAGAAAATGCAGCACAAGATTCTAGTCACACCAGTATTGTTAATGGGGGATGAGGTAGGACCTCATGCAAAGTCCTGAAACCCATGGAATGTGTTAAATGCAGCTTTCATGTTTGATCACAGCCTCACATACTAAGGGTTACTGCTGAACATGATTTGTGTGTATTCTATGGTGATTTCTTTGAATAATCACAGTAGCAGTAAAAATTTCACAGGACAAGAAATGTCAGGTGGCATTATGGGAAGCAGGGATTTTTGCCAAGGAATGGCTGCAACAAAAATATTGGTTTGCCTTTGAATTTTTCTGGTAAGTTATGTTTGTGAGGAAAAATGCTGTGAAACTTACAGAAAAGGCATCACCCACATTCCTAAGAGTTTGCCTTAAAAGCTTCTCCATTTATCAGAAAATTTGTGAACTACAGTAAAGTTGTAAATTTCTATCCCACAATGTAACACTTTGCTGAGAAATTATGTGCTTTCATTTTAAGCCATTGAGAGCTCATTTCAAAACCACTCACAAGCAGTTAGGAAACATCCAAAATTATCAGTGGAATTTGATTCAGCCCAAGAACAATGGGGATGACTCCATCCCTAACTACAGGCAAAAGTCAGTTAAAAAAAAAACCAACAGAACACTTTATTTTTCCCCTATCATTTTCAAACAGGAATTCCAAGAAAGAAAGAGGCTAAAGAAATTCAAAACATATAGCAATGCATACAGCAGACTTTTCCCCCTGAGCAGCTGAGAAAGAAGAGTGAACCAGGGAATTTCCTATTTGTATATGATATTGTGGTGAAACAAATAACTTCAGCAGTAAGACGACCCTTTGGTTAGGAGCTCCTCATTTTGCCTACTAAATGTACAAGATTAATTTTTCTACCTCAAGGCCACCACCCTGCACATAATTAGGCACGATGCTGGAAAATGACCTTAATTTTTTCCATCAGTTTTGTACCCAGAGTAAGTACGGGAGCACTTTATAGCCCTTAGACATCTGATGACCAGATTAAACATGCAAATCAGATAACTGGACATCTAAGCATGATTAAAAGTAATTATTTGTGCTGGTTTATAGATTCAATTTAAGGATGATTAATTTAAAGTTTTTAATTCTTTCTAAAGATAAAATGCATCAACAAATACAGAAAATGCATCTGGGCTTTTCTAAAATTCCCAGAAAATATCTTTATAGTTTATCAAAGAAACATGGCAACTTGAGATTTCTCTGGGTTTTTCAGGATGAATTGCTGGGGAAAAAAATAAAAAACAACAACAACAACAAAAAAAACCCAACAAAAAAAAAAAACCCAAAAACCAAAAACCAAAACCAACCCAACTTATTAAAGGCATTATCTGGGATAGGGTCCAGTTGTTCTAGGCACTGTATAAACCACACAGTGATCACCTAGAGATCAGGAACTAAAAAGAAAGACCTTGGCAAATAAATGACAGGAAAAAGGGAAATTGCAAAGGTGACATCCCCAAAAGAGGAGAGTGATTGCAAAGAAGTTCAGGTCCACTGAATTTTGTTATTATAGTTGTTTCTTCCCCTTCCCTTCAAAAAATGCCTTTGTGTTGTATGTGTTGTATTAAGGCAACTATAAGAGTTCATGTTTACTCATTTGCTTAATTGCAAAGTGCAATAAAGAAAAATAGAAGCCAAGTCTTATTTCCAGAAGAGCTTGAATATGAACTTTGTTATCTGGGCCTCCACGTTTGCTCGGCACATTACACAAGAACTATGTTGTAGCCTCTTCTTATTATTCAAGTCGTAAATTTACAAGACAATTATGGGCTGCAACCTACAAGGCAGTGTCAGTTCCAGTAACCCAGGGACCCTCATCAACCAATCTTTCTTTAGTTTGTTTCTTCTGGAAACCTTGATCTCCTAATTTTCAGGGAAAACTCTACCTGGACCATATGGTGTCTCAACAGCTGCATCATAAGCAAATCTTCAGGTTTATTGCCCTGTTAATAAGGGTCACTGCCCACTAATTATTTACCCAATATTAGGATATTTTTTTAATCAGCCAGTCATTGCATTTATTATTTCCTTTGGCTGAAAATATAATAAACACTATGAAATTCTTTAATTTATGATACTTCTACCCATCATAAAAGCATTTAACCTGGCCTTAAATTTTCTTAAATGGTAGCTAGCATTAATTTCTAACATTTTAGATCTTTTAAGGCTATAATACATGTTTTGGTAGGTGGAATTCAGTCCCATTTAGTATATTAGCATTACTAGCCAAATCCACTCCTGAATAAATGCTTGCTTCATTTGCTTGCTAAACAAGGATTATAGCAGAGAACTGTCCAGCTCTCAGGTATCATTGCTATAGTCTGTGTTATTGTATTAGGGCAGGATACACACTGCCTACAGAGAATGCTGCAGGCCAAATAGATCATTCTGAAATCTTGAGGGTCACTAGTCCAGAAAAGAGAGCAGGATTGCAGCCATGGGAACTATTCAGAAACCTGGCTCCACTCTGGTCCTAGTCCCCTAGAGATGGCAGCAGCATTTGTGGGGCTGATTGCAGGCCATATGATCCTCAAGAATCTCTAGGAAAGGTCTTAAAATCTTCTCAATTGAGAGCTTCAGGAAACTCTGCCCTGGATAAAACAGATGCACTCAATCCTGATATTTTTTCCTATTTTCATGCTGCTATTAGAGGAAAGGTCTGTATAAGCCTAGTGAAGATGATTAGGGAAAGGGGAGGAGGAGGGGCTGGAGTATTGTGCCACTTAATGAAATGTGCTGTAGAAAATGCTTAGAAATGAGAAGAGTTGGATACACTTCTCAAAAGAGCCAAACCTCCTAAAGTGGCATGCCTCCTGGCATTTATTTCTCCACACATTGGAGAAATAAATGCCAGGAGTAACTAAAGGTTTCTTGGAGTGTGACAACTAAACAATGGTGTATGCAGAACACAGTGCCAGCAGCTCCTCCTGGCAAGCAGAGATAGGAAGAAAACCAGAGTAAGGGGTTCACAGGGGAGGAGTATTAACCATGAAAATGTTTTTCCACACCAGTGGGACTGAATGCATTAGGATTAGGAGCAGAGATGGGCAAAGCAAATCCTAAGAGGTAAGGAGCTTTTCAGCATGATACTGATGTCACAAGTCATGCTGATGCCCAGGTAGTAATAGCACTATTTTTTTTTTGTAGCTGTTATTTGTATTAAAGTAGCTGAGATTAGGATCTCTCTGTGTTAAGCTTTTAAGCAAGGAAAAGTCTAACCCCCAAAGAGAATGCAGTCATCAATAATAAGACAAGCAAAAGCTGGGAACAAGTCACTATTATTATTCCTATTTTATAGCTGGAGAACCAAAACCCTGAGATTAAATGATTTTTCACAAAAACCCCCTTACCCAAACCAAAACAAACCCACAGAAATCAAGACTTTGGCATAGTTGTGACATGGAGCCACATCTGATTCTACACTTTCTGCTTTAGCCATCAGACCAGCCCTCCTCCCTACAGAAATGGTAATAGGAGGTAAATAACATACTAATACAAACATATTACTCACCTAAAAATCTCAAACCACTTAATGTACTAACTGAGCCTTACAATGATTTTAGAACAGTCAAGTATCCTATTCAGTGATCTAAACAGGTAGACTTGGCCTTCCCTTGTTCCAATATTGCACATCATATCAAGAATTCCAAGTTGTCATCCTGGCATTGAAAGTATCATCCTAAATTACGCTCAGGATGTAAGGGAGGATAAAGCGTGACTTAAAAATGAATGCCTGTAACAGTAATGAGAACACTGTCACTTAACAGATTAGAAGGCTGCTTGTGAAATAGAGCCATGATGTATGTCCTCACACAGATTCCTGCTAGCAACAGACGAATGCAAATGACTCCCTAAAACATCTACCAGGAAAAGAATGGGAAAGCCCAGGGACCCTTCAGAGCTAAGGGTCTTGTAGCCCTTGATACTCCTCAGCAAGCAGCCTCTGCTGTGCCCCCAGCAATGGGGAGAGCTGCAAGGCTGGTCACGTTATAACTCAAATTGCAGCTGAATTTATGGATTTATTTGTATGAGCAATACATCAATACAAGGGTTAACATTCTGTGTACGGAAAAGTAATATTTCCCTCATTAGAGCAGCCTCTTAATGTAGAGTTGAATCTGTTGGGTTAACTGCAGGCTCTGGAGGAGCAGAGCACAGTGAACCCCATGGGTAGAGTTTCACCAGCAGCTCAGCTCCAGGTGCCTGTGTGCTGGCCTGATGAGCTACAGCAGCAACACCTTCCATGGGCTGAAGCTGGTGGAGTCTGACATCAGAGCTGCAGAAATATTGTTGTTCAGCCGCTGAGTACCAGCACTGACACCAATGCAGTGTAGTACCTCGGGAATAATGGAAATTGCTGTGAACTTAAGGTCCTTCAGCACATATAAGAGAAAGCTACACAAAGGTCCATGTATATGTGCTGTAACAGGCCAATAATGCTGAGCACAAGAAAACAGTTAAATAAAACTTTAAATTTGGAATAGAAGGTTCTGTGATGACACTAGATATTCCACAATTCTGAGAAAAAGCTTAATTGCCATAACACTAAAGAAGTAGCTGAGGATATTCTCCATCAGAACTAGTATTTATATTTCTGCCCAAAAAAAGAAAAATTGAATGTTTGTTCAAACAGATTGTTATTTTTGGAGATGTTAAATAGGAAACTTGTTACTATAACAAATTTGTGAGCTTTTAAAACAATAATTCTGTTTGACAGGTACTCCAGTGAGTGATTCACAACCATAATTAGCCAAATATATGCTTTATGAAGAGTTATGACACTGCCTCTATACGTGTGTTATTCAGACCTAGACTGTCACCATCTGTGCGTTGTGAAGACAGCAAGAACTCATTTCATAATTAGCATTGGTGGGAGCGCTGCACCACATAAGCACAGTGTTCTACATAACTACAACGTGGCTCGATAACAAGCTTAGCATGTTTAAGCATAATTGGTTGGAGAAATCAATCCTCTTCTGTGGTGTAATTGTTGTGCATACAAGTGAGAAATAGGGCCAGACCCGAGAGCTCTGCTAGGTGGCTCCTTTGGCTGCAGGTTCATCTTTCAGCACAAGGACTAAGGAATGTGCTCAGAAATCAGGGAAGGAGGGGAAGTCACAATGTTTCTTCTCCTATTTCTGGGCAGATCACAAAGAGTAATTGCAGCGAAAGGCGATTTCTCCCATCATGCCTTGTGCTCTATTGAGTTCACTCAAGATGTAATTGGAAAACAAATACAGCAACACCATCATCAGGACAGACACAAGTGTTTGTCTTGGGTACAAGCTGTTGTATAATGTGATAGGTCTTATTTCCACTGACACTCTTTATTCTTATCTAATAAAATACATCACCACAGTCTTTTTAACCTGGTAGTAATAATTAAACCTCATACATATGTACATTGGTGCTCCGTACACATTCAAAAAGATATCTTAGTAACTATTAAACATTAAGAGTTGGCCTATCTCCAGAAAATAGAATCTAGTTCATCACCAAATTACTTTGTAAGCATAATATTCTCCTCCTGTCATACACAGCACATAAACAAGTTTTGAGTTGCAGCTAATTAAAGTGAGTCTTAGTAAAAGAAAATGTTTTTGCTAAAAACAGTGCATCACAGAGTTATGTTGATGTTTCCCCTTTCTATTTATACACTTTTCCAGTGCACTCAGTGTAGTATCCAAGTGACTCACAAGATTAAAGATGCACCAATACATTTGCTATAAAGACCATAATATATACAAAAAAAAAAAAAANTGAGAAATACCACACTTATTAAAAACACCATCCAAAGCTTAAAAAGGCTGAATTTGATGAGACTGTGCATTTCATATGACTCATTTGTATCTTAACAGGTACATGGTTAAATCTGAAAAAAAAAAAATCCAAAATAAATGCATAGCTATTAGCTGCTGGACAGCACAAAAGTCATATCAGAATAGCATTAAAAAGTCAAACAAACTAAAATATTTCAGCAGGCACAGTGACACTGCCAGTGACTGCAGCCAAAAAGCTTTTATCTGCTTGGGGTAGACTAAGATTTTAGACTTGAAAGCATCTCTTGGCTGCCTCAAATACATGTAATTTTTTTTAAGACTGCAAGTCCATAGGCATGATGTGTAGCACGTATCTGCACAGGAATCCATTGCAGTTCAGTGTTATTCATAGCCACCTGTCCACTATGACACTGCAGTTAATTTATGTCCCACCCACAAGCTAACAGGGGACCACAGAGGTGCTTCATGCAGATGAATTTAAAACTGCACAGTGGCTTTAAGTGATTAAACCATATTCTATCTATATACTGCTAGCAATGCACCTCCTTTACAAGTGTTCGTGTCACAAAGGCTCCCCCTCTTCTGCACCCCCACCCCTCTGCTGATAAATACAAATCTTAATATTTACTGCAGATAATGCAAACATACAGAACTTGTGAAGAAGCTTTTATCCCTGAATATACTACCACTACTTCTCCTGTTTGCTTCCTGTCTGCTGTGATGCTTTTTCTCTGGCTAATATCCTGTGAAGGTGCCAATTACCCTGCTGCTTTTCAGCTGAAAACTATGCTTTGTGCAAAGGGAGCATCAATTATTTGTGAGCAGAGAGCAAAGCATGTTTGAATCATAATGATAGGATGCTGGGGCTTCCAGCAAATAGAATATATCAAAAGGCAACATAAATCTAATAAAGTGTAGGTCATAAGGGATCATCTCAGAAGTCCACACTTCAATCTTTAATTGTTAAAATTAAGTTAGTTTTGCAGAAACCAAGTCTGTGAGTGTACAGAGGTTTGCTATAGCTTAATAATAGGAAAAACCCACAGCAGAAAATAAATTTTCTTCAAACAACATTGTCTTTAAGACACATCATTTCTTCCACTCAATTCATTCGAATCGTTAGGTTTTCTACTTGGGTGCTGTTGTTTATGCTTTGATTCTATACTGATAACCATTTTGCAGCAAAACCTTCTTGGTCTCAGCCAGACATAAACATGCTGCAAACCTGTAATCCTCTGCAGATTGCAGCGAGAGGCTGTAAATGATTTTGTGAGGACACCGGTCTCTTTATTTTGTATCAACATTGCCTTTACAAGCTTCCCCCACACACACTTTCAATTTCAGGCAAGCTTTTGTACATTGGGGGATATGGGACAGAAAGATTAGGTTATTCCTTGAACTACCTCTGTAAGGTCAACTCTTTATATGCTTTTGAAACCCAATTTGAAGGGCTTGTCCCTACTTTTTCCTCAAGGATTGTGATTCACAAGGGTTACTACAAGCGACCATTATCTTATCGTAACACCTGCTCCAAGTGGTGGGACTGCAGGGCAGCTCCTGCAAACCAGCTTCTTTTCTATTACAGAACTGCTTACCTGCTAACTGACACAGTCTCATTCAAATGATGTACAAGTGTGTCCCAACCGTTTACAGTATTATTGTGCTCTCCTTCCATGAGGCTACTGCCCACCCCCACCCCGACTCAGGTCAGAAATTCAGAGATGGTACTTCTTGGGGAGATCTGACTCACAGTTGTGAAATGTAGGGAATAAATGCCACAGTGGTTTTAGGCATGAGAGTCTTATTTTGGATGATTGCTCTATTACTAGGAAAACAGCAATGCTGCTTAGAGACCTGTTGAAAGTTACTAAACCATCCAGTGCAGAACATTACTTTTAGGCCACTAAGTCTTCGACACAAAGCTTCCTGATTGAGTCTGTCACTTCACTATTTTGTTCTCTTACACTACCAACATCATACTCTGGGCAGCATTATAAAGCAGGAAATTTTTAACAAAGGACTCATCTGAAACTCTACAGTACTAACAAAATGCACATGCACACAGACATTAAGGTGAGCCTCCGGTGATGGTCATCACCTGGCAATAGCTGCCACTCAGTGGTCAGAGGTGTGGGAGATGCTTGAAAAACCCAAGGCAGCAGATGTGAAACCAAAAGCCTGATGGAGACAGAAGCAGAATGAGGCAGCTGAGGAATGGCACATTTTTCTGCCTCATATTTGCACATCTCAGACCAGCCTACAATGTTGTGTGATCAATTATTATACCTGCAAGTCTGCTTAGGGGTCTCGAGAAATTCAATATTGTGAGCTGCATCTTTCTTCCCAACAATTGCAGACCTCTGGCTTCCAGAAAATCCACTCCACACACCAGTTTGTAACACTGTGCCCCTCATAGCTAAGAGCATGCAGGCACTCTGTGCTAGGAGAAAATTCTGGTGCTAGTGCCCATTAATCATTGGTGTTCTTCAAAGGAACTGATGGATCAGTCTCTTTCCTGTATTAATAATTTCTATGAGTAGCTGCCACTTTCTATTTCCAGCAGTTATGAGAGGGGCACCTGCTTCCCTGCCAGGGCACAGCCATCGCCCATCATTTGCCCAATGTGGTCAATTATTCCTCTACTCTGGCACAACACTTGAGGTACAGCCATCACCATTACTGCCATGTTTTTATCCTTACTCCTCAATGTTACTGCTGGAGGAATTCACCAGAATGTGGAATTAGCTCCTGCTGAGGTTCTCAAATTACTTCCTGGAACTTGAAAAGAAAGGCTCCTAAAGTCAAAGGACAACCTGCACTATAAATGTGTTGATCTGGCCTCCTTCATCAGCTCCTCACAACACATGACCCCTCATTTGGCCCCAAAGATCCTCAGCTCTCTCATTTGGGAGGGATTTGAGGGACTTGGGCAGAGTCAGGCTGACAAGCTCATGGGATGGGCTGGAATTTCCTAGAAGTTAGGATCTATGGAGCCACAGATTCTTTCTGCTACCAAGTGGATAACAGATGGGAGCAGTTGTGTTTCTCTGAGCCACAGATTTCCCTTTGATATCCTTGGAGGATAGCTCAGTTCCTCGGTTTGCAGCTTGCCTGGGTTAGGGAACTGCAAAACAATAACCCATGTCACAGGGTATAGGACAAGATATCAAAGTCAAGGTACCTACAGTGACATTCAAGTTATTTTTGAGCAGCACACAAATAGTCTGTGGACAACTGATTGCTTTCTCCTGGCATATAGAGAGCTTGGGCCAGGACCAGGACCAGCAGCTATTGTTGCTGCAAGTAGGGATAGCCAAGAAATCTAGCTAATACATATAATAAAGATGCAAGTTAATATCCACAGTGAAAAACCACAATCTTATCAGAGGAACAATTCTTCAGCTTACACAGTCTTATTCAATTCACATTTTCTGAGAAAAGATGCAAGATTAGACAGACCTTGCCATGACCATGAAAGTCAGAAAAGCTGGGTAAGAGAGGGAATTTTTAGATACAGGGCATCATGGCCATTAAATCCAAGCAGATGTAGACACTAACACAACTGGACAGCCTGGGAGAGGCTGGTACTTGGTAGGTACCCCCTGATCCATCCTAAGGAACCTTGTAAATAGCATCAAAGTTTGGACAGCCTCTCTGACCATGAAGCTCATGCTCTGTTGCACATCCCAGTTGTGTCCCATTGTCTCCAGTCTGATACTCTTCTTCCTAAAGCGCCATGTACTTCTACCTTCAACTAGAAAGTAGAAACCTGCTCAGGCCCTTCTCCAGTGCTGAAGGCTGAAACTTGTCTGCTTTGGGGACTCCAGGGAAGATGTGGAAGATCTAACAGCAGCAAAAGTAATGCGACAGATCAAGCATTATGGGACTCTCCCTGGATGCAGAGGGGAAAGATCTCTTTTGGCCTCAGCCTTTGTAGACACAGCATCAAAGGGAAAAGAGGAGAGAACCTTTGCACAGAAGTGACCCAGGTCACATAAATCAGACCTTTACTCAGACTTGTTCTCTGCAGGAGTGCAGCGCTTCCTCTATACAAATCTTGCAAGACTGGTTTCATACCTAAGGCATTTAAGACAAATTCCTGTGGGGGCTTACATGAAAATCTAAGTGATTTTCCCTTAGTACATGACCTCTTTCTGTTTTGGCTGATATTTAGTATTCCAAAAGACAAATTAAAAAAAAAAAAAAAACCTAGGGAAAATACTTATATGAACACAGCAGCTGCTAGGTTGAACAGTAACGTGAAGGAAAGATTTAACACAACAGTGAACAAGAAGTCAAGCCCATGACTAAGCCAGCAGTGTTTACCCCAAATATCCTGAGGCTGCAAGAAACCTTGCTGTCCTCAGGGAGGAGAAGGTTTGAGTCCTCCCTACCTGCTGAAGATATCACAGGTGGCAAAAGACACTATTTATCCTGCTTTGCCTCTACAGCACTTACACGGGAGTAAATCTGGTGTTTCTGAAGAGGGGAGTGCCATCATTTGCTACCCTCTGCCCAGAGGTTTATTTTTACAGGAGAGACTCAGAGGTATTACTATCAGCTTGCAGGCATGGCAATAATGCTTGCTTCCAGCTAGCACTTCAGAATTCACACACCATGGTTTGTGGAGTTTATAGGAAACTTGAGATCCCAGATATTCTGCACAAGCAAGATCACCAGGAAGGAAAACTCCCAACTGAAACCACAATGGGTCAGCTTCAGTTAGCAAAGGAAATTGCAATAAGCATTATCAGTGCTGAAAATAAAGCTTGGACATAATTGATCTAACTAGATATATCAAGGTGTGTAGGTAGGTTTTTATTTCTTCTGTTATGATTTCTCCCTCAAGCATTTTATACGTCTTTTCAAAAGTATAAAGGCTGACCACATCATAAATGGAGATCCTACACAGCTTATACTGTTCAGCACTTCTGTTATATCTGTTTACTCTCTCATGACTTGACATTTAAATAGAGCAGATTTTAAAACAAAAATATAGCAAGTATGGATGCTTCAAAATGAGACAGTTCATAACTGTCTCATTACTGCTGGTGCAAGTGGTTAATTTAGTGATCTATAGTGCTAATTTTTACATCTCAATTATTAAACATTTTAACCAGCCTAAATGTTCTAAGATTTATTTATGTTTAGGAGCTCAAAAGCAGATCAAGATAACACATCTGGGTTGAAAAAAGTTATTTCCCTCAGGTACTGTTCTGTCTTTCTCATGGATCCTGATGACCCTAAGCTAATCACTACTTATAGTAAGAGCAATATATTTGCCTAACCATTAAAAATAGAAACTTTAAATTTACAGAGTTTGCAGACAGTCCCTGGAGTGTTCTAGGACACTAAGGATGAATGCCAAAGAAGAATTTTTTATCTCTCCTTTTCCCTTCTTGCACTCTGAAACAATCATCAATTACCCTTATCCACTAGCATCATCTCATCTAAGTTCATTTTCAAGATGAAGTTTCCTCGTTGGATGGTGGCTGTCCAATCCTCTTTCTGTCCATCATGGACTGCTTTAGCGCTGTCCCCAGATTGACAGCCTGAGAGTGAATCAATAATAATTATCAGACTGCAACCACAGCGAGATGTGTAATTCTGTGATGGGATAGCACTGAACAAACAGCCCCACATCTACTGCCTCAGCTTTAAATATGTGCCTGTCCATTTAACTACTCTGATCATGTGGCTGCAAGTAAGCTCTTGGCCTTTTTTCCGTGCCAAACATAAAACCTTTAAAAATTACCTGCTACTCTATGAAAACAAACAACACAAGCAAAAAGGAGGAAAAGGCCTGTTTTTCTGGATGAGAACAATGTGTCACAAGAGAAGTGAGAGGCATTTTGCACACTGTAAATGACAAAGGTCAGAGGGCTTTTCCATATGGCAATAATGCTCCTGGCTCAGCTAGGGTGCTGCAGGCATCTTAGTCTTGCTGCATGTACACAGGCACAGCAGATGCTGCTCAACAGCCCGGGCAAGGAAGCAGCTGGACTAATGGAAAAAGCGGCTCTCATTTTCCTGGGGAAAAAAACTACGTATCTATAAAGGAAGAGGAGGCATGTGCGCTCTCTGCCATACACTCCAGGGAAAAAGAAATGAGTACATATAGAGGGAAATTGGCATTGAAATAGTTTCCAGGTCAGTTTTGAATCTTAAAAGCAAAACCATTATTCTGGAAAGCACATACTTCAAGGTATGAAATTCAGGTGTAGGAAAAGGCACATTCTGAAAATATCATCGGTCTTAACAGAATAATTTTTACACAATACAGATGTTTAACAGAAGTATGAAGTAGCACAAAAAGCAACAAAAGCCTTATATAACCATCATGTGGAGTAGAGATTGGTACATTTGTAGGGTAAAGCCCAGAAACTGAAGGCAGAAGAATGAAAAGGGTACAGTAAATAAGTAAGAGGCACCCTCTTTTAAACAACTGTTAGAAATGCGAAATCAAACTTTCTTAGCAAATAACAAGACTAATTTCTTGACACAAGAAATGGAAAATCTAAAAAATACATAAAAATATACATAATCACTACACCATAGTTTGACTAAAATGGTATAAGAGAACCTTGATGCAGTACATTTCATATGATATTTACAGTAAAATAGTTGCAAGCTGATTTTATGCTACATTTCAGATGCTTCTTGCAGTGTCAACAACAAACCAAGACAAGGTTTAATGATGCGACAGACCAGCGTGAGGACATCTGAAAGGGCCAAGTGCCCAGACCAATCTATATTATTGACCCCACAAATGTTAACATACAGCTGGGGAGAAGTGGAGAGCTACTGAAACATTAGGCAGGAAACAAGACATCTTCTAAAATATATGCACTTATAAAATATATTGAATGTTAAATGGAAAGAATTCATCACAAAAAAGGAAATTAAATAAATCTTAGCCAACAACTTGTCTTCTCCAGAATTAGGAGGACATGTTGAGTGTGTTTAGGAGGTGGACACCGGATACTGAGAGAAAGAGTTATAAGTTTTCATAGCAAACCAACAACTCTAAGGCAAAGAGATCTTTCCAGAGAAAGCTTAGAAGCAACTTCGACAGGGCAGTGCAGTCTATATCTACAGCACAAGGCAAATCAAGAGAGGT
This sequence comes from Regulus satrapa, assembly GCA_013396955.1. Lineage (NCBI taxonomy): Eukaryota > Metazoa > Chordata > Aves > Passeriformes > Regulidae > Regulus > Regulus satrapa. The sequence continues at coordinate 268,388 of VWZN01014372.1, forward strand.
GCTCTCCATAAATGACAATGGGTTACAAGATCTTTACAGGCTCTACTGAAAAACTGGTTGAGACTTCCATCAGTGTATTCTTGATCTATCAAATATTAAAATGTATGCTAAAGCTTCCAGTACTTTAGTTCTTACAAGATGAAGGGTACATTGATGCAAAGTAGAAACAACATTTTACTTTGAGCAAGATGAGGCCAGGAACAATAAACAAAGTCTGCACTTTAAAGAATTAATGATGATTTTATATTAATTTATCAGATGGATTATGAAGAGCTCCAGCACTTGGGGGTCAGTAAATAGTTTAACACAAATATAACAGAATTTCAACTGTAGTTCAAATCCCCTCTGGTTGGATTTCTGGCTTACTGCCTTGGTCAAATTCCCTGATTCTTTGACCAAGTACAAAGGCAGATGAGTTATTGCCTGATGAGCAATCAGAATAAAAACAAAGGCTAAGAAAAAGCTTAGTGCTTCACGAGGACGCAAGGGCAGTGAAAAAATGGCCTAGTCAGTCATAGAGTTGAAGGTCAGGATGCAGTCTTGAGTGTTATCTACCACTGCTAGATATTGGAAATCCTTATAAAAAGTCAGAAAGGTGTTGCATATTATGTGAGAGGTTTAACAGCAGTAAAGCTATTACTGCAGGAGCAATTTCTGAAAGCCTAACAGAAAATCTAACTCTTCAGTTCCAAACACAAAACAAGCTTATCATGCTTATCGTTGAATTCCCACTGGAAGATCCCCAAATTCTACCTTCTCTTGTGCCTTTTTTCTCTTTTATTTTCCAATGCATTTTATTTTTTTTTTTTCCCAGAGAAGTGCTTATTGCCTTCAAACATACAGAGCTGCTTACTTTCTACTGGCAAGGAAGAAATTAAATGAAATGAGCCAGAGGCAGGATATTAATGCAGAGTGCATTAAAAGAAAAAAAATATGGTATAAACAGGATAGTGACTGATTTATAAAATCAATCACATAATTTTGGCTCAATGGCATGTTGTAAAAAGAACAGTAACTCTGTTTACATCAACAAGATGATTAATCACTGTTTTCCTATTATTTAAGGTAGGCAATTTTTATATCCTTTCTTTCTATTATTTTAGGAGGCAGTAACAGTTGTTTTAGAATATCAGGCAAATAATTGTATCCTGATCATAGTGAATTCAATGCAATGCTGTAGTGAAAAGGTCTGTCAGCAGAAATTCTGAAACAAACTTTCAGGCATCTCTAAGTAGACATAAAAACTCAGTATTGGATTAAACTTGAATTTTATCAAGTTTTAGCAAAGAATTAAATATTACCCCAGGCCCAAACTGCCACACCCCCGAACTCCTGCTGCCTTTCAAGTGTTAAATGCCTCCTATAAAGTGACTCCAAGAATCAAGAGGGCTGAGTTGATTTTCCCAGGATAAAGGCTCTCTGTTTGTGGTCCGGAGTTACAAACTTGAATGTCATATCCATAGGCCACATCGTATGGCACTAGATATCTAGGCAAGAATTTGAGGGTGAATAGTTATTTGGTAACTGTTTTCCTTCTCACATGCATGAAAAAACCTGACAAATTTAAAATGAGATTGCTCAAGGTACATCTGTTAATTACAAATTTGCCAAAGGTTATTACTGGCGTAAAAGAGGATTCTTTTATAGTTTGCCAGTTCTGATAATTGCAAGGTAATTCCTGTTTCTGATATTTCAAATCAGCACTCCAAGCCCTTTTACTTTTTAGAACCCAATAAATCTGCAAATATTGGCATTAATAACACTTTTACTTCAACACACTCCTGTTTTGTGGGATACATATAGAAGAGAATTATGAAAAGGAAATAAAGAGGTGGCATCAGAAATTTTAACGAGATCATGGGATGTTAGTACAAAAAATTCTGATTTTTTAGGTCCTGCAATAGTATTGCCACAATTGATAGCCAATAATGGACAATCTTTAATCTGGTCTGAAAATGTGTCTCTATCTCACCTACACTAATGTGGAGGTGTAAATATGCAGAACAGTTCCCTTGCATAGTGATTTTTGTCAACAATTTCCAAAGATTACAAACATCATCCATTGCTTGAACAAAAGACAGCAGAAATGCAGAAAAACTCACAAATCCTTGAAAGGAATGATGCAAAAAGAAATTTATCAAAATATCAAAATTCAGGGCTATAGTGTCTTCTTGGATTTCTTGCTTATTTCTGTACCACAGAACTAAGATAAAACATGAATGTTTCTCACAGTATAACCTTATCACCCTCTCTGTTGCCAAATGCCAGCTCTAAAGTCATCTGAGCATTCTTCCATGTAAGTTTCAGTGTTAGGCATTCCCTCTTTGAGGTGCTTTAGGAGACTAGCTCATGCAGGAAATCAGTCAACCAATACATCCTATTCTGATGGAATTCTTGGAATACTAAAAGAAAAAGATGTTACCTGAGGTTCCTATAAATATCCAACATGAGGACAACCTTGATGAAAGCCCTTTTCACAAGTGCAAGAACCACTGATGATCCTTCAGTGGCTGGTCCACATCAGAGAGAGTGCGTAAGAAAGGTTAAGGCTTGTCTGAAATAGACCTAGAGTCTGGACTGCGGGAATCCTGCCGAAGCATGAAGGGGTCTGAGAAGTCAGCCTTTCCTTTTCTCTCCTGCAGAATTCCCAGGTGACAATCGAGACCCACATGAGACCTCTTAGAAGAAGTGTTCTCTTGGAAGAACAGGATTTCAAATCTGGAACTGCAGTGAAGGTCTGGAGCAGCACCACAGCAGATGGTGCCTGATTTGAAACCCGGGAGCGGGGGCATTGAGGACAGAGATGAAACTCCCCAGGGGTCCCTGTGCTGCTGAGATGTGGAGACTGATGGGGAGGGAAAGCCAGTGATAGGTGCAGGGAGATAAGAGCACTCAGCCGGCCAATCTGCACTGCCCCTTCTGGGTGTGGCAAGAAGGGGAAAGATCAGCATTTAAAATAGGGCAGAGGAACAGCTGTATCATCTTGGTTTAATATATGTACAGTGAAAACACAGCTAGAGAGCAATTGCCTACAACTGATTTCAACTCCTTCCCTGTATTTGCTAGCATTTCTTCACTTCTTACGGTGCAAATTTTCACACTTGTACAGAAGAGCTTGATCAAAAAATAATATTCTAAAAGCATCTTAAAATTATTTCACACCATCTGAGAGAAGATGGTGACATAAATGTTGATAGTAAAAATTGTTTCTTTCTATTTCAAAGAAGATGAAGTAAGATCTAATAATCAAAATAATCACGTAGTATAATATTCTAAAGAGGAGTATTATTTACATGATGTCATCACAGAAATGTTAGCACTCTATATAAAGTGCTGTCAATCAACAACCAGTATAGAGATGCATTTTAACTTCTTGATGGGGTTTCAATTGGTAGATATCTTGAGACAAAAAGATAGCTATGTTCTACTATCATGTACAATTCATTCAGGTGGCAGGACAACAAAGGATGAAGAATATAAAAAGTTAATTAAATTCTTGTCAGTGGTGAAAGCACGCTTTTCAAATTAAACTTCATTGACTATCAGCTATACTTACATAGTTAAAATTAGGGTAGATTAAAATAATTTATCAAAATAAGAACACAAATACAATCAAAATTAACTGATTAAAAGTCCATTGATTAAACACATGCAAAATGTTCTTAATGTAATAAAGAAGAAACAGCACCATTTATAGAAAACCTGTATGTTGCCATTTAGGTCACATAGGCTTTTGTTGGTAGTGCATTATACTTTTTATTAGTTACTGTTGTCATTAAAAGCTGGCTTTGATATAGCTGTACAAAATCTTATCACCCAGACTTCTCTTAAACCTTCAATTGTAATTTTAAATTCTTGGAGCATATGATTTGACTCCATAACATTGCTTCGCTCCCTGTTGCTGATACAGTCATGTTATTAAATGAAAATTATTCTCCATTTCCATTTTAAATATTTTTCACTTAAAATTTGCTTTAAAGTATCTTTGATACTGACAACATTAGTGTTGCCAAAAAAAAAAGAGAAGGGAATAGTACAAAGAAAACCCGAAATCTAATAAAATGCTGAATATGTAATTGTGAGCAAAACTCATTTTGGTTTGAGTGTTGCAGAGCCCTGACTATTTCAGCTCAAATGGCAGAAATGCAGCTAAGGAAATAAGAAGCTCAGCTTTAACTTCCACCTGCGATGAACAAGGTTTGAACAACTAAACAAGAAGTTGCTCCTTTTGGTAGTCTTGATCATGATTCCTGTGGTCAGCATGAGGTGTTTGATAAGGTGATTCCAAAAGGGTTTCTGTCTGACTCAGGCAGGTCCTAAGGGGTGTCAGTCCTTCATTACTTTCAGTGAGACCTAGAGTCATCAGTCAAATAATAGCTCTTCAATCATTAGTCCATCAACGATGAAATTAGAAAGTCTGTGCTTAGACTTGTTTTTATTTTTCTAATCCATGAATCTGAAGTCAGATATTGTTGTGGAATCTCACTAAATCCTCATATTGCTTATATACAATTTTTCTTTTCTATTTCTGGCCATGTTCTACACCTGGAATAACCCATGAGGCAAGAACAGCTTTGTCATTTCCTGTGATCAAGCACCACCCTGAAAGGCAAAGGTACAAGGTGCATTGTGGGTGGATTGCTGCAGATTTCATTTATAAAGAAATAGTCTTTAAGTGGCTACAGCTTTGCAGTGGCATTTAACTGAGTTGGGTATGAATAATTTCTCATTATAACAGTACAGAATTATTAATGGTAAATACTTGACTTGATGTTGCATAGGACTCAGTAAAACTACAGAATTACCTTTTTAAAATCCAGGGAAATATCCCAGATTTAACCTAAACTGGTATCTTCTATCAAAAGCAAGTTGGAAAATCTCCAGACAAAGAAAAAAACCAGGAGCTGTTTAGAACTTTCAGGTTTAAGCAGCGACAAAAGATCTGATGCCTACACCATTGTTTCTCTCTCAAAACATGACATTTTATGTATTGTTTCATTTGTTGACTTGTCTGAATTATTTTATGAACTCATACCAACTGACAAAGAAAAACCATAGAGAAAAAGTACATTAAATTGTTTAGATAGAAAGAATTCCATTTTAGCCTAATTCCCCCGATAGCATTAATTTGGTAAAAGCCCTGGTACATGACCCAATCCTAACCTTATATTGAGCAGTCAAAGATAGCAAAAAAATTCATTGTCAGTTCCAAGTTGCAATTGCACTTGTTTGCCACCAACAAAGGCACCTTATATCATGTGCGCAAAGTAACTAATAAGTGCCTGATTGAAGTTTTGACTTCTATTAGTCCAGCCAAGGCCAGAGCAATTTTCTGGGTTTGAATGTCCAGGGTTTAGTTGGATTCCCTTGAGGATGAGCAGGAAATACTGCTAGACAAAAGATGCTCTGTGGCTGAACTGCTTCTTCTGCATTCAGTGCCACCGCACTGCTCCAGCTGCTCCAGCCGAGCTACTAATGATGTTTTTGTATGTCAGCCCCGGCTCCCAATAAAGACAAGGACATTATTCTTAAATGACATGTGAAGGTGTGATAATCAAGACACTGCATCCAGTCCTGGTGGGGATTTTGATAGTGCTACTTCTCCAGATTGTATCACAGTCTTTTGTTCGGGTGCCACAGTAAAACCCGAAATGTAATTTGCAAACAGGCAGATGAGAATTAACAGCATCTGTGGTGCAATTTTTAATTTATTTGGGCATCAGTGAAATTATAACCACTCTAATGGAGAATGAGTAATGATTCTGGAAACATTATGCTGATCAGTGAATGCACAAACCACTCACCTGATTCAAAGTCTGGGTAACAAGCACTGACTTCAAAAGAATTTGAATCAGACTTCAAGATTTACCATGTTAACTATGAGTAGTCCACACTTCACTGGTATTGAAAAGCATAGTCATTTTCAGCCAACCCTCTCCTTCCTTATACCTTGCAGGGTTTACAGTGTATTTCAGGTTATTACTTGTTTTTATTAAATCCACTTTGAAGCCTGGGGCTAAATCCTAAAGTCCTTGCCCAGCCGTTCCCTTCTTCCCCCAGACAACCATCCCTACTGGCTGCATTGGGAGCCTGAACTCAGAGGAAGTACAAATAATTGAATCTGCTTAAATTTAACATCAGCTTTCTGTCAACTGGTTTATCGTGCTGTACCTCTATTCACTGGATAAATGTACTTTATAGTAGTGTTAACCTTTATGAGCACTAATAAGGAGGGAGGGATTATACACAGAACTTCTTTACTTGTTCTGTAAATTCGATCATGAAGTGTTTCCAGCAAAGCAAATTTTATTGAAGCAATTACTTATAGTGTGATTCAGCCAGTGCAGACCTATACGATTTGCAAAGTTTACAAGGTGCTAGACAACACACAAACCTACCAGATTAGCAGAGGTAGATGTCAGAGTAATTATAAGCAGTAATGCTTCTACAGAATCCTGAGTGTTCAGAATGGAAGACAATGTTTTATATTTAAAGGATCAGATAAGATATTGTCTATCCTTCCTGGAATCAAAATAGAATACTTTTGAATTGTTTATTAAAGCTTGAAATCCTGAATTACACAGTAATTCCTCTAAACCTACTGGAAAACACTATTATTAGGCCATTAACACCCACTGTGCTCCACTAAGAGCAGCGGGAAGGAGTGCTACAGAAGCAGCTGCTCTCTGTCCTGAGCAAGCATTGTTGAAACCAAATGAGCTAGGACCTCCACATTTTCCACAAGTACTATTTAAAAACTATTTATTTCACTCAGCTCCTTTCCATTTTGTAGTACTCTAAACCCCTCTCTTTATCATCCACCATGGCCTTGTGTCCACTTCACCAGTAGCTCCCAGTATGTGTGTGAAGTGTTTGAGGACCTGTTTTGAAGAGAAGTATCTGTGCATGCAAAATCCAAGTGCTTTGCCTCTCCTCACCACTGAGGATGGTGCAAGGAAATGCCATAACCGTCCCACAGCGCACAGAAAATATCTGAGATTGCCAAGGGCTGCTTGGGGATTCCCAAATCGCCTCATCTGGGATCAGATAAAATGAGGCACTCTTGTTTTTCACATCACCTCTTCCATACACACTGCACATGAGACTCCACTGGTAGTCCCAGAGCTGCTGTATACTGTGTAAGGAGGGACAGACCTCTCCTCTCAACCAATGATCTCCCTTTCAAATACAGGGCTGATGACACTGAAGGAGGCTGATTTGTAGTGGGGAAAAAGTTCTATTTTATGCTGAACACATAGACCATTTAACCAGTGACAAAACTAGGATACGGAAATTGCACACTTTTGCTTTGTCTGAAATAACGCTTGTGTACATACTTAATGTATGGTGAAACATATACTAAAAAAAGAGAAGTTCCTGACAAAGAAAAACCCCCATCTTTTCCACATTCTCTAAAATAAAGTTCTGTATTACGTTGATCCTACAAGAGTCTGTTCATGTCATCTACTATGGATTTATTTGTGCCTGGGTATGAGGGAAAGAGGACCCTTCATTTACATGCTAAATGGGGAGGACATGAGGGACATTATTCCATAAACCCCCTGTATGTGCTGCAGATACATCCAAAGAGAATAGACACATATAGGCTCACAATTATCTACATATTTTTTAATGAACATCAACACCTTCAGGGAAAATCAGAATATTTTAATAGACAAAATCATTTCTGTTCAGTGTAGCTGCTATAGAAGTTCATCACTTGCATGTCTATCATGATGTTGGAAAGCTTTTTAAAGAAGCAATGGTAAGTGAAACCATGAATAGGATGGCTGAAATTGAACCTTGTCAATCAGCTGATAGAACAGAAACATGCCAGTTAATTTCCAGAGGCCTTTAGGCATGTATTTATTACTTGATTTCTAATCAAAATTATATACAGAACAGGAAAAAGTGCAATTACAGGTCTGTTGTGATACAAAACAAGTCCAAAAAACTATGGATAATTGCACCTGCACATTTCTAAACTAATATACTTACATGCTGCCAAGACTAATAAACTTTATTTGATTTCTGGCTGCAAAGACCAATGATATATGTTAACCTGGTATCTGATTTTCAGCAAGGACACCTAAGTACTATTTAACACTGACAGTTATAGATAGCTTAGCATTTAACTGGAGTCTCCCTTGACCTCAATTACCACATTAAAATATTGTTAACAAATTTAGAATCAAATTGGCATTTATTATACAAGATTAGGTTCACTCTGAGTAATTTACATATTGTCATCAGGTCTGCCAACTGCTTACATCTTCATGTATTTTGGGGAATGCAGCCAATGTTGATATTATCAGGACAGATGTAATGACAAATTACAAAGTTTTGTTCCCGTGACAAAGTGGAATTTTCCCATTGACAGGGAATTCCACACACAAAAGTTATTATCCTACACACTGCATGCATAATTTTAGCCACAATTTAAGGAATTCATATATGAAAAGGAAAATCTTCATATTTTTGACCCAAAAGAAAAGTTTTTCCATAGTTTGAAGTGGTATGTATGACATTGTAGCCTGATGCTTTTGTGGCAGTGATTGTTTTGTTATGTATTTGAGTTTCAACTTCAGTACTGCAGGTAAAAAGCCACTTAGTCTGCTTCCCATAGTTCCACATGGTTATATGTTCAAGGTGACACATAAAAGATGAGAATGAAAATGTGTTCACACTCATGTATGAAATATGTGAAAAATAAAATACATATGCATGTGTTTTGGTTGTTCCTCTTAGATTAACAGATTTTCCAATATTTAGAATTGATGACTGTCTCCTGTTTCAACCTATTTTTGTGCCCTTTAAATTTGAGTCATAAGGGAATAAGTCACAGAGCATTAGTAATCTAACTTTGATCAGCCTTGGAAGTCCCATGGGGAAAAGTCATGAAGCCTCTTCTCAGTTTAAAGTCGATCCCTAATCAGACAAAATGCCTAATAATTTCAGTAATGATTTTATAATGACTCAGGGATTTGTTCTACTCTTACTAAGCAATGCAGAAGAGGGATCATACAGAATTTCCAGTATGTCCTCGATCTAAAATGTATTTAGTGCAGTAGGGAAGATCTCAGAATAAATGCTTTTTTAAAGGCAGATTCAGCAGTCTAGGAGATTTCCAAGGTACATAATCCCTTTAGAAGAAACATTAATTTATCTCAGCATGCTGTAAAAACCATAATAGCAAACAAAACTACAAATCCAGAGATCAGTTTCTGCCTGATATTCAGCCTTAAGTGTTTTTTGAGACCTGCAGACACTGACATTCTTTGGTTGCTTCTAAAAATTATTTAGCTTGCTTTCATTGTAAATCTTTGAAATTGCATGCAACTCTATGGCTGGGCTGCTCAAACTGCTTATATTATGGCTGCATATTTGCAATGCTTTCATTCCAGCTTGCCCAGCTTTGTAGATCTGCCATTTCTTAATCTTGCCTGTATTCTTTTTTTTACTTAAAAGGAAAAAGGGTTTCAGGGTAAACTAAAGGGAGAAACTCTGTATTGAAGTTTTAGACATTCTCAAAGAACTTAATCTGCCTGAAGACATTTTCTACATGAATCACTCAGAATCTGGAGGCCTTTTTAAAGAAGAGTTATCACAAAATTCCCTGAAGACCTTTCAACTTGCAAAACCCAAGATGCTCCTACTACTCCTGAACTACCAAAATACCCCAAAATAAAGCATATTTCAATTTCAATTGAGATATTGACCCCAAAAGAAATGCTGTAGACTTAAGGATGGTCTTTGGGTTTAAAACTGGAGTAATGTGAGAGTTTTGCTAGAAAACCTTCACATTCATCAAATCCAAAATGCTTCTTGCACATATATATCGGTCAAAATAACTGTTTTTAGTTGTCTGGGGGGTTTTTACTGGTTTTTAAAATTTTTTAAAAAATTTTTAATAAGGTAAACTAAAATATTTTGAAATAGTTATTCCTACTGCATGCTTAAAATGTGCAGGTTTACACAAAATAGAGAACACATGAGTGAAATTACAAAATTATGCAGACAAAATAAAAGATGAGAAACTAATTTCTCTTTTAACAGCATATTCTCTTTATAAAGTTGTCTCAAGGGGCTGTGTCCTAAGTTATGTTGAGGAAAAAAATCAGACAATACTCCAAGTGAAAATTTTGAGTAATTGACACACATAAAGGACTTGAGGAATTTCTGACCCATCAACTGAAAGAGTTTCAGATTCAGAATGTGTGGGTTTGGTCTCACAACTATTTTTTTGGCTTTCCCTGAGGACAAGACTTGGAGTCTCTGCAGGTGTTTTGGAATCCTATCTACAGATAAGCAGGACATCACTGAGTTAATGGCTTGTTCCAGTTAGGAATTCCCTGTCTTCTGGAGCCTGGGAGACTTTGTTAATTTGAATACAATGCTTTAAGTAGTGGCCTCTGTGCAAATAGTGGCCAAAGGCACTTTGGTATGTTCCTGTTCAACTACAGTGAGGTAAACTGAAATACTTTCTAGAATATAGTTGAAGGAAGAAACATTAAGAACAAATATCCTAGTGACTACATTCCTGAAAATATTACATACTGACTAATCGCTGGTGACTAGACTGACACAGTCAATTTAGTAAAATACATATCCATATACAGTAAATGTACTGTGCTACAGAAATCCCCTTAATAGACTCAAACCTCATGCTCACCTGGACCAATAGTGCATTGTCAAACCTACTGCTGGCCTCAGGACTAAGGCTGCAAATGTGACTTGGCAGAAAAATTGCTTCCTGTGAGGGATACAGCTGCTCTGGCACATTTCTGGATCCCAAAGTGAGTACAGGAGACCTCTCTGACATTTTCAAAATGTACCACATTCTTTGGTGAACAGAGAACTGGAGTTCACCTGCTGAGGCTTTCTCTCCCAGAATCCCATACAAGCAAACTCCCAGCAGTTTGGAATACGACCCAAATGAAGCCAGTTTACAGCCAGGTTTGCCAGTGGATTAGAATTCTGCTGCATTATTCTGGATTCCCTGTTTCAACTAGGCATTTTTTCACAAATCCTTGATCCTTCTAGTTCCTTGGGAAAGCTGATGTCCATATATATATCTTGAGGTTTTCAGTGGAATTAAATGTGCTTGCTGAAAATGCTCATAATACAGAGCATAAATGCAAACCACTCCAACAATGGCTGCTGTAGCATTGCAGTAAGATTTACTACTTGCTTTCTGAAATGTGAATGTGAGCCTCCACACAATCTCTGAGGGAGCTGGCCATCCTTATACAATTACAGTGCCATCCTATACACCTCAGCATCAAACCTCCTGTAGATCAACCACTCTTACTATAAAATGCCAGTAACTGTAATAACAGTACATTAGGTAGTTTGTGAAACTTCTCTCACCCTTGAAATAGGTCTTCCAAAAGGACAAGGGTCCTAAAACATACTTTGTAACTTGACCATTTTGAGGCAGGAGTAGATGCCATTCCAGGGCCCAAGACTCTCAGAGAAAGCTATTGCAGCAGTCTATGGACTCAACTGGTTTTTCTTACCTTTCTATATAAAATACTTCAGTGTGCATCACAGAAGCTTTTCAATTTTATAATAAAACCTCATTACTTCTTTTTATTGCAGACTTACTGGAGCCTTCATGTAGAAATTAATCATATGATTAACTATGAGATGGTCTTTTAATACTGTATAAACCATATATTGCTAAATGTCCTTCTTGACCCTTTATTTGCAACTTGGGTATTCTCATAGGACAGAAAATAAGAGACAAATCAATGCAATAAGATATTTCATCCAGGGCTTCCTGCCCTACCTTAAACTCACATTATTTTAAATCTTATTATGAAGGGAAGGTATAGGATCAAATTCTCAGCTGTCAGAAGCCATTAGAGTCAGTGGAACTCTACCTGCTTATTCTACCAGGGAATCTGGCCAAAATCATACATACTATTGCTGATTACCTTAACAGTTTAAACAGGGGAAGTTCTGCAATACACTGGAGATAAAGCATCTCTCAATTAAAGACACTGCTCAACACAAGTTGCATAAACTTTAGAAGCAATTAGTCTTCACAAGACACTGCAGACAGAAATTATCAAGAGCAGCAGCATGCAGAACAGACAAAACGGGAAAAGATCTCCAACCCAAACATAAGTTCTGCTATCCCTGTAACTCCTGGACCTATGTGTGAGCTGCACAGAAACAGCTCCTCTCATCTCTTTGCCCTTTGAGCGGCAGAGCTGCTGTTGCCAGTGTGGCAGGAAATCCAATCTGCAAATTCAAAAGGAATTTGAGTGTCTCTTGGGGGTGTGGCACTGAAGGAGCTCATCCCCAACCAGCATTGCGCACCGATCCCAGGACCTTCTCCTAGTCCTGGTCGTTTCCCAGAGCTGGAGCATTTGTCAGCCCATTTAGTGAAGCAAATGTCAGCCAAGCTATCTGCAGCATCCGAGAGCTTTTTTCACAGCTTGAAGTCACAGTACATGAACCTTGCTGTGGAGACTCTAGAGACTCTTTGGAAAGGGATTTTGTTATGTATTTACGCTGGATCCTGGGGCACAGGCAGCAATGCTGCAGCCCTGCCACCTTCTTCCCTGTGCTCCAGGCATGCAGCTCTCCCCTGAGCACCTGGGCATGTGGTAGATGAAATTCCATTTGAATTGGAGTAATGTTTTCACCCAAGATGAAACCCTCTCCACTAAACCCCCCAGAGCCTCTGAGGTTACTTTTTGCTACTTCAGAAATTCTACAAGAGACTACTTGCTTTAATCAGCAGCTCTGCCTAATGGCCAAAGCAGTCCTCTAAGGGAAAGAAATGAAAGAGTTCTGAGACCTATTGAATATTTTTCAGACTTTTCCATTGGGTCAGCACAAGGAATTTTAGGGTTTTGGTTTTTAATTTTAGACATTTCAAATAGAAATATTCCATGAAATACATGTAAAATTTATGCTAACATCTTAAAAGGAGTTTATATCCAGTGTACACAAGTGAGGACTTACACTGACATGTTTCAAATAGGATTTTTTAGCATATCTCAGTTTACATTTTGTAGACTAGCCACACTAGTCAAAGGTATGCAAACATCTAGGAGGGCAGAGAGGTGCGTGCTTTGACATTTGTGCAAATCTGCCATACATTTTCCCTGAAAAACCCTTAGAACACCTACATTCTTTTGTAAACATGACCTGGAAAGGGGAACTCGTTCGTCACTGCTCAGCTCTGTTTCTGAGAAAAGTACTTATAAAAGTCCTTAAAATATTAAGTTAGCTATCTGCTGTTGATGTAATGTTGTAATAGAATCTGTTATTTGCAGATATTTAGGAGTTTCAAAACAGTGTAGGGAAAAGTCAGCAATGTTATTTCTTTACTTTCGAACCAAGTAGAATACAAATTGCTGACTTAAAATACTGCTTGCTAGACTTCAACTACTTGTGCGTTTTCATTGGACTGCAGGATTTAACTGGGCTGAAATGCAGAATTTGCAGTGGGCTAGTACTGCAGTGAGAGCCAAGGCATCCCTAGAGGGGTTCAGCACCTGGCAGGAACAAAAATTGTGGGTAACAGGGAAAAAATAGCAGCCTCGGGAGTAAGATTCTCATCTTTCCACAAGTACAAAACAGGAATATCTCTGCTGAAATCAAGCAAGGTTGATCACAGAGAGAGGAAACTCAGACTGTGATGTATCTAAATAAAAACCCAACATGGATTACTTTTGCAAAAACCTAGCTACCTTTACTTTTTACCCAGTGGAGACTGTATCCAAGCCTGTTGTTCATCATAATGTGTATTACACAGAGCTGTGAAAGCTGGAGTGAGTGAATATGCATAGTCTTGGCAGTCCAATATCATCCACTTCAGTATAAACTCATCTTTTCAGCTATTTCAACAACGAATGAAGTGTGTACTTCCACTGCAGTTCTACTCAAATCCATCTACCATTTTATTGACCCACCAAGGAAAAAAAATGTCCCTTTTTCCAGCTCACAAATATGACCAGAGCAGAGACATTACTGAAGGTATTTAGAAAGCTGTAGGTGCTGTCTCTTGGTGTAAACACATGACGGGGGGGGGGAACAAAAAAAGAAAAAAAAAAAAAAAGGCAGCAGCACAGGACAGTGTCCTCACAGGAATTGTGTCCAGCAGAAAACAGAGGCTTAGTCAAGGATAAAATCCTTACTACCTTACTATAAATTAAAGGATCCAAAAATATAGAAGAAACCTAGCACTGACAGAGAGCCCAGTATAGGAGCTGGCACATTGGATTTGCCATTCCTTTGCTCTAGAGTAGCTGAGCCTGGTTAGTCCTTGGCCCAAGGCACCATGTGAAGACCTGTCCCACTCCATTTGCATGGCTTGTCCACAGCCATAGATCCCTCAGCTCAGATTCACCAGTCCTCTTTCTTGGAAGATTCCTCTTCATCCTAAATCAGCACAGACCTGCCTTGGAAAGGCTCTGTGGGACAGGGATTCTCCAGGACAATGTGGGATGTTCCTCTTGTGGGAGAGAATCTCCTCTGTGGGTGGGAAGGGAGAGGTACAAGCCCCATAATCCCACTGTAGCAAGCAGCCCAAAATGCACCTGCAGCTCATGGAGCTCTGCGGGGCAGGAGTGAGTGACTGGAGGCAGTTTGTGAGATTCAGGAGATTAAGGCATTGTTTTATTAACCCAAACCACCTCCTTTACTAATGCAATGTAAGGAATATCAGTGGGCCATAGAAGACAAAAAACACCTTTAATATAGGCCAGTTGGCAAGAGGTGATCTGATGTTGCACTTTGTTAGCAACACAGATATTTCAGCTGTGCTCTTGCTCCTTGTTCAGCTACTGAAACCTTTTAAAGTCTCCAATGCCACAAATTCTTTTACTATCTTCCAAGTTTGGTGATGATACCTAAAAACCTTTTGGAGTTCCTCACCCGTTTGGTTTGATAGCAGGATAAGAATAGAAAACACAGTATACAGGGCTCTAATATTACCAACATTAAACCCATACCTGTGCTTTACCAGTCACAAAATCCCTAGCCCAAAATGATACATCAGCATTTTTCATAGAATGCTGCTGAAGGGAGACAGGGTATTAGTCTGAGTAAGCAGTACAATTTGTCACAATTTTTTGTGTGACCGTGGTCACAACATTTCATTTTCCCATTCACCTTTCCAGACAGTCAGTAAGGAAAAATAGCATATCAATACTTTTCAGAGCTGGATATTCATGCTTGCAGGATATTCAAATATTATTGGAATGAAACAGTTTTATTCCTTAGATAGATGAGTATCAAATAAAGAAAAAAATAGATATTCAGACTGTCTATACTGATTTTGCTCCTTAGATGAGTGTAAGTTATTAAGTCCTGAAAGTCCAGTTTCTCCTATGGCATGAAAACTATCTGTCCCTTTAAAGCCATGATCATTTGGCAGCAATCCTTAAACTCTAATTAAAGACCTTTTGTTTGATCTCTTCCCCTTTTTCATTCCCAGTACCTGCTTTAGAGTTTTTTCCAGCAGCATCTCTCATTTCTGATGGAGGTAGCATATGGCTGGCTGAGAGATTGATCTCCACCCAGCAGTTCCTTGTACAGTGGGGAAACCTGAACTGTCTTCTTACTATTGACAGAGAAACCTCCATTTTGGGTTATGTTCCTATCACTGCATTTGTTATATTTGTACTTGAAAGAAAGGTACAATTTGAAACTTAAAAATCAATGGTAATTTTTTGGTCATTGTACAAATTATCTTTAAGTGAAAGACTCGATTTTGTCTGATAGCATACTGATTGGAAATCCATTTTTACCAGCAAAAGTATTTTTAGGTGTCTCACAAACTCATCCTTAAAGACCCAGATCCCATTGTTTTACAGGAGAGGAGGTTTTGTCTCAATATACACAAAGATTCAGGTCTTAAAAATTCAGAAAAATCTGACATGATGTGTTGATGGAAATGTTAAATAAACTTTGAATGCTGGGATATTTAGCTGTCGAAAATTTGTGAAAGTTTGTAAAACAGGAACAAATGGGATTACTTCAAAATCTTTCTCACTAGAGATAGTGCACAGTGCAATAAACTGTGCAGTATCACACTTCACAAATTCACAATAAACACAGTGAAATTTCACTGAGAGGAGCAATGACAACATCACACGCATCTTTCAAGACATCACGTGGGTAGCTGGCTGGCACACACTCCTATCCTCCACTACTGCACCAGTCTTTACAACTGCACAAGAAATTCGGGAGCTGAACATATAAAACCCATCAATTGAGACTCTGCCCTTCTTTCCTTTTCTTTTAGCTAGAGCACAAGCAGGAACCAAATAAATTGCTTTGAATGCTTAGATTCTGAGCTGGCATTATGCTCACATGTCTTCTCAGCAGCACTCAAGGCTACATTTTCTAAATGTACATATTTGGGACCCTACTTCAAGATAATTTCCTACATCCTCTGACTTTCTTGAACACTTTTGCTTTGACTCCACCTTCCCTGATTAATAAAAGAAAACACCACACTTTTTTCTTTCTTATTTACAAAGCACACCTTGTTTTCCCTAGATCTGCTGACTCTCACTGCCAGAGGTAAGTTCTTGCCTCTCTTAATCTGAACTCACCACTTTCTTTTCTTCTAAGGAGCACTTATATCCTCTTCTCTGTAGTCCTTAGTCTGCTTGAGCTTTCCAGAAACCTCTGGAAAGCTACTGAGGGATTTTCACCTAAAAGTCAATTTAAAAGCCCTATTTTGTATGATGCCAGCCAGGCTCTTGATAAAATGAGCTTAGGCCTATGCTGAGCTACTGCCTGATGTTCTGGCCCAAGGCACCTCAGCCCCCAGCCTCTTGCCTGCTCCCTGGCTGGACACAGCACCAAGCACAGGGTCTTGGATGAGCAATCATCCACCTCATGATAGACAGTTAATAGTTGTCTAAACTAGCCTCAGACATGCCATTGATTTGGTGATACTATATGATCTGTGTGCCACTAGAGCATATATCTATCACCAGATGACTTCAGTATTTTTTTGCCCATTCCAGAATTCCTCACTCCTCCAAATCTTTTTCTTCTAACTTACAGAATTACAGGTCCCTTCAGTCCTTCTTTATAAGTCATACTACCAAAACCTTAAATCATTCATTTGTTTGCCTTCCACTGCACTTTTACAAGCTCAGTCAGCAATGTCCTTCCTATAATACATTGCAGAATTGCAGATACTCCAAATGGAACCTGACTAGCGATTTTCAAAGCAGCAGAGTAACTGTAGTAGTAACAGCACACATTTGCTTGCATTTGAACTTCTGCTAAAGTTTTCTGTTCAAGACTGTATTTGAATCTCTGGTTTCCCAGAGCTAGAAAGGAACTGATACGTCTCTGAATGCAAAAGCAAATGGCCTAAGCCATAATGGTAGGGATTCCTTCCCAAATACATTTCTCCAGAGTTGGCAAACCCCTTTCAGAGTAATTCCCATGTCTTACAAGCAAACTTAACATACTGAATATATCCACAGCAGTGATTTTAGGTGTTGTAAGAAGCATCAATATTAAATCAGTAACATTCATACCCAGTTAATCAAATGAACCCAGAGCCAAAACCTCAGAGTGACTCTAAGGGCTTCCAGCCTCTTTGATTTCCTATTCTTTGGATGAGATGCACACTACAGTCTCTTTAGTAAAAATCCCTTAGAGAACTTTGCAACAACCCTTCAGTACAACACCCTGGCTCAAATCCATCTGCTGTAATTATATTTCATTATCAATAGCCCCTCCTTAACAGTCTTACTCGACCATTCTGTAATACAGTTTAATACACAATCCCTAGGAGCTGCTGCATCATACCTTGCAGAGAGCATAGTTTCAATAACAAAGATATTAATCCTAATTTAAATTTTGCTTAAATTGATATTTTAGGGGAAAACATACCACACAGAACCACTGTTAATGATCATCACCTCTATCCCAAGATTCTCTCTGTGGATGGGTTAACTGTTTAGTTCTGTCAGAAATAACTCCCAAACTTGATACAGGAAGGGTTCTTCATAGTCTGTGTTTTTACCTGTTGAGATGGCACAATGCCTGGCTGCTCACAAGTTGGTCAGACACTTCCCATAAGACATAAGTTTCCAGGGAATATGAAAGCTTAGACAGGAGGCCTAGATAACATTTAAGTGCCATCACTTTTACAGGAAATCCTTTCCACTGTGACAGCTCTGCCACACTGGTGTCACATCCCTCTTTACACTTCATCACGCCTGTTCACACTTTGGTGCATTGATGAATCAATTAAAGCATTTTCTTGGCTTTTTCTCTCTCCCTTTTGCATCAATATGGGACAGTTGGCTCACAGCATGACAAACTTTCACATCTAGATTTTCAAACTTTTCCTGGAAGCTAACAGGAATGCATGTTCCACATGTAAATTAACCAGTACAGCAGGACAACAGTGAAGTATTTTTCTGTCTCTACTCTGTTTTCTTACAAATTTTATGAAATGGTGGCTCGGATCTCCCAGAACTGGTAGACTGAAAAAGCGTATCTGATTTAACTTTTACAAGTATGGGTCTTGCAAAAACTACTACCATTAAAAGCTACTACTATTAATGTTTGGATTGCGTGCTAGAAATATTATATTCCCAGTGTCTTTTCAAAAATTTGGAAATCTTAATGAATATACATTAAACTCTGAACCTAATTTGGGTTTCTGATATAATTGACTTGAATTTCTGGAGTGATACATGCCCAGAAATCCCAATATGTTTAGAGGCACTTCAGGTACTTGACAGCTTGGGAGACATAGCTTCTTCTACCTAGATGCTGAAGCATGGCATAGGATCTAAATTTAGGTAACCATGTTCAAACATGTTTATGTTATTGAGGTTACCATGCACATACCAGTGTAAAACATGCACAGCCTTTTAATATCAAGTCAATGGAATGTCCAATTTTCATAATTATAAAGATGTACTGGCATATCTCTGTGAAAATTAAGCTAAAAATATTACCACCTTCTCAAGGTTTTCAAAACTACTTAAAGAGAGTAACCCCAGAGAACTCTGTCTAGCTGAAGGATCGTCCACTTTTGAAATGGTGGGGTAGAATCTCCCCCAAGGGAAAATGAATGAGTCTCAGACCTGTTGCTCTAGTCCCAGATGGTCACTGCAGAACCAGCTCTAGAACTGGCAGGACACAGGAACAGAAACTGTTCACCTCTTCTTACAGATAATTCCTACATAAATACACACACCCATACGTGCCCTTACATTTGTACACACAAACCAGTGAGAAAACAGAGATATTCTGCATAACAAGAATTGAAGGCAATATATGTCCACTCAAGTTTGGTATTATGAGTGTCTACCCCAAATTATATTAGCCATGCCCAAAGATTTGCCAGTGACACTCAAAGCTCACAGAAACTGTATTGCTGAGACCATGACAGTACGTTTATAAAACTATGCAAAATAATCCACTAATTATTGTTTGAATGTGATTAAAATCCCAAAACATTAAAATCTTTCTTAACCTGTTGCAGATGTGAAGAGGCATTCTAAGCCTTTTCCACAACACTTTTTCAATAAGAAAAACTCTTTAAACAGGATACTGTTATGTTCAAACAGTAACCTCTAATTAATGAAATTAGCTATTTCCCTATTAGACAAGAAAGCACTTCCAGGAAAAGTGGCATGTGTTTACTTTCTGTTTAAAGACTTTTTTGATTACAAGATATTGAAACAGATAACACAACAAAATGAGTTTTTGCTGTGATGGTCAGGTTAAGGTTTTTACTGTTGCTAGGATATACTGCCTTATCACAGCCAATCTTGATGGTGAAAATTGGGGCCTTAATTTCCCAGTGGTCCATGCTACTTCTGGCTTAGGGCTCAGTCTGGTTAATCATGCTGTCATTCTCACTACAGATTGCCTTTTGACATCTTCATCTGCAAAAAGATTCTGTACTCAAGTCTGACTAGGGTGAGCCAATTCAATGTTTCACTGGGGGTCAAGGCTGAACTAGTGGTCAAGTTTCTCATGAAAAGAAGAGATTCATGAAAGGATGAGGAATACAGTAATTGAAGTTATTTGGTTGGCAGAGACAGGCATGGACCATGCTTGAACAAAATGTAATTGAAGCAGTGATCCCTTTTGGGTCCTGGTACTGCCATATCAGGAGCCATTGACACTGTTACAGGAGTCAGGAAACAGAGTCTCCCCCTGCTTGTGCTGGGTTAAATAACAGAATAAAATTGTTTCTGCTTTACACCTGAGAACAGAAGCATTCGGTATTTTCTTAGCTCAAATGATAGAGCCTGTTGAAGACGCGTGTTTAAATGGTTTAGACAGTTTAATTCCCTAAACATTACTTTCTCAGATTTTGCTGTGACTTCTATTATATTTCTATGTGGGTCCATAATGTGTGACCCACTGGTGTAATGGATCACCTGTATAAATTCCTTCCCAAACTTGCCATTGACTCCCTCAGTTACCTAAACATTTGTCCCCTCCAAGGGAGTTCCACAGTGTTGAGATATGCCCAATGAGCATACCCTGCAAAGACATGCCTGCTGTCAGTGCTGTTCAAAAGCCTTTCTGAGGATGAGTGACAGGTGTCTTTGCCTGAAGAGAAACATAAAAATCTCTGCAAGTTTCAAACAAGGTGACTTCTAGCAGGCTGAAAAGCAGGCATCTGTCTGAGAAATAAAACTAACCTATATGTTATACAAGCTAAGAGATAAATTCAGTTTGAATATCAAAACAGAGACTGTAATTTACACATAATTATGTCCAAACTACATGTTGGTTTGTTTTGGTTTTTTTCCTAAATGTGTGTAAGCATACGTGTAAGCATATGGTGTGCTTTCACTACCATATAAGTTTAATGTGTCCACAAATTACATTAGATCCTCATTTCCACCAGAGAATATGAGCAGATGTCAAAATTAGACCAGTGAAAAAATGCAACAAAACACTGCACTGTTTTGCTATAGGTAGGAACGAACAGGAAGCATTTTAGTATTTTGAATAATTTATTGATGCTTTTGAAAAGCAGATGTGCTCTTATTAATACTGTCTCCCTGCTCTCACCAGCAAGACTTCTTCTGGTGCCAGTATTCTACTATTTTTTCTCTCTATTATAAAGCAGACCACTTACTACAGAAAACTAGAAAGAAACAATACAGTCAGCCTTGTAGAAGATTTCTCAATAAGTACTATTATTTCATTAGACAAGAGCAGAAAGATCATCTGATGCTCCTAGCACCTTCCTTGATACCTGGCAGGTATCCCGGTTGTGAAGGTGTCAATTACTGGTGGGGGGAAAAAAATTCCTTATTTGTAGTAAAGCCAATGAGCCAAACTCTGCCACCCTTGCTTACAGTGCTAATAGCTTCAGTAAAGACATTCAAAATTAAAATTATCTTTCTTTCAGAAAGAGGAAATAAGCCTCAACACAACCTATATATGAACTTGAAGATTCTAGAAGGCAGCATAGCTCAAATGAATCTGATTTATGCAGGAGCTGAACAGAAGTACACAGAGTTACAGGACACTAGAAGAGGAAATTGAGCAAGGGGTTGATTGGTAGTGTCGCTAATTGAATAATTCCAATTATTTGGAATATATAACCCAAATTCAGAATGAAATCCACATCTCAGTATAAAAAATTCTACTCTGCAAAGACACAAAGTGGCAAATAAAAACATGCATTTTAACAAAACATCTGGATCTGCTTGGTCAAAGAGTTTCCAGAAAGGATTTCCAGTTAATATCATTACAATTCCTCTACTAATTCATATCATCTCATTAGTGAAGGCACTGCTCCTGTTTAAAGCAAGGCTAACACCATTATTATCCCTCACATGTAATATTCCCATACAGCATATATGCAGCAGTAACATACATGTACTAAACTCTAAAACCAAGTGATAAATTGCATTTCTCTAGCACCTCTGATCGCCTCACCTGCACTCTGCCCACTAATCCATCTTTGCCAGGACTACCACTAACCTTCCAAACCTATCAGTTGCTTGCAGACAACCATCATTTTTTTCAGATAATAACCTGCTAAAAAAAATGTTTTCTTCCTTCCTACAAATGAGGAATTTTCCCCCAAAATGTATTGGTCTGAGGTTTAGGGCATTCTCGGAGCACTGACATGTTTAAAGTCCAATATCTCAGAACACTTGAAGGTTAGAGCTGAGTACTTTATATAAATGGGGAAGAGGCACAAATTCACTCCCCTAATTGTTCAGTATAGGCTTGACCAGATCTAGAAGTTCTTATTTTAGCCATGGTTGATCATAAGATGCCAGTTTTTCAATTTACAGTGCTGTGAGGTGCAAAGGGCTCTCAGCTCATGCTTTAATGCTCTAAAGTTAATTATTCAGATTCTCTGCCTTGAAAGGCCTGTGAGATCAAGTTCACAACACTGAAGGAGGTCAGTACAAAGGAATTGAGGAGAAGGGCAGAGACACACATGAGCCCTAAAAATTGGAAAACACATCTATTGCTATGTGGTCCTATGCTTTACCTATGCTTTGAGTCTATTCACATCAAATCAACTCCAAGTACATCAGAAGTCTGTCACACGCTTGGATTTTTTTTTCTTCTGTGGCATAAAAAAATTACCAGGACACATTGCCAACATTTCTATTAACTGGGGACATGTACAGACAACTACTGAAATCAAGGTCAGTGCTCTGCCTCAGTGGAAGGGAAGCCTTTTATACTGGAAACTTGGGCTAAGCAGCACATCCCTCCCCTGCCCAGATAACACTCAGCCAAAACACCAGTGAAACCATTGTCTCCCTTCCACCTCTGTCACGTACTGTGATGGAGGGATGTATGACACTATAAAACACCAAACTGCCTTTAGGTACTCTGAACCTCTTGTACGCACTCCTAAGGAAAGCTTTGTCTGTCATCTCCCTGATCTTCAACTGGTGAGTCAGCACGGTCCAGCCAGAGACCTGGGGGAGAAGCAGACCTACACATAGCAGATCCTTCAACCACAGGGACAACAGTACAAGGGACAATGCAATTAACACTATTTATTTGAAGACTGAAACAAAAGAGAACATTAAGTGCCAGAATCAACTTTTCTCGCGACAGTGTTTCACATCATACATGGCTAGCATGTTTTATCTATAACTATTTGTACAAAACCCTAGAGTGAGAGTTACATACAGGTCAATACCCACTGGGACAATTCTATGCAGCTCTTTGGTTTTGCATAGAGTTAGTTAAAACTAATGTAAATCTCAGAAGAATCTGAAAGCCTTGGTTGACATGGTCCCCTTCAGAAGACCTATATGCAGTCCTTGGTCTCTGCTTTATTTTAGTGAAAGTTATATTTTCAAACATAGGATGTACATTTCCACAAGATACTGCAAAACAGACCTTATTTTACTTATTGTGTAGGAGTGCGCAGCTAACAGAGCTGGGATTCACACCTTGGGATCAAAGGAGCATAGATATTTGAAACCTGATGCTTATACCATTAAAATATCTGCTCTGGGACATGCTCCTCATGTTTTCCCTCTCTCCTCTCATAATTTATATTCTGTAATAAAACCCTTATATTCAAGATCACTGAATATCATAATTTTATCAGGAAACTCTGCTTTAAAAGAAAAAAGCTAATACAATGAACTCTGGATGACATTGATTGACTTTTAAAAACCTTTCCTGGTAGCAGCATTAGGCTTAGTCATAGGGAAAAAGATAAGTTTAGACTCAAAAAAAAAAAAAAAAAAAGAAGATACTTAGGGATAGACCTTAAGGTAAACAGAAGAGAGTGATAAGTAATCAGTGACAAACATTTTATTTACTAATTGTTTAAACAGGAATTGCTTGTAATTGCCTAAGTTTTAATGGTTTACTAAAGGAAACGAAAATTCTTAGCTGATGCTTTGCTTTATTAGAAGTGAAGAGCATTGTAAATGCACTGTACCATTATCTGTGCCTTCCTTCATACGTTGCGATTATGTGCTCAGTAAATAAGCACCCAGACTAGAAAGACCTTGTTGTGAAATCAAGCAACATTAACTCATTAAGTCAATAATTCATGGATTCTTTTATCTAAAGTGGCAACATCACACCATCAATTCACAAAACAGCCACTTCTCCGAAGTGTATGTGATGATAATAATGGATTTTCTAACAATACACTCTCAGAGCAAGGTCACTGCGCACAGATGCGGTGGACGCCATGGTCTGACCTAGGTCAGCAAAACAAGCTTTATTATTGAACCTAATTATGAACTATCAAGATAATGGCCTAGACTAAACTGTTTCCTTAGGGATTATTTAGAAACTAGTCAGCCATTTTAGGTTCAAATCTACTGTACAGCACTACCTTCCAACAGAGAGCAAATTCCAGGTAGTATATATACAGACATACTACACACCCATTTCTGAATATCCCCATAGCTGCCAGAGACAGCTCAGGTGCACAAGGCACACATTCAAATCCTACTGAACTCAATCTTTGATGGGAGCAATATAGTCAAGTGAAAACACAAAGAAAAAAGCATGCATACAAATCTTCATAGACATCCACAAAGATGTAACAATCCAAATTTTCCTTAGGTCTAGAATGAAAAGCCTTTTAATATGTTCTGATAATAACAAAATACTAATAAGCAAAGAGAAGCAAAGCAAAAAACTGTTGCAAATACCATTAACTGTTTTCAGACCAAGCACAGTAACGCTCATTATGTTTATAATTGATTTCAAATATATTCCATAGGAGACCTCATGAAGAAAAGACTTCATACATCTTATATTTGCCATAACTTAAAACAATGCATGGGCTCAATGCTGCCCAGTGTCACTTCTGCTCAGCTGAAGGTATTTTTACTTCTTTCCGCCCCCACCCCCAGAAGATAAAACATTTCAGTTGAGTTCACTTCTCCAGCCAGAAAAGTCATTAAAATGTTTCCTCCCCTTGTGTGCCTTATACTGTAATTCTCCCAGGTATATAGAACTGACTCATTATTATTTTATATTTCAGTCCATGTAATTATATCCAAGTTTCAGAAAGGAATAGCTTCTTGAGATCAGAGATCTTTTTGTGTTAGAAGTAAAGCCAACCTCTGAGTACTCCTAGCAGGGGAAGATTGATTCCCTGTATGATTCCCTCAATTATTTAAAATTATCTTGTTTTTATTTAAGGTTTTGATTCATATGATAAGAAGAGACCTAGTTTAGAGATGTTTGTTTTTCTAAGATCAGAGTTATGTTGCTGTGATAAACTTCTCACCTTTTCAGCTTCCAGTCCCAGTGAACCAGCCAACCTGTATGAATTAACATGATGTGATTGACCCTGTACCTTGCCTGTGGGTTTGTAATGAGATTCAACCCATGGGAAAACGTGTAGGGAGAAGGCAGGGGGTGGCTCAGCCTGAAACCTTTCCTTTAACTGGTTGGCCTGTGAACCCATGTGAACTGGATCTCCTATAGAAGTCCTGGTTTGAAAGTAACCCTTTCAAATCATGCTTGGAAAGGCTTGCATAGCCCTAGTGCTAATACACTGGGGCAATTTGCAGAAAATTTTGTATTCCTTCACTCCGCACTGACAAAGACTGAAGGTTCACAAGCTCTAGGCCAAGAGAAGCCATAAGGGAAAAGCAGTTTTTACAAAAATCAAGATAAAAGAATGACTTTGTCATACATTGATGGAGAGAGTCTTTGGGAATAAATGTAAAAGATGGAAGGAGGTAAAAAAAAAAAACCACTACTTTTGAGGGGCACTGCTGAAAAAAGATATTTTTTAAGAAACAGACTTTTCTCTATTTCATATCCTGAATTAGCCAGGCTATGTTCATTCTGTATTACATAGAGTTCTATAGCAAGGCCTCTGAGTTTTGGTATAATAATTTAATACAGTCTGGAGGAATTTGAGAGTTGGGCTAGCAATAACCCAGCAGCTGCTTAGGAGAACATTCCTGACCATATGAGTTAAAGGCTTTGCTAAAGTATCTTTTAAATATTTGCTTAATAAATTATACGCTATTCCTATTAATAGTGCAAGAAGAAAGAGCAGAAACTCCCCAACTAGAATTAGAGGCACTGGCAGCAGCATTCTCACATACAGCACAGGTCAGACAGCAGAACTGGGTACCAGGAGTATTATGTACCAAGAGAGGTACAGAAAAAATATCAAGCTTTCCTTCCAAGTCCTAAAGGAACCTAAGCCATTATTTTACAGGAAATTCAGAAGGAAAAGCAAACATCACTTAAAAAAAAAAAAATCAAAATTCACAGAAAACTGGGGAAAAAAAAAAAAAAATCCTAAGCCCCTGAATTGCCAAGGAAGAAGTTAGAAACATCAGCAAAATGCTCAACAATTGAGAGCATGAAAGAGCAGAGAAAAATAAAGTACGGCTCCACAAGGCTATAGTATTGTGAAGAAAACATGAAGTCAGTTCTTCTGAATAAAGTTTAAAAAATAAAACACTTTATTTTAAAATAAATATTTTGAATAAAATACCTAAATCTCCAATAGATCCTCTAAGTATAAAGGATGGTTGAGCCTCATTGGAAATAAATGAAGAACATCATCTTTCAATAGAAGAGTTCTGGCTCTGGATTTAAAACTGTCAGTGAAAGCAAATATTTGTGCTTTAATAACTCAATAAGGAGAAGAACCAGTCCTGTTGTGGTAGAGTCCTATTTATTCCTTCACAATAACAGCTCAGCTACCTTTCAATGAGAGTGATGAAAAATTTGGGACTGAAACCTGTCTAGGCATCCAGCCTACAACATGATTTTTGTATATGCTGTATTTCTACAATTCTCATGGATTTCATGAAAAAATGAAACTACCAGATCATGTCCACATAGATATAAATATATAGTTTTAGACTACTAGTGGTAGGTAAATGAAATTTGAAAGCTAAGCTTTTTCTGCAATTCAATATTCTGGAGCAATCCTGCTAATTTTCCCAACCCTTATCACCTTGCTTTTGTCCCTTTGCTCCACACCTTGCCATGGCTGCACCACTGCAGCAAACAGCTGGAAATTAAAGCAGGTGAAAGCTGAGGAATGGCACAGCAGGGAGACAAAGAGCCAATGCTTAATAAAGTTTTGGGCACAACATTTCTTTCCTTCTATAGGAAATAGAGTACCTTGGTTTTTCATCCTTGCTCCAGTAAGCCACCTCAATACTTTAATTGTAATTTTAAGGCAAGATGATGTCACTCATTCTTTTGCAGTGCCTTACTTTCAGGAAGCTGTACATGGCTTCCCTGGCACAGGCTGCAGGGAGCATGGGCTGTGAGCAAAACATCAGAGACATTAACAAGAATCTTCTCTTAACATTAATTTAATTGGACTTGCCTTTTTTTTATGGAGCAACATGAAAACGGAAGGTGTGGGAGGCACTTGAGGTACAGCATTGCTAACTAAAATTTCTGTAAACTTCCTGCAAAGGTAATGTAAAATTGTGATAACTCCAAAGAGAATTTGGTACAGTAAATTTCTAAGGCACAAATGATAGTGGGAAGCACTGAGCAGTCTCGCAAAAATTGTAAACATTTTAGTCAGTCTGATTTTTTTGTGTGTGCCCTAACCAACCTGTGGTTTTCCACGCACCCCCTCTTTGGGAAGCAGACCAAGCCTTTTCCATAACCTCACGGTACACATGTGCTGAATCAGGCCAATGCATTTCTCCATACGTAAGTGCATGCAACAAAATCAATTGTCTGGAGCATTATCTGATGTAGCCAGCCAGTGGAAGGCACTTTACATTTTGTTTATGCCTATTCCTGTTCACTGTTTTAAAATAAAGCGTCACTAAGTGGCAATAGCTTTTCACTATAATTCTGCTACATTTCTAGATTCCAGATAAGGAAGGA
Organism: Regulus satrapa; assembly: GCA_013396955.1. Classification (NCBI taxonomy): domain Eukaryota; kingdom Metazoa; phylum Chordata; class Aves; order Passeriformes; family Regulidae; genus Regulus; species Regulus satrapa. Next base: position 296,204 of record VWZN01014372.1, read on the forward strand.
AATGCTGAATAGACACGACTACAAAATGTTAAGAGGCAGAGTACTTAAAAACATTAAAACAATGTGTCATTCAAATGAATTTCAAGGAATATATTTTTTCTCTCTCATACCTTGTCTTGACTACAATACTGAAAATAGAGGTAAGATGGAAAGATATCAGGCCAATCCCCCAATAACAGTAAATAGAAACTTCTTGACAGACTGGATTATACTTCTAACACTGTTCTTCCCACTGTAGGAATACAGTCCTTAGTTATTGCCAGATCCTTGCTGGAATCAACAGTTTTTATCTGATTGTGACTGTAGATAAGTATCAGGATAGCAGAGTTACCAGCTACAATAAGAGGATACACAGCTTTTGTGCTAATAAGCACTTCTGTTTAAATGTTAAGAGCAATTAGTCCTTTTGTGTCAACTATTGATTATGCAGACTGATAGACAAAAATCCCACATAGCCTCATTCTTCTTTCTCCTGGATTTCTAAAGAGCAAAACAGGCTTAAAGCAATTGTAAAGCAGAGTGATATTCCATCTTTGGAATCAAGAGCAGCTTAGCTGTTAGAAAGAGCAATGATGACGGGTTTGACCACGAGTGAGAAAAGCAATTTCTGATGTATTTTTTTCAGTACTATTTCATAAAAATACCCAATTTTGATACCAGCTTTCTGGAACAAGCATGAAGAAGGTTATTTCATTAAAAGTTTTGACTATAAATAATTTTAGCTGCTTCTAATTATAACTTTTTTGAAATTGACTTTTTGGATAGTCTACATGCATTCAAAAGAATAAACACAGCTTATTTTTTGGCTTCTAAAGAATAAACTTAAAAGTTTGTGGATTTAGAATAATCTTCTGATTTAAGCAAGGGGCACCAGCATGACATTATCATCAACTACAACTACCACATTTAGAGAGTATATATGTGTCAAACTGGTTTATTTACAAACCATGAATTTAGAGGGTCTTTTGTAAAAAAACTTTAAATAAGTAACAGCAAATGCCTTGCAATAGTACAAATGCACATTCTTTCTAAAAGTAAAAATGCTCACGTTAAAAAGATGATCAAATAAAAATATAGAGATAAAATAAGGATAAAAAAATAAATCAAAGTTTATTAAAATATAGTGTTTCAAAACTAAAATGTACTGCTTCAAAAGTATTTGGATTTTATTTGCTCAATAATTTCCAGGTTCTAAATGTATTGAAGCTAAATATAAAGAAACACTGAAAGGGCAATTGCCTGGTGTAAGAGCCACTATTTTCACGGGTAGCAACAACAGATTCAACAGTTACAGCAGATGTTACCAGACAATTACTGTATTAACTGCTCTCTATTCCTATGATTAGTCCTTTAGGTATATTTTCATCAATACACAGGAATCATTGAAAACCCAGAGCAAGAGAAAGTTGGAATTCAGTATCTCCAATTTTTCAGCAATTTGTTGAAGATTCCTTTTCAAGACAGAAATATATTGTAGATTAAAAGAAAAGCATAACCTCTTATAATTTCACTTGAAAAGCAGCAAGGCATTTAATTTTGCATTTGACTGCTTTTGCATAGTTTTGATATTGCTGCACTGCTGCTTCACACAGAAGTGACTGTGAAGCTATTTTATGAACTACTCATTGATCTCTAGGAATTTATTACAAACACTCTGGACCTTATTATAACAGCCTCCTTGAAAGACAAGCATTTTGAATGTCACAAGGAGATGTTGCTGTAATAAAGGAGAATGTAATAGGCCTTCATGCACAGTATTTGTGAGCCAGAACACTTTCAAAGAGAATAATGTAAGAAGTGCCTTATAAGGAGGGTGGACCCTATACATATTTCAGTTTGAAGATTTCTTGATATGGTAAACTAAATCTATAGAAGGATTCTCTCTTCAGACATACACAAGAGCATATCAGCCTCTATCATATTCATGTTTTGAAGAGAATACACAATTTTCAAAGAAAATTAATACTTTTATCACTGTTTTATCTGCATTGAGATGAATACAGCATATGAATATTTGGTGTATAGCATCAAAAGTGACAGGAACATGAAATTCCTGGGAATTTATAAGAGATTTGTACAAATCAATTATAATTTAATCTTCTGGGGGCAATGTTTTGATACTTCTAATGCTATACATGTTTGGAACCTCTGCTCTAAATACAATATTAGGTGTGTACAATCCTCATGTGCTCTGGCCACATCTGGATCCATAACACAAGTATTCACACAAAGGAAATACAAATATTAGAGCTAAATTCCTATTCAGATAATACAAATATCTTCAAGGTATTGGTATTTGACACATGCAAAATCACTGCCATGTATTTTGGCAAGTACCTATTAGAACAGTCATTTATGAAGTTTATATGTTTAGTTATGTTATTCACAGCAGTTAGTTTTAAAATGCAGCTGTGAATAAGTAATCTAACTATATGAGTCTGCCATATCTGACTAATGTTTTATTTTGCCAGGATTTCTTCAGCTTAAAAACACCTTCTCTGTTGTTTTGCTTCGCATGAACACTGTTGATCCCATTACTGAAATCTCTACTCAACCGTTAGGTTACTTTTTGGAAGTGCATGCATTGCTTTTGAAATCTGTTGAACTTCCAGATTTATGACACTGAAAAATCTAAGCCATTGATCCACCAGGCAAATACATTACAGAGAACACTGACAATGTACAGCAGCTACTTTCAACAGGCTTCAGCCCTGACCTGGGGTCTGTTTCTAGAAGGGAGTTGAGACTTCTTGAGTCACTGAACCTGGCAGTCTGAGCCAGAAAATGTACAGATACCTTGCATTGCTTACAGTGCAGGCAAATCAGCAGTAGTGTATACAGCTCCTCATTTAGAAGCCTGGTTAAATCTCAGCACTGTCTGCAGCCAGAGTACGCAGGACTACATTTGCAAGAGGTATCCTTTAAAACTGGTGTACATTTCCTAGAAATGTGACAGGCCTTTTCTTGATGATACACCACACAGCCAGAAGTTTGAGCAAGCCTTTAAATAACATACTATTGAGACACAGCTCTGAAAACATGCTGGTTTTGGAAACTGGTGCTGAAATAGGATTGCCTGGAACAAGTACTAGTTCTTCAAGGGAAAATTCAGATAGGGTTGCTTTCAAAAAATCTTGATGTCCAGTAGTGACAAAATATAGTACAAGATAGATAAATCAGTCTTGACTCTCTGCCACTTTTCACTGACACTTTTAGTGTTCAGATGGACAGTAATATCTGAAATGCAATAGCTAGCTGAAGAGCAAACATTCATTAACTGAAATAGAAAGGGTTCTAAACAGATCTAAAAAAATCCAAGAAAAACTTACATTCAAGTTGAGCCTTAATAGCTCTTCATAATTTAGCTAATGCATAATGGTTCCTGGAAGCTATGTGCCTATCAAAATTACTTTTATTCAATTGTCACTCAGTGCTCAGAAAGGTTCACATTCATGTCTGAAGGAAAGACTCCCTCCCCAAAACAAGCAAAAGATATTATAAACATATTACATAACAAAAAGCAATTATACATAATAGAATATACCATGGGTGTAGGAATGACCGCTGTAAAGCAACTTGCTTGAAAGCTTACACTGGGCTGTTTTGTTGGCTGTATCAGCTACATTTGATAGAGTGAAACAATTTCTGCTGGTGCAGGATTGTCCTGATGTCCCACAATAGATGTGTTTGCTTGCATAAGCATATTTTGCATGAAGAAACTAGAGCAAAGAAATTAATCTAAGTCAAAGAGAAAAGCAGAAACTTAACTCCTAAAATTTTCAGATTCTCCAAACCACTACAAAAAGAGAAAAACACTAGCTCCATTTTCCTATTCTGGCAAATCAAGTTAGGAAGGGCTTGGACAATGAGAGAGAGGGATATGAAGCATAATTCTGATTATCTAGGAAAGGTACAATTTACCACTATGCTCCAAGAATAAGTATAAGCAGATGTCAGTAGCATATTTATAATAAATAAGGAAGCACGAATATTAATATGACAATTCTGGAAGAGAAACATCATGGCATACATATTTCTCAGGACAGAGGTTCTTCAAGAAGAGAATTAAAGATTTCCTGCCAAAAAATTAGAAAAAAATCCTCCTGATTCCTTATCAAACACGTTAAAAGGCATTTAACAAAAAATATTTGCAGTGAATTTTTGTATTATTTTCATGTTTGAACTGTTGGAAGGTGACCAGAAATATGCAAAATGTAGCATTTAAATTTGCCAGTTCAAATTCAAGATATATATAAACATTTAGAAAGAAATATACATCTATTATTAAATTATAGGAATACACTAACAATTTACTGTAAAATCAGCAATTAAAATTAATAACTACTACTGAGGGAAGCAGTTCAACATATCTATTTAAGAATGAATGGGAGAATTAGACCATTCTTATATTTGGGACTTTTTTCCCTTGTGAACTTCTTTAAATGCCTGGAATTAGTTTCTTTTTTTCTTCATTTAATTAAGCATTCTTTTATGTTTTATGCAATTGGTTTACTAAAGAAAAATAGTGGCTTCTGTATAATGTAATTTAGGACAAATTAGAAATTCTGAAATATGCTTTTATGTTGTAAAAATGAGCTTAATGAAGGTTTACCACTGATATATTGACAATAATGTCTGAAATGTTTTCCTGGAATCCAAGAGAAAAATTCTTATTTTCATAATGTATCATTCAACAAAAAAAAAAAAAACCAACCAAATTTAATTGCTGTACCATTTCTGACTATTACAGTTGTAAAAATTTCTGGAGAGTTCTCTACACTGATGAAGTGTCTACAGACCCAGTCCTGATCCCAGAACAATTAGAGTCCTGTTGCTGTGGGAAGGCTGATTAAGCAACCCACCTGGAAACGTTAGGATCTCTCTCCTTTCCTGTCAGCACACTAAGTTCCCCTAGTAAATTCCAAGGTTATAAGGACAAGCTTTCAGAAAACCTCATTCACCTTTTCAAATTTGTACATCTTATGAAAGTAAGTTTTTACTTAAGGGCAGAAGAAACTCTGAGTAGCCATCTAGCAAGAGAGATCTAAGCTCAATTTTCAAGAGCAACTTCTTTTCCTAAAGAATTAATTAAGTTAAAACATTGTTCCTGCAGCCAAAACTTGATACACTGATGCAGAAAGATTAATACAGCTAAGCATCACAGAGATGAAGAATTTCCTTCTAATTAAAATTTTCTGGCAAGATAACTGAATTGCCCTCGTATTAAAGATTAATGCTTTTGATAGCTTTGATGGCTCAATATCCCCTGTAAATCATAAGAGTAAGATGCTTAAAAAATTGATTCAAGCTTATTAATTGCAAAAATAAAATATCATGGCATCTGCAGCAACTATAAAAAGTTGAGTAGCAATCATTGGCAAGTTAATTTTTATTTCTTTTTAGCACGCTGCATTAGTGGAGTAACTAAAGCATTTCTGCCTCGGGGCTGCATTTCGCAGCTTCCCTATATTAGACAAACATTCACTGACCCATGTGGTTTTACGGAAACTGCTGTGTTTACAAGAAGAAACTTTTTTCCCCTCAGCACATCTGCAGCTGGGCATTAACCTGTCCTTACCCAGAGAGGGTAGATGCCAACTGGAAAATCAGCTTCTAGCAGGTGGAAACACAGAATCACTCCAAGGTTAAGCTCTGAGGAGTTTTGGGTTCTCACCCCAAACTTTACTCCTTAATGCTATTTATTTTGAATTGATGGACTTCTCCAATGGTTAGCCAATAAAAGCAAAGTCTTATTTCACATAAGGGCGTCTTCATTTAAACGTGAGCAATATAACTTATTTCAACATGAATTCAGAAATTGCAAGATTTATATCCCACTCTGCTGGAAGCCCTACATTAGATGTGCCTGAATTTGTGTTTGTGCTGAACTCCCAACAATATTGACCTTGGACTTCATGGGACTATTTGTAGAAAATATTATACATTCTAGAGACTTTTAGGTTTTTAATTTATCTAGTATTTATCTAGATTTTAAGCTTATTCTTGTAGAGATAATTTACAAATCAGCTGAAGATCTTCATATAATAAAATTCAAGTTAGACTTTGTTTAAAACAGGATGTTATCCCTTCCTAATTTCTTGTCTTTTGACACATGTGGTTAAAGCAAGAATAGGTATAGAGGTATCATCAAACTGGACATATTTCCAGTTCACAGTAATTGACAAACTTCCTAGAACTCAAAGTATTTCAATAAAATAGGTGGAAACTTTTTCCTCCTGAAGGAGGTGGTATATAACACTTCCAGGCTTCCTTTTGCAAGTGCTACTGGCTAACAGGTTTTAGAAATTGAAATTTAAGAGGAATTTTTTAAAAAATATTTCCTCACACTGCTCTTATTTATGAAATTCGCTCATGGAAAACTTACAAAAGCAATGCCAGGAGTACAGCAAAAATGGTCCATTTTTCATTATGCAAATACACCACCTGGAGATACAACTTTTTAACTAACATATGTTCTGTTTATTCTGGTCTTAGTATTTTTTTTTTTTTCCTACTCCAGGGTGTTATATGTTTGCAATATTATCCATTATTAGACATTAGAGGCAAAAGAAAGCAGAATTTGATTACAAATTCTGAACGACAATACAGGAGACACTGCTGCAAGATTTGGAGAAGACATTTGGAGCTGATTATGTCTCTATTATGTTTGTTAATAATAATAATAATTATTATTAGTATCAAGGCATATTCTGAGCCCATGAGTCACAAGAAAACTAAAGTTGATTGCTTGCACAAGAATTAACCCATCATTTTTACTTATAGAAAAGATACTAGTTTTTGCCACTGCTTCTCCAGCTAAAACAACACAAAACATTTATTTGGAGAACTGGTTGCTATATACTGAAAATAACATATTTTGAAAATAATATAGACATTTTCTTGGAGTAAAGTTTCTGGCTTTAAGAGACCTGGGGGTCTGAGGAATAAGGAAACCAATGAAAATCTTCAAACCTGAACCCAGTAACAGGCACTGATATTTATCTGTACTCTTGTTTGAGCACTTCATGCTCACAACCATTTCCACATCAGCCATTATAAGCTTGAATTTGAAGGCTGCCTGTATTTAATTGCAGAAGGAACAATAACCTATAGCTTGATCCAATACAGGTGACATTTGCCCTGTTCACTAGGGAGCACCTTTTTAGTGTTTGAAGGAACAACTGCCTACTGCACTAATTTAATGGCTGCTTTGGAATGAATCTGGAGATGTAGTTATGTACACCCTGGCCTGGTGCACGAACGGGGAAAAAAACCAACCAACCAAGCAAAAATAACCACAAAAAGAATTGACACTACATACTGAGTACAGGGAGTAACAAAAGCATCTGGGTGTTTGTGAAACTGTTGCAAATTGTTTATTTCCCTAGAAACTGTGCTATAATGTTGTCTCTGCAAATGGCTCAAGAGCTTAAATATGTAAGCACCAAAAAACTGCTTTCAAATTTAATTTCTAATTTGAGATGGTAACTCCAAATAGCTTAGAGTGAATTTTTTTTTTTTTTTTTTTTTTAAATTTCAATACTTGCTTACACATAGAGGCAATCCCAAGCACTTAAATGGTAGTGGAGCAACAGGCCACATAATTTAACTTAAAGCAAGTTAAAAAGAGTTGAAAGAATCCATAGTACTGCCTTCCCTTTTGAAGTTCAGGAATACTTTACTTAGATTTTTATATTTATAGTTGGCCTATCCCAGTCTTCAGGGATTCAGATTCTACACTCATTAGATTGATTAAGACTATTTCCTCTGTACACTTCCATGCCATTCACACTTTCACTGTGTCAAAAACTACTCCAGGAGTCCTCATTGTAGGCGATGATGTCCTCATTCTAATAAAATTTTATCATCCTATTGCCTATTTTTAAAATTAGGTTTCTTCTAATTCAGGTGTGGTCATGCCACTGGTACAGAGCACACATGAGAACACATTAAAAGTCAATGGAGTAACTCCTATTAAGTTCACTGGGCTTTGAAATCAATTTCTTCACATTGATTTCAAATGGAGCTGAAAGAGGACTTGTGTGGGCTTATGAAGTTGGAACGAAGGAAAAAAATAAAACTACTGTATTTGCCCTTATTATGATAAATAAGGTCAACAAAATGAAAACGGCATCATTTTTACAGCCAATAGCTCAGACTGGATAGTGTCAGCAGAGATTTCCTTCTTTGAAATTGAGGTCAAGAACGAACACACTTAGATGCCTGAAAGTCAATGTCCGCAAAAAACACATGCAAAGAAGAAATGGAGATAAACTTCACTGTTCAGCTTTTCCTCAGACCAATATTTGAATGCATTGCAAAAGGTGATCAGGAAGAGTTCTGCCTGAGATACCTGGTAGGACCCTGTCGTGTGAGCGGGGTTATGCTCCTTGTAAAATTCTTTCTTCTGGGAGGTGTGCTGTGGATACATAGCATGCACTGAGAAGCAGGGAGACCACTGGAGTCAGTGGCATATAAGGTACAAGATCTGCCCATGCACCTGTCTAAAATTTTGCTTGCCTTTAACAGTAGCAGCACCACAAGATCTTGTAAATGAGTGCTCTAAATTTCTTCTTCTTGGGCTCAGACACACCCCTGTTTTCTCGACACTGCCACCCTTGCCTCACTACAAACCCTCCCTTTGCCATGGGATGTCATTGCTCAAAATTACCATATTGTAAAAGGCTGCGTGACCACTGCATTTCCTGACTGAGAGGAGCTTGGCACTGTCCAGGAGAAGCAGATAAAAGAGCCACACCCTGGAAAATGAAGACAGTTAAAATATTTGTTTTACAGTGATGTGATCATTAGAGAGGGAAACGCTCCTTGCTCATTGCTTTGAATCATGCAAAAGACATCCCCTGCCAGTCCCATACCTGCCTGTGTAGGAAGATGGGAGACTAGAGATTATGACAGGGAGGATATGAGCTCAAACAACAAACACTGGGAAAGACAACATTCCCCATTATGCTGGCTTTTTAGGGATAGAAATATTTTTGGAGAAGTGACCCAGATCTGTTAGTAAAAAGGCATGTTTCTCAAGACCCCAAAAACAGATAGAAGAGCATGTTTATTTTTACAAGTTGAAACAAGCAAGGACTCTCACACTTTTTTATAATTTAGTCAAGAGATTAAATGAAAAATATTTATAACAAAATTTCTTTAGTTGGTTGTAGAAATGTCACTGGATACTAAGAACTGAAACGTCAGAAAACTTAGCAATTCTGCCTTTTCTAGAAATGTCATGAAATGGTAAAGATTTAAGTGAAGCTAATACACCGCACTGACAGTCTGTTTTCTTTTAAAAAATAGCCTTTTCCATCTGCAAGAATAGTCTGCAAAACTATATTCTTTTGTGACAGAAAGATTACTATAGTTTCATCTTTATTTCTCTCTAGGAAGAGGCAATTCATCTACAGCCAAAGTTAGAGTAGTGAGGAAAACCCATCTGTTTCTAAAGTATTAAGCCAAGTAAGGCAAACAGTGATTCTTGACAATAAAAGTGAACTTTTGCAGAGTGTAGAACTTCAATGTCTTCAGTCAGACAAAACCCTAAAGACAAGTGGCTTTAATCCTGTGGGGAAGCAACCAGCTTGGTAGACCAACAGGAATGCTCTTGGAAAATATCACTTTCCTCTGACAAGAAACTGGACCTGGGGGAACCCGCAAGATTCTTCAAAGGCAGAAACTTCTGTAGGCAGTTATCAAAATCATTGTGTACATGATGAGCACACACAAAATTCAGCCTGTAAAAAGGACTCACTAAAAAATAATATCAGTCAAAATTCTTTAGATCCTTCAAATATGACCAGAGATGCTTAAAACTCTTTCCCTGGAATTCTCCTTTCTCTGTATTCCTTGGAATTTTTTTTTTTTCCTTAGAAACAAATCAAGATTACTTCCTTTACTTTTTAAAATGTTATACCAAAGTTTCTTCAAAATAGAGAGCATTGTAGAGCCAAAAAGTTCCATGTCTTCTAATTATGTTGCTCCCCCACCCCTTGCTTATTATTCTTTGCTAATTCAATTGCACACAAAAATATAAGGTTTACCTAGCCATTTAAAAATTGTCCACTAATTATGCAGGGCAGTCTCCCCAGTGCTGGAGAACAATGCAGACTTAGATGCAGAGGTCAACCAGTTCTCCTGGACCTTCTCCCAAAATCTTTCTAGAAGCATACAGTTCAGTTGTTGGGAAAAAAAGAAAAGCACAACAAAAAACCCAACACATATTTAGGCAGACTTCTTGTAATAATTATAATGGAGATTTCATCTGGCCAGAAAATAGACTGAGAAATCATGATTATTAGCTACACACAGGGTCAAAAATGCAACAATGCAAATTCATGGAAGGAAAATTCACTGAGAGCTGCTGAATAGAAAAGGAACAACTGGAGCCTAAGCTACAACCATAACGGAATAGAGCCATTTAATGAAGTATCATTACATGCTCGTGCATTCTGCTTCTTTTTCTTTGCTATCTACTGTAAATTCCACTTAGAAGCCAGATAATTGGCTCAGAATCACTCCAAGGCTATCTTGGTATGGCCATTCTTACATTGCACTATTCCTTAGGTAATCTAAATTAAACACACAGGAAAACTGTATGTTCTTTGGTTCCAAATTGAAAACCATTTCATCAGCACCTAGATCTGTAAATTAGCAGGTTTTGCTGGTAAAGCACTAACCAGGCTCTTTGTTATTCACAATTACCATCTAAGGTGAATAATTGTGGAATCAGGCCATCTGCCAGCTGAGAAATTCTGTCACTTTAACTGAATATTACTTTACTTTGCAAGTTGACCTGTAATGAGATTCTGATGGGGATAGATAGGAGCTTTTCAGCCAGCCTAACTCAATGATGAAAAATGATTGGTATGAAATCACACTTTTTTCATATCACTCTCCTACTTCTTCTACTGCAACCCTGTAGCTTTGTTTTTTAGGCTATGGGTAAGGATTTTATTACAATTTAGAGTAATAAGAAAAAAGATGACCATCTGAAAAGTAAGGCTTGCAGCACTCACTGACATGAGAAGACTCCCCTCCAAGGTTTCCCCAGATGTGTTCTCTGAAAGGGAGCTGCATTCCATTACCCAGAGTTTCCCACAACTCCCTCAATACACCCAAAGTCTAACACACCATCACTACACAGTGCACAGAGTAAAAGCACACACAGCACAACTCAGGGACTTCTCACAGAAGATCATTTGGATCCTGACCCCTCTGTTTTTGCTCAGGCTCTGGTGGATCCTGGTGTTCCCAAGATGAGCAGTGCTGGATGAGCAATGCCAGCTCAGCACGTGCTTCTTCCTAGCAAGGAACCATCTCAAGAGCAGCCTGACACCACCATCACACCTATGATTCAAAGGGCAGCTTCATATTTATTGTCAAGGTGGTTTCAAACGAGGGAAGGAAGGACTTCAGTCCTACCACAATATTAAATTACGGAGTGGAGAAACACGGAGGTCAAATTCACTTTCTTCTAACCCTTACTATGCTACAGAAGAAGTTTGCTTTGAGATGAATTGAGATGAAAATGTTTGATAGGTAATTTATTTCCATTCCTCTTCCAAAACCTAAAATAATTATACACACAAACCAGAGTATTTCATTTCCATAGGTCTGAAACACACAAATTCTACACTTCTCCTTGTATAAGAAGAGATGGTCCACAGTCCCTAATATACAGCAGTAAAGGAGCCAGCAGTTCTCAAAAAGCTCCTACCACAACTGGTGGCTCTTGTAGCTTTGCAGGGGTAGTAGCCTGGGCAGTGTTTCACTACCAGAAGTTGAATAGTAGAAGGAGTTAAATACCCCTTTCTCCTGAGAAATTAGATTCTAACAAGCACAACAGAAACAAGTGCAAGAAATTAACATAGCTGTTAAGAAGAAACAGGCAAGTTTATCAGAAACAAGTTTATTCAGTTACAATTTTATGGAAATATAAATACAAGCAATAGATCTGTGAGGGTGTAAATATTTTAATTAATAATTGTGCAAACAGACCTGCAAGTGCCTGAGCATCAACTAGGTCATTATCTTTTTGCTTCTCAGGAAAAAGAGGTCTCCAGAAAAAAGTGTATGATCAAAGTGTGGCCTTTTGTAGGAGGGGAAAATCAAATATTTTGGAGAAGACCAAGTTAGGATTTTTTTATTTTAAACACAGATCACCCTGGGTCCCTTGGTTACTTCAGGGTAGTTCTCATATTTCATTCTTTGTCCAAAAGGAATGTTTGGGCTGGCTGCTTTTATGTCTGTTCATCCTCAGCTCTGCCAAAAGTTAGTTTTGAGCTGCAAGCAATTGACCACAGAGGAATAGGCTATCAAATAATTGATTTCTCAGAGCTTGTATGGCCTCAAACAGGTTTAGAGAGTGCTGAAGCAAGACAGAGTTAAAGGCAGTCTCTAATTCTGCAGCTCGTCAAGATGAGAGACAGCTTTATGGGCATTTCCAAGGTATGGCTCTGCAAGCAGCCAAACGTGTGGGGACTCATAGTAGAGGCCTGGAAGATAATACTCAGTACCGTCGTTCTTTCTCCACCTTTGCTGGACACAGTTTTCTGGGCATTTTCTACTTCATTTCAAGACTGATTAAGCTGCAGGATTTTCCTACAATCTCATTGCTTTAAAAACAAAAGTCTGGGTTTATTAAACACTAACACAAAACACATTATCATTATGCCACCAAGACCAATAACTCCTGTGACCAATTTCCATCATCCACAGGATAACATGATAGAATGGTTCTAAAAATTTCTCAGTGGAGGGAAAAATGATAGATTTCCTGACCAAGTAACTATTTTAAAATTTTACCAGTTGATTTAGCAAAGACTTTAAAGTTGTTTAGTTAAAAGATCTGTGGCTTAGTTTAAAAAAAAAAAATAAAAAAAAAAATCATCACCTTACTAACTAAATGCTGTGTTATTACACATGCTATCACACACTAGGGGATGGTCTGACAGTCCTGGCACCATGACTAAAAGGTACCTGGGCTCTTAATTTTTTTTTTTTTGTTTTTTTTTTTTTTTTTTTTTTTTTTTTTTTTTTTTTTTTTTTTTTTTTTTTAATTTTGAACCGGTGGGAATTTT
>VWZN01014372.1:309310-339258 GCA_013396955.1 Regulus satrapa
TTTTTTTGTTTTTTTTGTTTTTTTTTTGTTTTAAATGTTGAACAGTGGAGAATTTTACAGATTCACCTAAGGAAACTTTTTTTTTTTATATTGCTCAGGGGCATTTCACAATATCTCAGGATCTCTAGACTTTTTCAGCTATTAATGATTTCAGTAAAATGTGAAAAACTCTGCAAAAGCTCAAGGCTCTTATGATGGATAGAAATTTTGTTAATGTATGAATTAACTATACATGTGGTTTTTAAATTCAATTTAAGCCTGAAAATCTAACCTTGGGGGTTTGAAGTAATGGGACATTAACTTCACCGCCTTTTACAAACTACCATGAAACATAAGTAAATGACAAAGATGAATAAAATCAGAATGACAAATGTTTTATAGTTGGTATTTTTTAAAAATAATGTTATTGCCATTGAAAACCTAAGTGAAATGAATTCGGTCATTCCAGCTTAGTCCCTGGTGGACAATAGACCACATTTCAGAAGCATCACACATAATTTGGCAAAATTGGCAGCTTTGGCTCAGATGTGGCTTAGGGCTGAGTAAGCATGCAATTCCCCAAGTGAGAGTGCCCCTTTCCTTGAAGGTTAAGGTCAATGGCTAGTCACTGTGGGCTAGGAAGGCTGATAATGTCTGCTTGTATTCATCTCAACTACAGCCCCAGAATTTCAGCTGCTGGTGATGCACAGCCTCTCAGTGCCAGGAAATATATTATACTCTTCCCTTAAATATACATGCACCTTCCCTCTCGTCCATTCTCCCAGATAAAACACACACTTTCCCTTTCCAGGACAGATAACCCTTCAGTCAGTTTTATAATCCTTGTCTTCCCCCTCCTCCCCTTCCCATCCCACAGTAATATTTCACCTTATACTAGATTTAAAAGATTGCCCATTCTTGACCCAGAATACAGCTGGGCAATATACTAGTTTAATGGCAGGAAAACAGGGGTATCAATGGAAATTATAGAAAATCAAATTGAACAGATGTCAGGAAGCACATCAGGCATTGTAAATGTGAGGGATGCCCATAAGACAAGGTTATGGAGGTGAAAAAACAGAACATGTAAAAAAAGCAGAGCAAGAACAAGAAACCCAGTCCTCCCCCAGCTGCCACTGATGGGCTTTAACTGATGCATTGGGAAGGTTATTCTGTGCCAACCTTCAAAGGGACACTGGAATCTACTGGCTTGTGTGATTATAAAATATGACAAACAAGTGTTACAGTAACAGTATTACAAAAATATTTTTAAAATCCTTAGTCTCATTAAAAGTTAATGGGGATTTATATCCAGCCCTGAAAGTATTAAGACATCTGATTTCTCAGGAATTTTCCACTGATTTTACCCTACAGAGGGACTGATTTTTTTTCTTGGTTTTTTTTTTCCTTTTTCCCAAAAAGTATTCAGATGTTTAACACAAAAGATTGTGTCCACTGGGATTTTAAAAGAGCTTTGACATGTAATTCTTACTAGTGACAGTCTTGAAATGCCCACTGTCATCTCACTGGCATTCTTGGCATTTTAATAGCTTGACAGAATTGGTTTAAGTTGAAGATTTTTGCCTTTATTATGGCATCTAAGGAAAGCTGTAGTATCAGGTTCAACTACTAGTAGCATACATGAGCTCTCTTCCTTCCAATCAGGCAACTGCACTCACTGAAATGATGTAAAACTACCTAAAGTTTTGCTTTCTTTCATCTTACTAAGTCAAATATAACTGGAACAGTAGCCAGTTCAGGTTTTCAAAAATAATAAATAGACCTTGCTCCATATTTTGAGACAATGAATGTCTCACTGAAAGTAGTGTTTAAGTCACAATGTCTCTTTTTTCATAAGGTTGCCGAATCACATAATGTTGCATAGAATTTTCTATCAATACTTACAGTTTTTAAAAGACTATGTTATGAACATGAGAACATTTTGTTTAATCTCTGTAAAGAACTGTATTAATACACATATATGACAGAAAAATTATTTAAACTGCTTTAGCAAGAAATGGTATCTTGCCCAAATAGCTTTTAAAACACCTAACGTTAATTTAGATACTTATTTATTTTTAAATAAATGAAGAAATAGCTACCATATGGTTTTCCTAGTTTGTGCTATTAAAACTTGATCAAACTCTTCCCCTAATAGAAGGTCATTAGGGAATGGCATTCCACCCCAACCTGAGCCTCGGAGTGCTCAGCTGGAAGGCAGGTAGACACAGGTAAGCACAACGGGCTGATGGCCCTGACAAACTGAGAGCAAACAGGGCCTGGGTGAATCTCTGCCTATACATGTCAGGGATGTCTAAATAGATCTGAAAAATTGATGCTCATTTTAGACTACAAATTTGCTCCTGGAGGCCCTGACATACAACTGTGTGTTGCTTGCAATGAAGTTCAGGCACGAGAGTTTTCTAAAAAGGTCCTGTGGGACCAGGCAGGAATCAAACAGTGTTTGAAAGCAGCTCTACTTATCTATATGCACTTAAAAAACATGTAGCTTATACTTTGGCATGAAAAGGTATCACCAGTCACTGATCAAATACTCTTGCTGAAAAGGCCTTTAGTTCCTCTTCAAAATACTGAGCAGCACTTCAGTGTCCATGGTTCTCCATTCTCACTGCATATAATCAAGTGCCCTTGGCCATGACTTGGCTAGTCTTAGCTGACAATAGTTCCACAAAATACACACTTCACTAGTTTTGGGTACTTCAGAGTAAGGAGATACAGAAAATTAAAGGAAAAGACAAAATAACGCAAGAAAATTTAGCCAGAAAGTTCCAAATGCAACAGTTTCAAACTTTTCTTTAAAGCCAAAATGCTTTGAAACCACTAACAGAAGTTTCCCTTAACTGAAGATGTAGTCAAGTGACAAATCCCAGTAGGAAGCTATGGTACAGAGACTGAGGTTTAAGTGCACTAAACCGTCCCAGAGCATTTCCCTTTCCACCAGTCAAATCTACCTTCTTGCTAGAAATGAGACTTGCCAAAATTGGGATGTCTGACAAATGACATCTGAGATCATGAGGCTGTGTTCTCAAGAACACCACCTTTTCTCTCCAACAAGTTCAAAAATATGTAAAGACCTGTTTACTATCCTAAGGTTGAAGGTTGCTATCCACCTTGCTCATCATTTTGTTGATTACTTCCAGTCCTTAATTGTTTGCACCAAGTCAGGCCAGCTCATCTTTAATTGGAATAAAGAGTTAATCTTTTATACAAAGGACCCAGCTGAGTCTTTGTATGTATTTGAATGTGTAAAGGGCTTTTGGCAGTTTAGAGTGTGTGTGGTGTTAGCAGGATTTAGCTCATTAGCAAACCACAAAGGCTCTGCTGACACTGTACTCTGGGTAAAATACATGAGGCCAACCTACACCCTGTGGACATATACAGCATAACTACATAATAAACAGGCATTTATTAATAATTTTATCTGTCACACATGTAGAAAGAAAGGGTGAGAAGTCAAAAGCTGTCATATGTTGCAACTAAAGAGGCATAATTAAAATGATAAGTGTCATGTGATTATTACCCTTGAAGAATTAATCTAGCATGAAACAACAATGGTATAAATACAACAGCATATGTTCCAAAAATTAATTTCACATAAGAGGTAGCTGATGTAAGCATTTAGACCCAATTATGTATGGTTATACAATAGCAGCTGATGCACAGAAAATCCCTTCTATAGTATATACTAGAATAATCCCATTATAAATGAATAAATGGAAAGACTCCTTTAGAGTCTCTGCACTAGTGTGTACTTACAAACAAATCAGAATTTATGGAAATATTATGTAGCTTTAACTTCTCCACTAATTTGTCTTCAAGGTTTAACTTTTCAAACTAGATATTTCTTCCCCAGTATCTCAGACCTTTTGCTGTTATGCAGCAGGAGAATTTGTGACAGCGGTTACAACCTACACATTTGTTTAGCCTCAATTAAAAAAAAAAACTTAAGCAAATTAATTTCCTAATTTCTACTTTACACAAATTAGACTTCATTCCTAATATTGTTGTACCCATTCTCCCTCTGAAGTTGAATCAGACAGAATACTGCAAACTGCAGAACTGAAGAGACTAACAACCAATGAATGTTGCAGGATAAATAGTGAACATGTTGGCTGTACTTGTATTACATTTGCTTTAATACTATGATTAGGGTTTTTCCTCATAGTGAAAGTGAGAGCACTTTACACATAAATCAAGCATGTTTGTGTTTCAATTTACACTGATTGTGTGCACACGGGCTTTGCTCTGTTTCTCCACTGACCTCAGCTCTGCTTGCGTGCAATGCAATGTCGCATCACAAGTTTCAGCTTGAGAGCACAATGTGCATCCAAAGTTTTAAACCTGCAAGCACTAACAAGAATTCAGATGCACACAGATTACCTCCTGACAATGACAGAAATAAACTTATTCTAGAGAGAAACTGAATCTATTGATTAAGTTTTGGCCCTGAAATCACTTTGGATGCTTGTAAGGTCAATCACAATGACCTACCATATGTTTCAATAGCCTTCTGTTCTCTTTCAAATTATACAACTTTTAGTTATGAAGCTGTGAATATTTCTATTGCTACCACTGACACTTCATATGTTTCTGCTTAGAAAAGCCAGAAACAAATTACATTCACTGCCTCTCTAGAGTCATATATTAAACAAGAGAAGAAACAATGAAAGTATTATAGCACTGTGACAAGTAAACAATGTTATCTGCTCCCTGGAATTAATGTTGAACTGTAAAGCAACAAGTCTGGGTGCCATCCTAGGGAAAAAAAAAAAAAAATCAGAGGTAGAGACATGGAATTATCTATTCAGCTGATCACATAAAAGTGTGTCTGACAAATAAAGAAAGAGAGAGAACTTGGCTAATCAAGTCTTCAATGAAGAGGAAAAATTTTACAACTTGTCTCCAAGAATTCATTTTCAACGTATGCTAGTAGTTTTTACGTGGGTACATATTTTCTCCTTTCAGTGTGCTGAAGAATGAGAATGAATACACAGCTCATTAAGCTGATTATTAACAGCATTTTTAGGGACTAAAAACACATCTGGACTTGAAATAGGAGCAGCACGGGGTGGCCAAGATTAACAGCAAAATATATATATTTTTAGTAGACAAACTCAATGACAGAACTGCAAGTCCTTCTTGGGAAAGTAAACAGTGTTATATCTCTGGGGAAAGCAAAGTTTTTTTGGCCTTAGTCAACTTCCAGGTGCAGCCAGGAGCCAGGTGTGCTTTTATCTGTTACCTAAGTAGAGCTAGCCCTTAAAGTTTCATAATGAGGAGGCAATAGACCTGCACTCAGGGGGTGCACTGAACCACAGGGGTTCAGTAAGGGAACTTACTACTTTGGTGACTGGTGGATTGAGAGTGAAATGAGCAAGATGAAATAAAACACAAAAGCACCACAGCTTTAAAAAACCTGTAGTGGTGCACACATGTAATGATCCTGGAATTCTGTAAACCCTCCCTGAAAATGTGCCGTACCTTTCCCTTCCCCGCTCCTCCTTGGCCCTGGAATCTTATTGGTTGTTGTTCTGTGTCCCCCCGCCCCTCTCCCGAGGTTTGAAATTCCCGGGGAACCCTTTCCTGGTGTCCTTTCCCTCCCGGATTCCAGCCTAGAGTAAACATCTACTTATCCCGGAGGGAAAGCAAACCCTTTGGTCTTTTATCTAGGTTCATGAAGGATTCCTCTTCTTCCCTCCATAGCTAGCCGGATTATTTGGGGGGAACAAGGCGAGTTACTTCAAAACCAAACAGAAAAACCACAGGCCAAGAAAACACACCAAAAAAATCCACCATGATTCATTTCCTATCAGTCAGAGGAATAAAAATGCAAAAATGAAAAAAAAAAAAAAAGTTAGGGAGAAATTAAAACCCTTGTGAGAGAAGCAAAATCAGAGAAGGCCAGACAATTTTTTTACCAGGAATAGGAAAGGATAGCTTCTGTTTAAAGTGAATGCATTTACCCAGATTTTGAAATTTCACTTGACATTTAATTCCAGCCATTTGTAAATTATTGATTAAATTAAGGTACAAAAAATGTTGATAAAGGGAAATGACACAGTACTACTTTAAGAGACTACTATTCACAGAACCAGCCTTGCTTCTTGAAGGCAACTGTTAGCACCCACCTCCTATTGGGAGAACACCCTAAAAATGACACTTGTGTCCAAGACACTGCTGCTGAGGCAGAAAGTCACACACAGGGTCTGCACTCAAGACAAGGTGGTCACAAGAGCAGATCTTTAAGACATCATCTTTGTGCAGAACAGGCAAGGCAGCCCCCCAGCACACACCCACCAGGCTGCTGGGCTCTGCAACTGCATAAACCACAAGATGAAACAGAGAATTGGTCCAGTATGCACCAACTGGATTGGCCCTGTGGGGACACATTCTGCCCGGAAAGGATTATTGGACTTTGCTTTTTATCCTTTCTATTCCTGGTCCTTCCTTTAAAGAAAGGACCTCTATAAGGGCTCATGTATTAATAGAGATGCGAGTCCTATTCCTGTGCAGAGAGAATTCATTGAAGTCCCTATGAGTGGGATAAGAAAATTCCTTTCAGCCAAGCATCCATTTTAACTCAAATTTTCAGCTAATTTGTTCCAATAGACACAAAAGAGCTGATGACCATCGGGTAAAGGGAACTTTTCCTATTCGCCCCAGAATCTTATGCATGGGGGGGGGTTCATGTGAATGGTAAGTACAAGTGACCTGGCAATGGGTTTGATCATTTAAGTACTTCAGCCTCAAAGTTAAGGAGACACTGCACATAGGTATTCCTGAACGAAATCTTATCTTTATCAAACAAGGCCACACATTTGGACCTGGAACTAGTAACATCTGTACCTAAGCGAATGTTATTAAGAAAGGAAATAATGAATTGGGAACTATTTGAAGTTCTGACCTTTCACCCCCAGAACTATGACTCAAGCTAACCCTGAAGACCTGACTATGATCTATCAATGATTTCTGGTTTAGATCCCCAATAGTTAATTTGTTTCATGCTGGGAGAAGTGGCTGGATATAGTTTAAAAACTGGACTATTAGTAACAGCACATTACCTACCTGTGCAAAATCATGCACACTGGCTGGTGTTAAGAACTGAATAAAATAGCAGTACATACAAGACTCTGGAAACACTAAACTGAAAAACGGATGAATTTTGAGAATATGAGTTAGATTTTTTTTTTTTTCCTCAATAGAAAAGTCGAGTGAATGAACAACAAAGTATTACTGGACTTCTTGCCATTACAGTCAAAGTAATAACTAATGAATTTACAAGTAGTGGACACTTCAAAGGCCACTTTATTGCATCTTTCAAAAATATTGCTCCATTAGAGATGGATTTTATCAGTTTGAAGGGTGACATTACACAGTATTAATGATATATAGCAGAACACTTTAGGATGTACATATTTAATTTTAAATGAAATAATTTTTTATGTTTTCACGGATAATAAAGAATAGAGTGGGAAAAATGCTACGGAGTCAGAGGTTATGGGAGGATCATTTAGTGATGTTGTAAAATCCTGGCAGCACCAAAGTGGTAATACGTATTACATGCTCACTTCTTAATAATTGTAGAAAGACTACACACCAGAGCTTTATTCATGCAGTTCACTTGATCTCCATTTAAACTGAACACATTTTTCTTCCTTGCTTCTCCTCAAATTTTGAGATAAATATTTAAATTTTTCCTTGTTTATGCCATAAAAACTTCACAAATTATTTAAATAAGTAGCCAAGATAAAAGGATAATGTTTTATCAGCAGCTTTTGCCCTCTTAACTGTTGTTTAAGAAAAATTCTGAGATAAAAAGGAAAGGTTATTACACTTGGACAACCTTAATTCTTCAGGGAAAGATGCAGAGTTTAATAACAGCAGTCAGCCATCTGCTCCTCCCAGGGTTTGCATGCAGATGGAGCAGCCTTGCAATTGTGTCAGCTCAGAGACAGCAGATATCCCTTCCAGGGCTGTGAAAAAACCCCGTCAGGATGTAATCCCTTCTCACCAGCAGTCCAGGCTCAAGGAGCACTGGGACCCTGGGTGCCAATGCTATGAACCCCTTCACTAATATGGCTGCATCAAGGCTATAATCGCATTCTAAAAGATAGAATAAGTTGGATTCTCATTTTAATGCCATGAGTTTAAAAAACAGATAACAGATTAAAGCTTCTTATTACCTTCTTAAATTCAGCAAGTGACTGTCATGGCACAGAGCACAGCATTTGGGAATGGAATGTTGCAGGAGGCATATTCCAGCTCTCCTACAATTCTTTTGGTTGTTACAAGGAAAGGAGGTGGCAGGCTGGAAGCACAGACTTGGGGTGTAGACCCAGGTCTTGGCCAGGGGTCCAGGAATCAACAAGTTTACACTGCAAAGGGACAGGGATGCTCCAGGGATAGTCCAAAAAAGGGGCACAAATGTGACTGAGGGATAGAGAGGGCAGGATCCCTTCTCTAAGGAAAGGCTGAGAGATCTGGAACTGTTTCACCTAGAGAAGAGGAGGGTTGGCGGGGGGAATCTTATTATGGGATATAAATACAGAAAAGACTGCACAAGCAGGACTGAGCCAGACACTTTCCAGTGGTGCCCAGTGACAGAACATGAGACAATGGACTAAACCAGAAACACAGGAGGTTCTGTATGAACATCAGAAAATACTTTTTTACTGTGAGTGTGACTAAACACTGGCACAGATTGTCCAGGGAGGCTATGGGATCTCCATTCATGGAGATACTCCAAGGCCACCTGGACACTGTCCTGGGAAATTTGCTCTAGATGTCTTGCTCTAGATTGCTCTTGCCTGAGCAGGGTGATTGGACAAGACCATCTCCAGAGGTCCCTTTAAACCTGAGACATTCTACAGTTCCACAGCTAATAAATACAGCATAAAGATTTGATATAAACTCATAAATTGAGAATTCAGTCCTCAGGAACAGTCTCATGTACTTGATGACCATTTCAGAAAGTGCTTTACCCAAGAAGGCACTGTATGTTTACTCATACAACCTCCCAGAGATTTCCGATACCAGTATTTCCAGAAAAAGAGGTCTCTGTTGACCATGAGTGGAAAGAGGTGGAAATGTTTTTTTTCCCCTGGAGGTTCTCTGCTGGAGTCAGTATGTATTTCTGAGAACATTAGGCTGAGAGTCACAGTGGTGGTCTGTTTCCTCTCCCCACAGATTTCCCACAGAAATACTAGAAACATTTTTTTTCTTCAGGCTTACACATAGTGTGAACTCTGTCAGAGCATCAGCTAAAATGACCAGTGCAGTGTGAAAAACTGGAACCAAGTTTACCCCTTTTCTTACAGAGCTGCCACAGCAGCTGCTTTTTTCATCAGCAGCTACACTGTTGGAGACACTAGGGGAGCAAGAAGAAATTTTCTGCTTTTTTACACCTTTGCATCAGTACAAATGATCCTGTGTACTGCATCATTCAAAGGAAAAGAAATTCAGGAATGTCAAACTTCTAGGGACAACTTATAGGAAAGGGGAGTAAAGAAGTTATTCTCATCCTTTATTTTTTTTTTTTACTAGCTAACATCAAAAAGACATTACCATAACAATGCAGAATTAGAATCTGATTTGACCAACGTAACAATAAGGACCTGTGATATTTCAACTTGAGTTCCTCTAAGGTTTGCTCTAAGCCACACTGGTGTTCTGTAAAGAAGATTTAGAACATCCTTCACTTGCTGCTTGAAATAAAAAGATTTAAGTGAATGTCCCTTTTCAAAGTGTGGATGCCAACAGAAAACCTCACACTGCAACAGATTAGTACTCAATTGCTGTACACAACACTAAAAAGATTTATTTTCCAATACTGAGACACAAACAGTGATCCTAGACACTTAGGGAACAGCAAGCACAGGGCTAGAGGAATAACAGAAGCTAGTGAAAGAGTTGCAGTTTAATATTTCCCCAACCCCTTGATAAAGCACTGAAGCAGCATCCTCCTGCAGATTTGGGAAAGGAGTAAATACAATCTCCATTCATTTTGTGCTGTTGGTCTATGAAGTGCAGATGATTACCATTGTCTTCCGTAAGCCAGAGAGATATGAACTTCATCTGACATTCTGAGATAGTTCAAGTCAATATTATCATTGAATGAGAGCCACTGACCAACCAAGTGAAGCAGCAAAAAAAAAAAAAAAAACCAAGAAAATTCCAGCTTTGGGAAAAATTTGCTTGGGAAACTGCAAGCCTGGCTTGACAAAACTGAATTCTTTGTGCGTTGACTGGTTTATAACTGCAGCCTGCACAGTCAAATTCAGACAACTCCAGCCTAGATTTAGAAGCATGCAGTTAAAATAGCTGCCTGACCAAGATTCCACTTAGTGAGGTCAGTAGTTGAAGCTTGACCTGGCTTGAGTGGACTGAGCCAATAATAAGGTTTGATATAGTTATGTGGTCAGACAAAACACTAATTAATTACAGCCCTGCCAGAAGCTTGACTTTCTAATGAGAGGTTGGTTGTAGCATTACTGTTTCCCTAATCTCTCTTGCTTTTTGGTTTATCACACTTTAATGGAGAAGAAAATAGATTAGAAGGAGGGGAAAGCGAATGAAGCAAAGGATGGAACTGAATCCCAGCTGGTCCAGAGCTCACAGTGGTAGAAGTACCTTCTAAAGCAAGAGCTGCTCTTTGTACTGACTGCCCAGATCTGCTTCACAGACAACACTGTAAAGCTTTTTATAATACCTTTATGGTACACAGATGGCTTATTCCTTGAAGCAGCAGGGAAAAAAGGTCTATAATAAATCATCACACAGGGCTCCTTTAAGGTATGTGATAAGTATGATGAACAAGGACCGAGTCCTGGATAATAGTAGTGAGCCAGGAAACAAAAATAATGGTTACATAGCTCAAATTCATGTATCCCTTTCTGTAACCAAAAGCACACTATGATAATTCATTAGAAACATGAATATTTCTTTTAATTTCTTTCCTCCTGCACCTATGAAGATAACTACTGTTGATCAAGGGCTGTCCTCAAGTGAAGCTATTTAATCATGCCCCACTAAAAAATATTGTAAGCCATTCATTACTAGTTAATCAAATGAACTTCTGTAAACTTCCAGTAATTTTATCCCCACCAAAAGCAAGTATTCTATTTTCAGCTTTTGTTTAACTTGGCTGAACAGCAGAGGAAGATTTCAAGCATTATCAATGGCATAGATCTCTAGCTGTAACAAATAACTCCCACCAAGAAAGCTGTTTTTATACAACAGGCACTGGACTAGAGGTGTTTTTTCCATTTGGTAGAGGTTATATATTTTCTTCATTACCATGACATCCAGGCAGCTTTCATTAATACATGAACTAACACAACTAAGTTGCCACATGCAGTTAGCTCCTCTGAGCACCTCCCAGGAGAAAATTATGTATTCAACATGTGCATGCAACATGAGTTTCTTTGTTCATTATTGAATCTTTACCAAGATGGTAATAATAATCTATCATTCTGCAATCTTAAATATTCATAATCAAATGTTTTATCACCATTGCATCCCATAATAATCTTAGCTTTAGATAAAGAAAGAAAATTCAATTGCATTTTCTTATCATGCCCACTGTTTAAAGAAATTCCCCAAAAATTTAACTTACTCCTCAGAGTAAGCTGACATGTCCTAAACTCATCTTCAGATGTTTCTTGTACTGCAATAATTGCAGTAACAATCTCTACAGAGAGGAGAGCCCATTATTCACATTTACAGGCTATTTAAACACTGTCAGCATTAGATAAATGACAGCATGTGCTGGCTGCTGTACATGAGCCCCAATCCTGCATCAGGGGCCCAAGTTTCACTCTCTGACTCTGCTTCAAGTCAAGGCACTGACTTAATCCAGAAAAATATTTAAAACATACATTTCAATTTTGGCCACTTTATTCAAATCTGAAGGCAACTAGTGACAGAAACACCTTAGAAGATTGATATGGTTTGAAGCATGTTATGTATGGCTTTGCTCTTCAACTTGCAAGTAATTTGTAAAGCGGGTCTGTCCTGACTATGAAACATTGTATCAGTGTGATTGGAATCAATAGTTCCTGCACTGTCATTTGTCACATATTTACAAGCCTGAAAAATAGTTCATTTTGTCCTGATCCTATAACTCAAAAGATTGAATCAGAACCCTGGAGGGATCTTTGCGTACGACACATTCATTACTGGTCACTAGTCTTTGGTGATGCTGCCATCACTGCCACACCAGAGAGGGAATATGACTTAAAATTAAAACAGGGGTGCTTCCTGTATGTGTTATCTGTTCTAGTACATTAAAACCTGTTGTTAAGTTGTATCTCTGTTATATTGCAATGAACGTAAACCCAACTCATTTCTACTGTATATTGCTTTTAAATTTTAATTGCCCTCCTTAGAGGAGCTTTCAGAATTTTTGCTTCAGCTTTTTAACATATTCTAGCTCCTGCAATAATTTTAGGAACAGCCCTGAGCCATAACATAGTGAAAACTTACTTAAAATTTCTCTTTAAAGCTTCCTTTGCACTCTTCAAATCAGTTTACAGGGAAGAAGTTTTATTTGAAACTTTCCTTCTTTCTTGAAAAGTTTTCAACCATTCACTGTACATCTCCCCCCTGTGCCATACTTTGAAAGCCTGGCCCAGCAGCTGAACTTCCCCCTTCAATCTCCAAGGCTAAAACATCTTTTATAGCCCTTAAGACAGTGTGGTACAAATCAGCAGTTCACTTCCATGAGGTAACACCCACTTTGCCACAGGAACAACCTCATTCACTTTCACAGATCATCTCCATGTTCTGATAACTGCCAGGATCTCTGTGCTGTAACTCTGAACAGGATGCAGAGAGATTCTGTACCAACCTCGTGCTAAAACGTGAACCCTGATACCCTCTGGGATACCCCATGCACCTTCTGCTACTCAGCATGAAAGACACTCTCTGCCCTGTTCTAGCCCACTGAACAGGATGGATCACTCAGTGGTGCTCCTTGCAGATGGGGAAAGCTTCTCATGTTCATACAGATAAACCAGCATCCAGGAAGCACAATTCCATTTCCCCCAGCCCTCTCTCACTCTGCATATTTGGCAATAAAATCCCTCAGCATGGTCAAAAACTCAAATATCAGGGTTATGAAAGTAGACAAGGCATACAGAGAGCCTGTGCTCAATCACTGGATACACATATGGTCTGCAAACACAAGTGGCCTAGGGTGATAACACTTCACTGTTGTAATAGTTTTCCAGTAAACCACATTTTCTGATAAAATGGTAATTTTAAAGGATTTAATCAGATCTAGTAGCTTAAGTGTAATGCAGTAAGATAAAATCCCACATATACCTGGGAGGGGGGAAGGCAGACTACCAGCTCTTGGATCAGACCTAAAAAGTGTGTCCAACTTCGCATCAACAAAGAATTCAGTCATCATTTCAGCAAAAAGTTGCTTCAAAGTTATTATTTCTGCCAATTAACAACACCATCAGAGTCACATTTCAGAGTACGCAGCACAAGATTGTGTAAGAACCTCAGTTACACTAATTCTGCTTCCCAGTTAACACATCACAAAGACATGAGAAGAGGCAGTATCTGGAGAGGCTGGATTAATAGGAACTGAAATACAATTTCAGTTGAAAGAGGAAGGACTTACTAAAACCAAAATTTGAGAAAAGCATCACTTCACTTCTGAGACACATCTGACCATCTTCAGAAGTGAAATAACCATTCCAATGGTGTCTCAGGAGGAAAAACCCCTCTAATCAGAACTGTGAGCCAGGATTCCCTGGAGAGACTTTGCTGTGACACTCTCAAGTTAGGTTAGACCAGGGAGAAAAGAGCCCTTTATTTTTCCAGCTCTGTTACAATACATTGATAACAGTAGCACTTAACATAACCTCAAAAAGTTTGGGAATTCAGTAGCAACAATCACTTTGGTTTTCAACTTTTACTTGTTATCAAAGGGTGCATGAGGCTTTGTAACATTTACAGTGTTCTATAGCCCTGTAGTAGTTTATTGGGGGCAAAAAGAAGAGTAAGCAGAAGTTTCCACATGAAAGCTACAAGAGGAGACACCACCTTAGATGGCTCACACAAATTTGATTCACTTTGCAATTTCACAGATACAAAAAGATTCTTCAGGGATTTTGGGGGCACCAAGCAAAAAAGAAGAAATCACAATAAACACACTTATGACTAAAAAAAGAACAGAAAGAAGCCAATGCAATCCCTGGACTCTAACCAAGTAAGGCAGACTATCCAGACTTGAAATGGAGTAGAGAAAGATACCATAATGAAAACCAGGTTTGCCATTTTTACTCCACTCTCCCTTCCATAAGGATAGGGGAGGGTGGCCACCACATCTCCTCTTCCCTCAGCATTTCACCTTGCCTTGGCAAGGTTATTTTTTTCCCCAAAATAGCATCCAATAATCCAAAATTTATTGCATCTCCAGCCCTGCCATGGGGCTTCCCCCTTTCCCTCTTCTCAGCAAGATTTCCTAGCCAGAAACTAGAACTACACTAGCACCAACTCCTTCCCACTTCCTTCACAATATTTGCCAGCTCCCTATTTGCAGCTGCCTCTCTTCCATTTACAGTCTTTTAACTCCAGGCTTGGTGGGAAATAGATAAAATTCCTCTTGGCACATACCTTCTGTTTTTCTCCTCACCTTTATTTCAGCCTTTTCATCTCCAAGCACATGTGCTTGCCCTTCTTCCTCCCCCAAAACTTCCAATAATCTTTTTCTTCTAGCCCTTCTATTTTCTGTTGCATTTCAAGCACAGTCCTCTTAGCATGCTCCCACCCTTGAGGCCATCTGTATGGGTCAGCCCTCTCCTTTTGTTTTTCTCCCATAAGTGATAGAGCAGATCCCAGGTGTGTTACCAAAGATGACTGTTACCAATTATTAATTGGAAGAGCTCTCAGGTACTAAGATGCCTCTAGCTCAAGAGGTGAAAGTCTAACTTTCAAACTTAGAAATCTTGGTATTTATGGTAATTCAGTAAAACTTCTGCCATAGTTTTATATTTTACACTGACAGTAACCATTTCCTCAAAACCCCATATGTCCACATAAAAGCTCTTTTTGCAGCTGGAGTAAGACCAGGGTGCCAGGATAAAGTCTATTTGTGGTGTAGAAACCAGACAACCCAGGTTTGCATTTCATGTCTGACTTGTGCAGTCTTAGTCAAACAACAACCTGCAGGCCACAGAGTGCTTCTCAATACCATACAACCAACACCAGACATGTACTGAACAAATTCAGAGCTAATAGGTCATAGAAAGGGGGTAAATTAAAGGCATCTAAAAAGGTCAAAGTTAATTTGATCATTGCATGGACATTCAGAGCCCAAAACCAAACCTTGCTCTACTGTTTCCAGAGGCAGAGTTTTGCCTGCGTCCTCACCCCTTCAGACCACATTTATGCACATCCTTCTTGTATCACTTGCCATTTGCCAAAAACATTAACAGGATTTAGAGCCTGTAAGCTTTTCTTAATCATCACTAGTGTTAATCTGCACACTTCCTAATTCTTCATCTGTTGGCCTTAAACATCTGATGTAGTTTAAGTAAATCTCTGCCATCTTCATTTGTAAAACCAGATGCAAAACAGTTAATAACTCTACTGTTAATATCTTATCCCTTAATCTGTACTATAGCATCAACCTCTAAGAAGATCAGGTTTTTTAATATTTGTCTTCTGACTTTAAAACAAACAAAAACTCTAGCAATAGGTGAAATGCTTTACTTTAATTATCCTCTATTGCTTCTGAATTCCTCATTCTTTGCTTTTCTTAAAAAGCATTCAAGAAAATAAATGAAACCAAAGCAGAAGGGTACCGCAGTCAGAGATGTGGAAACACAGTCTTGTTCCCTATATTTCTATTACTTTCTCTGTATTCTTAAATATTTTCTTCCATCAATTGCCTCACTCCTTTTCATCATGAAGCTACACACTCCTTCAGTCCAGGAGGATTCAATTATATGAACCAAATCAGGGGTGAGCACCTGCAGCACCCAACAGGTGTCTCAGCCGCTCTCCTCAGACAGCCCAGCCTGCACTGCACACCACTCTGCTTTTCAAGTGTCCTTATGCAGTACACCATGGAAAAGCACAAGATGCCTTTTATCCATCCTCCTTTGTCACTACAGCTCCTTGAAGAAGTATTTCTTTTTCTATCCCAGAGTCATTATGGTCACTAGGCTCATAAGCTACACAGAGAAAACTCTGTCTGGAGAATGGAGGAGACAAGAGGCTGCTGCTCACTTCAGTCATGATGGCCTCAGAGTCAGATGAAGAGCATCAGCCATCATACAGCCCCATGGCCTGGTAGAAACAGGCAGGAAAAGCTGGGCTTTCACAGCCCTCCTAAGCAAAACCTTCGGCTTCCTCATGCCATGGTACAGCATCCGTCCCTCACTCTGGGACCCCCCAAGGCCAGCAGCACAGAGCTGGAACAGCCCTGTCACACAAGGTGGCTGCCCACACAAACCATTCCTCCAGAGCACAGAGCAGCTCCCCAGGGCCACTGCCAGCCCTACTTTGTCTGGCAAGACAACAGCACCTCTTCCCCCATGCATTTTGGCAGCCTCAGAAGAACATAAATCCTCACGCCACGTTGCCAGGTCCCAATCTCATCCTCTTGAGGGGCTGCTCCTTGTAGCTCATCAGTGTTGATGGGGAACACCTGTGGAGGCTTATTAGCTCATGGGTAATAACAAGCTCTGTAGGAGCAGGATTATGATCCCAGTGCCAACTGGGGCAAAGGTCCTGCTGTGCCCAAAGCCCACTCCTGAGGTGTCCCATAGGCCTCACAGTGTGTCCGGGCTGGCCATGGACATCAGGGTGAGTGAGGGCTGTGTCTGTGTCCCCACAGCGTGCCTGCGCCATGGGCTCCTACAACACGCAACAGTTCATTCATCAGGGAAACCATCTGTGAGAATGGCAACATAGTTACTTAACTTTATTCACAGTTCAGTTGGTTTTTAAAATTTTTCTTTAAAGAAATCATTGTTTTGAAAATATCTGAAATGTAGATGTGTGGCAGTGGCAGTAACACCACCTCTGTCAACAGGTGAAACCAATGAGCAAGCAGCAAGTCTGGCTGTCCCAGCAAGGAATGTTTTACCCTGTGCATTGCTTTCATAAGCCAGGATTTTCTGTTATACCTTCCTTAAGAATGAAGATTTTTAAAAGTCACTCTTTGCCATTATTGTGGGACAGTATAGCAGCTGCTGTGAAACTCATAAAAATGGTTCAATATGGCTATTAATACTCTCTTGGCGCATTCAGAAAGAACTTCCTTTTCCATACTCTTCTCTCTTAGTTGGTATCACTCAATAGTAAACTAAGCAAGTAGAAAAGAATATTAGTTTTGTCTGAAATTTTCAAGAAACATGAAGATTCTTGACATGAAAAGTAGTCTAATTAAGTTATACACACATATCCCCACAGATAAATGTCATCAATTCCTGACACAAGAAAGGAAATACTAATACTGTGAGTTAAAAATAGATTTTCAGAGTTATTAAAAACATAGAAGGGATTTACTAACTATTTTTTTCCAATTGAAAAGTGTTTTCAGTAATGTCTGATCTAATACTTTGGACAGTAGATGCTTGCACTGGGGAAAAAAACCCAGCAATGATGTCTAATGGCACTGATGTATCTGCATAAAACTTCATTTTATGGAGAAACAGAGCGCTCAATTCATCAAATCACAAATAGTTGACAGGTCTTAACAATGGCAATCATACAGCCAGACAGCCAGAAATTCAACACCCCCAAGCAAGCTAACACCAACCCATGAGTAAGATATATTACCTACATCAGTGCTTTCTCTCAGCATGAACAATTTTCTTCTACTAGCTTTAGCTGTGATTTCCTGTTCTTCACATCTGAGGAAGATTTTATAGAGTATTTGTTGAAACCAGAAGCAGCGGAAGCACTGTCCCATGCCCACACTTAGTATGGGGGGGGACACAGGTGTTGATGAATCTGGGATGATGGGAGGAGGCTGTGATCACTCCTTCACCTCTGTCCTTCCTGACTTTGCATTCTGGTCACAAGCAGCCCCTCAAGGGTGCCAGTAAGGGGTATTTTGCTTGCACTTACTGAACCTCCATTATTTTCTTGTGACCACAGTGATAAAGCTGTGATCACTGTCATCATGGTATAATTACAAATGACATGATACTTGCTACGGGATGCCTAGTATTTGCAGAAGTAAAAATAAAGGGTTTTTTTTGAGATGACCAGATAGACTAAAACCAGTCAGGTGTTTATTTCTTTCCTTGCAACTTCAATAAAAACAGAGGCAAGGGGATTTGAAACCTGAATTTTGTAGAGTGTCCCAACTGAATAAGTAAAGATCATTTTCATAAAAAAGGCCAATATGATTGCGTGGCCTATGACCACATGGGTAGGTAAGGAGGTGTGGTCAAGGATCATGGCAACAGTGCTGAATGCCAGTGTAAACCTTGAGATTTGGGAAAATGGATGGGCAGTTTCAAAACTGTGTCCATCCATGATCAGAAAATGCCACAACCTGCTCAGTTCAATCAGCCTATAGAGGAGTGGTACCTGCCAAGATATGAGCAACATCTTCTACACGTATCTGACTTCCAGACAAGGCCAAGTGCCATGGCAAAATCTCACACTACACATTGCACCTAACAAATTCCCAAGCACAGTTTCCAAATTATGGATTTAGATAGAAAATTCATCAAGTCGAGTGGAGGGAGAGGGCATTCTCTCTCAGGTGTTGACAGGAGGTGGAGGATGCATGATTGTCAGGACTGAGAAAGCAATTTCTTTTCATATGCAGTAAAGCAGATAGGAAAACCTGCAGGGGACAAAGCAAGCAGGTGTTTACTTCACATGTCGAGTGATGAGGAGCCTACAACACCTTGGAAAGCAAAACAGGTGTGCCACCTCCTGATCATCACTCAGTCACACAAACACACTGCGTCACACAGGTGAGAGACGTGAGCCAACAGCACAGTGATCACTAACAGAGAAAGGAAAAGAAGAGCTTATCGTAGAGAGGGCACAGCAAAGAACTTCACAGGCTGTGTTTGAGGCCAGTGTGTATATAACCCCACCCAGCTTCCATTCAGCTATTTTTCAGGCTCAACAGTGATTTCTCAGAAAGTTTCTAATAGGGAAAGCTCTCCAGAGGAAGTAAACAGAAAAGAGAAGACATGAAGAAACAAGGATTCATGCCAAACTCTATTAAAGGAGATGAATGAAAGCTGGACAAAGCCTTGTCAACTGAAACAATAGTTGCTATTTTTCAATACTCCCATATTATCTAAGCATTGCTAGATTGTAACTGGAAGTAGGAAAAAGGAACTCCCTGTACTATATAGGTTTATTAACTCCCAGTCCTCAGGAGTAAGTTTTGACAGAGCCAGCATTCACATCAAGGCTTGCTTAGATCCCAGGCAATGGCTTCTTCTCAAGATTGTGCTTCTAGTGCCAGCGAAGGAAGCAAACCTAATATCTACCTTCCTGTTTCCCTCTGCTTTGCAGCCTTCTTTGAGAGTTTGCATTTCACATGTAACCAGATCAGTTGCACAGTAGCTGGCATTTTGTACAGCAGGAAGAGATTAAAACTTTTTACAGTGCTGACCATCTGTTAGTGAAACTGCCTCCCTGAGTCCGAACCCCTGACCATGGAATGTTTGCTGCTGATAAGACGCTCTTCTCCTCATGACTAGATCCATGACAAAGGTGAGAGGGATCCTTGGATTGTATAAACCAGTAATGTAAAAGAAGCCTTAGATGCAGGAGTTCATGGATTAATGTTTATGTAGAGCTCATGCATCTGCAATACCAGGGTGTTTAACAATAGCAACACAATAATAATAAAACATTAATAGTAGTATTATTTAATAACAACTCATTATTATTTAATCATAACGCATTATTATGTTTTCCTGTGTAAATAACATAGGGGAGAGATGAGGTATACCTTCTCCTCCATGAGGTATATCTTCCACCTACACTCCATTTAACATTTTCCAAACACATTCAAGGCCTAGCACTCCTGTTTATACATGGTTCCCCACTTTAATATTTGTCACTTGACTATTCACAGAGGGGATTTTGATACAAATAGTGATGCTAAACAACACGTGTGTTTTAAATAGAGATGTGCTCCCAACAGAGTTGCAGCTAGGAAACTGCAGAGAGCATGTTAACTGAATTTTTATAAGCACATATCTCAGCTGAACAAAAATACAAGGTCAGTTATCTACTGTTTCTGAATGTCCTCAGTCTTCAAGTTAGCCACTTACTGTTCAGATCACAAATGCAGTGGCAGCATCTGTATGCACCAGATCACTCTCTCTCCTCATGGATCAGACTTCAGCACACTGTTTCTCAGCCAATCATATTGTTTCACATGAAAGCAGAGTAAACATTCTAAAAAAAAAAAATTCTCCCAAAAATATGTGAAGCATTTAATGAATATATAATAATTGTGCAAATTAATAGGAAAAAATATAGGTTTTGTAAATGCTAAAACCTCTTAAAGCAAATTAATTCAGTTTAGATCAAAATAGAAATCTTTACCATGCAGAAAAGTGACAAAAGCCTCTAAATCTCTTCAATAAAATCTGCTTCCACATTTTGACTGAAAAATACTATGCCCAAATCAGTATATCTTTTCCATCCAATCCTTGTTTTGTTGTCTCCAATCTGCAGTGATGTAACACTTCAGTGTACCAGCTCAGGCCTGGGTCTCTCCTAATAGGAACTGCCAAATAGTGGCAATTACCTGATGGCTTTGTGATGTGGACGCTGCCCATTAGGGACTCATCTTTGACAACCAAACATTTAACTTAGAATCTGAGGATGGATTAGACAGAGCTTCCAAATACAAAGGTCTCTGCTATTAACAAAGTTTAACTGCTGCCATAAATATAAATACAGGCTTAAAATTATATTTTCTTATGGCTGATATACAGGATGCAAAATATCTTGAATATCTATTAAGCTGATATCTACTGGCTTAAACTCGCAAAAACCTCCAAATGTTATTTAATGCTAACATATTTTATATATTTACTATCTAATGGAAAAAAAAGGGGGGGGGGGTAAGATATTAACTACTTTCCCTCTTTATTCAATGTGTTATTTAGCTAAAGACATATTGTCTTCACTTGCAGAACTCCTGAACATCTGAGCACTCAGCCATGGACTGCTAGGATGATGTTCCTCACAGAATGCACCCTGGGTTTTCTAATCTTCGCATATGTTTAATTTAATTACAATTAATGAGTTACAATTTACCCTAAGGGAAAACTAGCTTTTGTTGACAAAGAGGTGTTTAGTGAATGGCATTCAAATTCTTGACCTAGACCTCAAATTAACAGGCTGCCCATTAAGAATGCATGAGTAGCTTTAAAGACTGCATTTATCTGTCATAGTCCTTTAAGTCCTCTGTGATGTCTTAGAAAAAGACAATCACAACTCTGCAGTACTACTAAAAAGATTCAAACATTACTTTTGATGACAGTTTTTTTTCACTGCAGAACATTACTGAGTTCTACTGGATTACAGTCCATAAAGACACCATTATGAATTAAGTTCTGACTTTTTAAACCCTGTTCTGTTTCTTTTGTTGCACATCTAAATACTGATGCCACTTTCCTTCATGCAAGAAATAAAACACAAGGACTCCAGTGAAGAAAATGATCAGCCACACTCTTGCCTATTACCTAAGCAGTGGGGAGCAGCACTGATGTGTTTTGAAGAGTAAATGTGGGCTCAACTGCAATAAAAAGGTAGGTCAAATTTCATAGATAAGTTAAGCAAACAATTAAAATCCCGTATCCTCCAACATTCCCATTCTAACTACTGTACCACAAAACTGGTTTAAAATCTATTTTTTTAGATGTTAACTGGGTATAAAAGCTAAGAATACCAATTCCAAATGAAAGGGGAAAATGTGCTTTTTTATGGCATTTCAGAAATCTTAATGGTCAAATAAGAATGTTCAAAAGTCTTTATGAGATGCAGTAAAAGATACAGTCTAGTTCATCTTATATTTAACTAAAAAATACCTGTTTCATTCATGTATTATTTTCTTATTTCAGGGTGAAACAATATGTAGGATCACATCCAGTCTATGTGCAGATGAAGGTACCTTAAAAATGAGTAGATAACTGCAAAATCTTTTTGATTAAGGTGCAGTAAACACTAGATTAAGGCACTAAAATGTAGATTTATATTATTTTACAGTGATGGCAAAATCAGTGCAAAATGGCTGCCTATGTGCCATTGGTTTTTGTCTAGGACTAGTCACTTAGACTGTCTAGGGGTGCCATATACTTCCATGTACTTTCTCAGAAGCATGTGTTTCTGATTTTCTTAAAAATTAGTTTATTAGATCATGCTTTTAAGTGGATTCTCAGAGCCATAACTTCTGACACATTTCTCCTTAATTTTGTCTCTTTCTACTCATTTACACTAAATCACTTAAACAACATAAGCATGTATGTAGATTCAAGCTGCTAATGTACTCTGGGAAACTAATATTTCAGTGTTGCTGAATTTGACAAAATTTTCTTGAATTTCCCTGAAATAATATTTCACACCCTGCTGGTGTGATTTTCTGTTACTTGATTATTGGAAAACTAGAAAGTTAGATATTGTCATGAGTAAGGTTTCTAGGGAACAGCCATGGAGCATTATCAGCACAGGTGGGAAGCACCCCTTTGTTAGAATGCTACATAACTGCCATAAGAACAGTTCCTACCTGGACAAATTAAGAAAGGCTTTGCATTTTGTTTCAGCTCTTTCAGAGGATTCATGTTTAGCTGGTGCTGGTACTCGTCTGGGTGCTGGCAAGGACAGGTGTGAGCACAGGTGAGGGCAGGAGGCATTATCAGGAGGTGTGTGCGCTCTCTCTCACAGTGGGGTTCTGGATGCACACAACTCATCATCTGGACAGAGATTATCACAGAGGCTTGGCAGACTGGATAACAGGCATTTCTGAAATTCAGTGGCAGCAAACGTACACACAAGAAAATTGGCTTGATTTTGCCAGAAATAAAGTTGATCCTAAAATTTTCAGGAACGAAAAAAATATATTTTGGGAAGCAGATGGATCTTTTCTCTTGTAGTGAAATTCCTTTCAATCTTAATAATTTCAAAGGGTTTTACAATTTAGAAAGTTATCATTCAACTCAGATATAGCCAAGTCAAATTTTCCAAAGAAATAAAGCTGAGGGCTTTTATACCAAGTGCTCAGCATATGGTATTTTTGCCCCAATATTTCTTTGTAAGTATCTGTATTTTTCCTTTATTTTAAAATTAATGTAAGTTAACAGTATTAACTGTAAGTTAGTTTTTGGTGGTAAAAATCAGGCTAATGATGCATCAAAGTAAGAATCCAGACACTTGAAAAAGATGGCAATGTATAAATCTTTAACAGTAGAGTGCAGATCTTCTACCAATATCTAGATCTTCAAGTACTCTGTTAAACCTTGTGTGAATAGAAAGTAATAATAATGCAAGACAATGAAATTATAATCATGAAATGAGCCAGACAAGAAAACAGAGCACTTTGGGATGTACAGCATGCAGGAATTTATGTCCAGCAAATTCCTATACCTGATATGTCACATCTTTCCCACATTTTTTAAGTGGAAAATACCTCATTTTTTCATTGGATTGTTAAAATACATTATCTCATTTGGATATTAGAGTATTTGGTAAGAGAGATCTAAGGAATAAAATCCCATCAGTTCACCCCTATTTTCTACATATTCTTGCTTAGAGCACTACAGATTAAAAAGGAAATTCAGGAATTGTTCAGTGTGAATTTACCAATCTGTGCGAGTACACTGTGTTTTAAGCACACACACGTACAAAGCTACTGTCTATATTGGGGAACCATTCTCAGAAAGCTCAGGTTAACTGTTCTCTCAAGATATCCACTAAGAATCTCTAAGTGTCTGAATGGGGGCCCTTTGCTATTTAGATAGTGAGAGATAAGATTTCTTCTTTAAATATTAGCTGTCAAACTGTGTTATGTCTTATTATGTTTCATCAGATTGGCATTCAGCATGATGAGGTTTAACAGCACATGCTGATAACGCACAAATAGTGTAACATAACTTAGGAATAAAATTAAAGGGCAGAAGACTGTTTTCAGCTCAGATACCTGCTTATCAATGTTTCAAGAGAGAACACAGTTCAAACACAATAGGAAATTTAATTCATGTTCACAAAACTGGCAAGATCTTTCTTTCTCACCAGCCAGCTAATTTTGAACAGCACCCATACAGCCTATATTGAGGTTTGTGAATATTTTAAAACACCACAGTATTTGCACAGTATTGTCAAGGTGTGTATGTTCTGTAGTTCCCAGAAGAAAATACTGCCACCTGAGATAGATTCTTTAAGTTATGTGTTTTGGGTGACTACATAAGGGGCGTGTTCTGTGTCCAGTACAAATAACAGTTTGAGAAGGAGCCAAGAGAAGTTTCTAAACAGTTCAAAGAGCCTACACATTCTCTCTTTTATTCTCCATTCTATGCATCTCAGATCATACAGCTATAACCCCTTTTCATCAAGAAGGAAGGTTAGCAATCCATAGACATAACCTTTGAAAGTGAAAGAGACAGACTGCAGATTTAATACTCCAGTCTGTAGTAAAATTCTTCTCCTAAACCTTGTTCCAGAGTTTTAAGAACTCAGGTGGACCTCAATTTTTATTACACTACTTTCATGCTAGATTTTATTTTCTTCTAGTTTTGACTGCTAATTTATTACTGTCAGAATTTTTTTTTATCACCCTCCCTTTCTCCCCTAAACCTCAATTACAGGTTGCATTCCAAAAGATGAATATTTGTGCATGGTTGGGAATTAAAACGCTGACCTTCGGTATACCTTTTTTCCCTCAGTGTTTTTCCGACTATCTGCTCTGTACCTGACAAATGAGGCAGTGAGGACCCTCCATATTCTGTTTGGGGTCTATTGGCTGAGGAACTCTTGGTCATCCTACCTGCCTGACGTCCAGGATCATGATGAATTGTCTCCAACTCTAGCCTCAGATTGTTTTTTAACATTTAATTTAGTTTCTTCCTGTGCTTGGATGAACATGGCCATGTTATGGATTTCTGCTCTAATGTACACCAGCAGGTTGGAAGAACAAGCCTCAGCAAGCTGTGGAAATAAGAGAGGCTGGATCAATAGTCAAGGTCACGACCCTGGCTCTGATTCTGTACACTGTCCTGAGATTTTCTCCCCTTAAAAGCCTCTGACTGCTTCTAATGTGGATCCAAGTGCATATTGAAAGAGAAATTCTTAAAAATCAACCCTCCAAAAGGGTAGGTGTAGCAGGATCCTCTTACTATGTGTGCTTAGACACAGAGCTGACAAGGATTGTGTCTCCCTGAATTTGGTCTAAAAATAATGTGTCATTTTAAAATCTTCTCATACATTCATTTTGATAATGCAATAGGTCATTGCAAATTTTGTCATCTGGTGCTGTAAAAACATTCATTTATTCTTTCATTCATGGAGTGATTCTGATCCTACTAGAAATAATTTCAGATGGATATTAATGATAATAAAATATTTTGATGAGGATGCATAATTGTTATATAAAATACAGAGCAAGAAATACTAATTTCATAAGTATACCTGGACTTGTACCAAGGAGAAAATGCTGCCATAAAGCGTTGTGATAAAGGACCAAAGATGCTACGTCATTTGTTGAGCCTGCCTTTATGCTGCAGATAGAGCTTTGAGTCTTCAAATATACAACCATAATGCAGCAAGGCACATTTCTGAATGGTAGTAATTTTCCACTGCAGGATATAGTCATGCTGAGATTTAGTGCTTAAGAAAAAAAAGAGAGAGAGAAAGAAAGATAGAAAGTAANNNAAAAAAAAAAAGATTGCAAAGGTATTTAATGTATCACAACAGCACTCCCCCCCATCCTTGATACAGATAAATTGTCATATCTGTTAAAACCTAGTCCACAATGATGGGCAGTCAATACAATAAACAATTCCGTCTCCAGTAGAGATGAGCAAAAGAATTTCTCATCTACAGCAGCAACCTTTTTGTTGTTTCTGCAAAAGAGTGAAAATAATTACTTTTCAGTTGGCCCCTGTTTCTACTCTCACTTAGCAGAACAGAAAGCTTTATATTGCCATGGAGGGGAAGGCTGAAGGTCAGTCAAGAAATTCAGCTTGTTGCATCCCACTGCCCTGGTCTGAATCTGATCCGCATGCTCAGCAGCACTGCAGAGAACTGCAATAAATATTCCAAAAAAAACCCAAAACAAAACAAAGCATTGCTTACAAAGGTTTCCCATAATAGCTGATTTTTTTTACATGTAAGCTTGGCATCCTAATGAAGGGAACAGGAATTCATAACGATTCACATGGTAAAAATCAGGAGTTTGCTCAATGTGAGAAAGAGGACGGTAAATGAGCTTTATGAATTGGCACAGTAAGGTTGTCCAGAGGTATTTAGGTGTCTCATGGGATTTTCAGTCAATGTAAATTAGATGTGTAATGGTTTTGATAAATCTCACTCTATGCCTATTGCATGTTGAAGTGCCAAATCACTTCTAATAATAGTCAGTGAGGCCTGTTACCCATTACAAAGGGGTGGAGGTAGAGGACTCTGCTTGAGCTTTGGAATTGTCTCTTTTGTTTCAACCTCCATCTCTGAATTTAGGAATTTCTTTTCTAATGGGTAAGGAGTTAGCAATCAAACTTGTCCCTTGAATGAGACTTTGTATCTATATCCCTGATGGTGTGATCACCAGTCTGTGCTCCTTAAGCAATAATTTCACATTTTACTTGCCCCAATTGCTCCATCTCTATCTACAACCTATAATATGAGTATGTAGCAATATTTCACCAAATCTGATGTTACAGGATTATGAAATATATGTGGTTGAGGTGACTTGAGGACAAACATGGAGAAATCAACTAAAAATCATGAAAGAAATCAAGCA
This sequence comes from Regulus satrapa, assembly GCA_013396955.1. Classification (NCBI taxonomy): domain Eukaryota; kingdom Metazoa; phylum Chordata; class Aves; order Passeriformes; family Regulidae; genus Regulus; species Regulus satrapa. The sequence goes on from VWZN01014372.1 coordinate 336,279, forward strand.
TTATTCTTATAAAAGGCACCAAATTCTGCCTTATTTAAAACAGATAAACAAGAAAGAGTATAGAGTCTGCAATATTCTCATAGGGTACAAAGACAGATATAACATTATTACTGCCATGGAGTTAAAGTTTTTCCTCAGCTGTGTCCCAATTATACTGCTCCATCAGCAGACAGAGCTTAGTAACCTCACAGATGTGACAGGAAGCAATCTACATGGATTTTACATGGATGTGCAACGCCGTTCCTGCACTGGACCACTGTCACAGATGGAGCACTCTGATGCAGCAAAGGACTCCCCCGGATGAGATCCTGAATAAGCTTTGCACCAGTCATTCAAACGTTTCCTGAGGTATCTCTTGATTCTCACCTTGGCTGTGCCAACCACCTCCCCACCATGGTTCAGGGCAGCTCTTGTCTGCCTCGGGGTTCATTTCTCATTTGCCAATGTATCTTGTTTCACTGATTCACTTGGCTGCTAAGAAAAATATGTTTTGGTAACACTATCTGTACTGGCAAACTGCCCACTGGGAATGTATCTGGAAGAACTTGAGCACAAAATAGGAACAGTTTTGTTCCTTGATTCATGCTTGGATCATCTGTATTTTAGTCAGATTTTCAGAAGCAATCCTGCTGGGTGGGCCTTAGTTTTGCATATTTTGTGTTTGAACTTCAGGAATTAATTTTTGCCAGTCTTGAAAACTTGAAAATATCTGCAGATGTTAGTAAGGCAGCATCATCCATGTCTCCTTATGAGATTCTCAAATTATTACCATGTGGATTTGATCCTGAAGAAATAGCATTTTTGATGATGGAAAAAGTATCTGAGAGAAACTGTGGGGTCTAACAAATTCTATATCTGGAGAGATCTAGGGAAATATAAAGGAAAGGAAAAGGAAGGACAAATAACCTTAGTCTAGTAGAAGCAATCAAGGATTAGAGAATGCAGATTCCCTAAGGAAAATAACAGGCAAATGTTAAGGATGACAATGGCAAATATAATTATCTTCCTTTACAGACATAGCATTAAATTTGAATTCAAGTAGAGTAAAACAGCATTTTCACAAGTTTTTATATATTTTTGCATGATATATCAATTTTTTACTTTTCCAGAACGTCTTTTTCTTATCCTTTAAATTCCGACTTTGCTTTCAATGCATTTTGTCCCATTTTGATTATGAATACCAGTTATTTATGCATCAGTTTTATTCAAAGAAACAATGCCTTTTGTAAAACACTTGGTAGTTGACATTTTCCTCATAAGAGCTGTTGGAATTTGATCAGACAAACCTGGGATCTAGGTGATTTAAGGGGCTAAATCTGAGCTCAATTAGGAACATCCAATAATTGCATTATTGTTTACTAAGGTAAATATTCATCAGGTTTTTTTCTTTAAAATCTGCCTGCTGGGTGAAGCTGGGTAATCTCCAGTGCTCCAAGGAACCCTGAAGAGCTGCACTTTAACAACTGCATTCCCTGTCTTTTTAAAAAATCCCTAAGAAATTGTTTCATGTGGAAATATTCTGTTAAAGAGCCAGAGGCCAACTGGATCACAAACATGTTTATTGATTTGCATACCCAAGATGGCTCAGGTTCCTTTCTCAGTTATGGGTGTGTGACCTCTCTGAAGTGAACAGAATTGCTCAGATGCAGCTCCTGGTAGGACCTGCCCTACTCAGTCCTGAGAACAATACTGCCCCAAAATGGTTTTACATTTTCACAGAAATAAAAGATGCTGAGGCGCCTCCTTTGAGAAGCTCTGAGAATAAGAGCATAGGGAGTGTGTATTATACATAACCACGTAACCTAAGATTTCCAAGCACATCTAGCTCCCATGTACTTTTTTTCTTGTAATTTCAGCATCCCAGCAGACATAGCTCCTCTTTGCTATCCCATTTCCCATCATCCACTCTCAGCTGTAGTGGATGATTGCTCCCAGTGTTCCACAAACCCCAACTGCCAATTCCAAGCACTTAACAAAGGCTTGCAAAACACAGTGCATGTAAAACATGCCTCCAAGGTCAAATCAAGTATTTTCTGTCCAGGAATTTCAGTGTGTTTGAGTCCATCCTTTCACTGAGAGAGGACAGCAAAAGGCACCAATAATGTCATTCCTGGTATTGGTCACTCAGAGCCAAACCTTCTCATTCTTATACTATTTTCTAAATTATTATTAAAGAGCAGAAGTGCATCTCTTTTAGGAAGAAAAAGAAAAGCCCCATTCTAGCATCTGTCTCAAGTTCTTTTTATGTTGCAGAGCTAGTTCTATCTGATGAGACATAATGTCATCATAAATCTGTCTACCTCTTGCTCATTCCACCAGAAACTAGATCTTGCTTTTTATTGTATATGTTCTTTCCAGTTTTGTGGGTGACATTTTTCCAACACTTCTAAGAAAAGGGAAGAAGTCCTTTTGTTCTCAAGATGTATTTCCCTTGATACCAGTTCTGCCTGTGAATATCATGCCCAGGGAAACATCTGTGCTGTACCTCAATTAAAAAAACCCCAAAAAATCAGCAGCAACTTCAGAAAATTTGTCAAATCTATTCTCTCATATACCAAAGAGAACAGAGAATGCAAAATTCCTCTTATAACTAAGTCCTTACAACACCAGCTGTGCAAAAGGCATGGCCTTCCTTTTGCTGCAATCTGACCCACTGAGGTTAAATAAATATTAGAATGATGGTTTTATAATGATTGTATTAAAAAAATGCCATCCAAGAAAAAAGGGAAGAATTATGTTTCTTGGCTTTGGGAAAACTACTGTCTCAAAAAAAGCTCTTGTAATTTTTTTTTTTCAACATTACCCTTGTTTCATGACTTACTGCCTCCTGTTTATGTCCCTGGTGAAACAATCAGAACCCATGCATCTGAACTGACCTCCATCTCTCTCCCCTCTCGAGTACAGATGAAATAAGCAAAGAGATCATAAGATTAACTCTTCTGTCAAATGCACATCTTCTGGATGTTGTGAAATATATATA
>VWZN01014372.1:340642-393739 GCA_013396955.1 Regulus satrapa
GAAGGTTGACCAAAAGATAAAAAGAGTCCTAAATTTTCCCTGAGAAAACAAACAGTTGTGTCCAAGGAGAATTTGTACATTTGCAGAACTTTTTAAAGCAACTTCAGTCTTTTAAAATGCTGCTTTTTGCCTCCTTTTGGACCCAGAAACACACATACACACAGAACAGACAGGGAGATGTTTGTGAAAACTGCAGTTTCCGCAATCAAAAGTACAACATTTACTATGGCTTTTATCAAAGATTTCAATTCCCTCATTTTACGGAAAATGACCCTTTTATTTTGTTGTGGACATAAAATTATGGCTCAAGGAAAATTGGAAGTATTTCTGTTGAAGGAAATCAATTTTCTCACTGCCATATATGATCAACATGTCACAGCCATCACCTAGATAATAATAGTAAAGTACAAGTAAAATGGCTGGTAATACTGGCTTCAGAAAAAAAAAAAGAAAAAGAAAAAAAAAAAAAAGAGCAAGATAACACCTTTTTTTCCCCCTCAACATATTTTCAATAAAACAAAAAAAAGGTGAAAGAATGCGAAGGTTTCTCCTGTGTTCATAGCCTTTCAGAACGAGAATGTTTTTATTTTGTTTATTGAACTGAAGTGTTGATGAATCTGATGAGAAATTTGGTCTTCCTGGAAAATAGTCAGTGCTTTGTGTAAGCTGTGTTGGGCCCTATTCAATCAGCGTGTTAATGGGTGGCTAATGGTAAGGAGAAGTGACCAGCCTGTGATTACCCAAGAGTATGTTTATGTAGAGGCAACACTCAGAGCAGAGAAGCATCTTCTTAATTTGGATACTACAAACAAAGGAAACATCAAATTTGACCTTGCTGGGGAAATGTTAATGGATTCTGCTCATCCTCCTTCTGCCACTTAGCATCTCTTGTGCCCCACCTTGGGAAGCTTCCCGGCAGAAGTGTGCATTAGCAGAACTCTACTCTTACAAAACACTGGCCCAGGCAAAGAAAAAACATTACAAGTGGTTAAATGGTCTTTTGATGTTCACTTCAACAGATATAACAGGTCACCACAGTTAAGCGCATCTTCAGTGATGCCATAATAGTATATAAAAGTTAAATCAGAATTCTGCAAGCAAATGGAAATAGTTTTATGTTTCCAGGTTGAATTTTCAATGTTGTCAAGAAAAAAACCAAGAAACTACAGCTGCAAAGGTTAAGGACTGCAAGACTGGAAATGAGAATACATACCAACATTAATTTTAATTGATTGAAGAAATGTAAATGTGACAGAATCCTTCAAACCCTGATGGTAACTGAGAGTAAATAATTTCTAGGACATAAAATAATAATAATCTCTGCTCTTCCATCTCTGTTGTACTTTGAACTTTGAAGAAAATTAGGGCTAATCCATCTCCCATAGATTTTGTTGATGATTCTGGACTTATAGCAGTTCCTACTGCTAAATCCTGAAAGATCATTCCTATTAACCAGTTGCCTTAACATCCACAGCCGGATGTAACTGGTTTTAACCTTTGAAAATTGGGCAGGTTATGCATTCCTAGGTACTTACGTGGGACACAAGTGAAATCACTGACATCAGATCATCAAATGAGCTGGGGTCCTTGAAGAAAGGTACCAGCAAACTGGTACTAGCAAACGAGTTAAGCACTGTTTGGTAGAGTGCACAGATGAATAAGGAGTGGTTTTCTTTGGTTGTGCTTGACTCATGCCCTCAGACTACTCCCTCCAAATAAGTCCAAAGTAGTGTGATTATGTCGGGTGGTGTAAACTAGGATGATTATATATCAGGATATGAAAAGGCAATGACAGCACCAGATTGCAGTCACTTTAAAGTACAGCTTTTCCTGACATACCTTTGCCAGTAGTTTCTTTTAGAGAAACAACCATTTCCACTCAACACAAGTGTAGCTTGTGCTTTGGCTGCCAGATTTCCGTGAGAATTTCTGTGAGAAATATTCAGAGGAAGTGAATAGATTTGTATTCTTATTAATGACAAAAGTGAGAAAGAGATTTTCTACTTGGATTTTCAGGCAGGAAAAACATCTAATTTAAACACCCTGGTAGTTACATTCTTCACTAAACTGCATAGAAAAAGCTTATATTTTTGAAGGACTTATTGTGAATTTCATGAAAGTCCACCATATCCTTGATTTGTCAAAATGTTTAAGAATAAAACTAGTGTGGCTCCTAAATACTTAAAATCAAGCATCTGCTTACTTAGGTGAGGAGTCTGTGTAATAATTGATGAAGGTTAAACATTAAATCTTCCAAGTCTATCTGATCATTCTAAGAATATGCAATGTCATGACATGCTTCAAATTTAAATATAGTCTGGAAGTGTGTGTCTAAGGAGTAAAAAGTATAACTGAAATGTGCTAAAAATACGGTGAAGACCTTTCAAATCCTTTTTTAGCCTTTAATCCATTATTTAGCACGTCATTCTTTAAAAGAAACCTGCAGAGCTATATCCTCAGAAGCACAACCTTGAAACAAAGTGTTTTTAGACATGCACAGAAAGCATTAACAGCTTTCATTGCAAAATGACACCTGTGTGCCCATATGTCCTGATCCCTAAAGTCATACTTCACAGTACAGACTTATTCATCCAAAAACACTTCATCTGATTTATATCAAAGTACCTGCTCCTGTCTACACAGACTAAGTAAATGTCCACCTCAGACAGCAAACATTATTGTCTTGAAATCTTTCATTCTGGTGTATTATCATACATTTATCATTATGGTGTTTCATACCCACATACCCATAAATATTTGGTTTTGGTTGTAGACAGACCTGAGTGTCATGGAAAGCTGACCTGCAAGTAAGTAAGAGAAAAATCTTATCTGTAGCCTTGGAGAAAGGGAGATAAAAATGAAGGGAAAGTTTGAGCAGTGTGAGCAAAACTTTTTTTAAAGGTGAATTAAGTAAATGTCCTGTAGTCAGTTATTAACTTCACATGGTTAATGCTGCTGTTTGGTCTAGGAAGGTTATCTGCTGTAACATTTCTTAACATTTTCATAATGTTATCAAGAATTAAAAAGGTAACATTTATCAAACATTCACAGTGTCTGTGAGTCAGAACAAAGAGCAGCCACACAGTTGTGATAACGTCAGGCTGTCAGTTAGAAGTGAGTCCAAATACCTTGGAGATATTTGCTTTTGGATGATGCATTCTCTGTCACGTAAAATTGTAACTTTTCAGAGTACACATGTTACTGATTAAGTTTAAGTCAGAAAATCTTATTTCCTTCTAATTACTTCTAAAGCCATATGCAAAAGATGGAGAAGGATAATCAACAGGATGATCCAGATAAAGGAGCCTTAACATGAAGAGAAATCAAAGGGCCCAATCCTTAAAATCCTCCTATGATTAGTCTTTAATCTGCAGTGAGATTGCTCATGTGAAACAGAAGTTACACGACCAGATCTTAAATCTCCCAACTGCATCTTCCTAAGAAAAGAGGTAGATTAAAATCCAGACCTAATGCCTCATTGTGTCTGGCAGTATCAGAGAAACAATGGCAACAGCCATTGAATCTAAAAGACTTGTACCTTTCCAGCAGGCTTTGATTTGGACAGTTAGGACTAATCCTCCATGCTGAGAAGGGAAAATTTTGATTACAGCACACTGTGTTAAAAACCCATACCAATGAAGCAATTGAACCCATGCAAGTCATCATGCCAAAGGCAACCAAAATGCTGGGATTCACAAACCTTTTCACAACAGCAAAGATAATAATCTCTGACTGAAAAGCTTACTATCATTTAAAAATAAAGGGGGGGGGGGGGGGAAGCTGATTTCTCTGCCTTCCTTTTCTAGCATTTTTATCACTATCATTGCTGACAGAGTGCTGGAAGTGTCTTGGGGCTCAGGCTAAGACACTGTGTGCTGACTTACATTTGACATTAACAATCATACATGTGGAGGCTATTCCAAGAAACAGCAATATGCAAGTTAAGGAATGGTGAGGCTTGGGAAACATGGAACAGAACAGCCTTAACTACAACTCAGATCAGTTTTAGATTCGCCTCCAACCATTCTTTCCCCCATTCAGGTCTGGGCAGATCCAGGTACTTCTGTATTAACAGCTCTCATCCACAACTATTTCTGGTCAATAATAACTAACTTGGGAAGAGTAAGTAGGTGAACAGAATTGCTAGTTACAACATCTAACAAATTAAAAGGCATCAAATCAATACTGTGTTTCAGTGAAAGTCCCCACTTTCCAATTCACTCAATACTTCCTAAAATTATAATTTCACACGTTAATCAGGGATTATTTATATTATGTTTTAACAGTGACTTTTCTGTCAGAGTGTGTTCCAATATGTCTAGTTAATCCTGCATCAGGAAGTAAGACTAGAAGGATGAATGGCACCTGCTGGTGATCCTCTGTGTGCAGGCACCCACAAAGGCTGGATTCTTCACATCTCTCCTTGGCTGGCAGCTCCTCTGATGGCAGGAGCCAGCAAACAGGTTTGCTCTACTTCTGCCTCAGTAGGACGGGGACACGGACAAAGGGAGCAGCATAGGGCAACTCCTACCACTTCCAGCTGTAGAGCTCCCTAGGACCCACAAATGTCCCCATTTCTCAGGAAGGAGAATGTACTTTTGCTCTACATTTTTCTTACTTCCCAGATTTGCTAATATTTTAATATAAAATACATCAAAATGGCTCAGTGTGTTCTTTCTGCTTTGGCAAGATGTTACCAAGGCTTCCTAATGTTGTGACTCCTCTGTGCAATAGAACAGGTCTTAGAATAAACCAATTACTCAGACCTGTAGAATGCCAATTCTGGTTCCGTTCCTGAGGGGCATGACAGAAAATCCCTACTCAAATTACATTGTGGGTTTTGTAGCAAAATGCAAAAGTAGTAGAACAACATTGTATATTTATTAGGTTTTCTAATTATGGAATTGAAAATATTTGCTACTTTATTCAATATTTGGTATTAATTACAACCATCTATATTCTCCTTTGAGAGGTGCTAGTCCAGGATAAGCAATCAAACCCAGGCCAAATTCTGATCCAGGTTATAACCAGCATGTACAGTATGATATTTTGATTTCAGTGACATTGCTCTAGATTTACTTTAATCTAACCAAGATCATTACCAGGCTTTCTTTAAAGACGTTGTTCTCAAGGATGCCTTTCCAGACTAATTGGCACAATTACATCCTTCTCTCTCGCTTCCCCCTCAGGTCAATCTGCATATCAGAGGACTCTGTTCATTCAGAACTGAGTGAGTCCTGTAGGGAAATGAGTTACAATGATCCTCCTTCTCTCTAAAGGTACAAACTCTTTTGCTTTTGATGTAGCAGTCACAAAAATATAGTGATCTTTCATTCACTCCAACTTCCTTTCCTTCATTTGATGGGTTAGAGACACTTCCAGGATGCAACAGGCTGTCTCTTCACATGTGAAGCACTTCATGAAACCCTTACATGCACTTACTATTTCTTCAGCTTCCAGAGTAAAAAGACTATTGGCATTTACAGTCAGAAGGTAATCTTCCAACAGGAGAATTGCTAGGCCAGAGGGGATAGCTTAGTGATCTGAACATTGAGGATCAAATTAGGCCTTGGTGCAAGAGAATTTCTTTGTTTCCTCCAAATATTATTTGAAGACATTGGTTTTCAAAAATTTTTATCAAGACATTTTCATAAAATTTACTCAAACAGGGGCTTCCCTTCTACAAAAAGTTATTTTATCTACTAAAAAACCTCAGCAACTAAGAAACATGAAATATAGAGACATTTACAGTTTGCCATGTGTTTACCTAAGTCTACCTAAAGATACTTCTGTTAACTTTTCCTGAAATCTGTTAGTAATGGACTTGTGATAATACTAATTTTACTGTTCTATTTTATCATTCAAACTCATTTTCTAAATAGCTGACAAATTTTCATGAGAACAGAAAATGCTGCTAGATGAATTTCAATTGACCATCCCAGGCAGACTGCGAATAATGTAAATTAAAAATCCATTAAATCAGCATTTATGAATATCCCCCACTTTTCTGCACAATTTTTATGCTGTTGTTTCCATTATGTTAAAAAAATGAAATAAAATCTTCTTTTATGCCACGAGGGAGCAATTAATACAGCTTTTTTTTTTTTCACTGCACTTTGACTATGACTATTCATTATTTCATCAAGGCTAAATAATCACTATTTTCATTTAAAAATAAAGACAAAAATCTTTTTATTAAGAACATAAATGCCATTTTGAGACCTCCTGTATCAGGAGGATATTCTCAGGGAAAGCAGGAGAAATCAACAGTAGCTCCTATCCTCTCTTCTGCTGTTTAAATTTCCAGGGGAAAAGGCCGTGGGTTAGTAGCATTGAAAGACAATGTTCCAATATTAGAAATCTCCCAACCAGAAAGTTGTATTTTGGGCCTGTGTTTCCCAGACCTCTGCAGTAGCAAAATCCCTCATTGCTCTTAGATGGCAATTACACTTTAAGCAAAAAGATATTGCAGATCATTGATTCCTGCAAATCTCTTCCCCTTTGAAGTAGCAGCACTTGCTTATGAATGAAGATACACACACTTTCACCTTGAAATCACATCAGCCTATTTTCTCCATTTAGTCCTGGAAGCACATAAACTAGATGTGCCAAATTGGATACATCTCATCAGAAGAAAAGAGGTTTGGTCCTGAGAGCCTCCCTTTAAGCAGGTAGGATACTTGTGTGAGGAGGCTTAGCAGCAAGACAGCAGACAATCTGTGGGAGTAAGAATTAAGAATGGGAAGCCTGTCTTGTGCCTGAACACTCACAGCTCCACTCAGGTGAGGAAGATCCAAAGTCCTGCTCAAGCTTCGTGTCTGAATGTTTGTGTGTGCAAGGATTCCCTGCAGGAGGAAGACTTGCACAATTCCACTGTGTGGAACTACATAGGTGATTGACAGAGAAAAAATAGTTGAATTAAGCTCTTCTTTGATTTTACGGAACATTGACTTCTGCAAATGTGACCTTAAATTCAAATTGATTTGATCTTAAATGCAGGAGATTTCATCTACCTTCCAGGCAAATATGCTCCATATGTTAAATACCAGTAAATATAGTTAAGTTCTCCATTGTCTATGAATGGAATGCAGAACAGCTTTTCTGTAAAGACCAGATTCTCCCTTAGCAGCAGAAGATTTAAAAGGTCAGAACTGGTAATGATCAGCTGAAAACAAGGGTTTGCCTTAAAGATGTTGGAGTTTGCATTTCCAGTAGGTCCTAAAGCCCAGTGCTTGACAGTCCTTATAGAAAAATACAGGTGAAATGGTGCCTTGTGGATTATTTTTTGTCCTGGTGGTGATTCCTTCTTCTTTACCTTCTGAGGATGAACAAGAAAACTTGAATGCTGTTTTTAGGGCATATCAAAATTCAGGTATTTCCTCTGAAAAACTGACACAGGTTCAGTATTTAAACTAACTACTACTGCAAGGGGTAAGGAAATAACTTTTAATTAGTTATTTCATAATAGCTTCCTGTAAGATTTTGTAAATTTTCTTAAGGGTATTATACTGCTTGACACCTGAAGAAGATTTTTCAACAATTTTGGCTACTTATTTGTTATGCAGCCCTCTAATATTGTTCTGGATAGCCTCTATTTTTAGCTCTTGGATCATACATCCCGGGGACGGAGACTGATTCTATTCTCTCTCCCAAAGATAGATTGCCCCTGAGTGCCAAAAGCTGGCAATGGAAAAAAACAAAAACAGCAGCAAAGTGCTCATGGCAGAAGGCTTGATGGAAGCTTTAGGGGACTAATTCTGATATGTTTACTTTATTTTCTTTTTAATGGGTTGTCAGCTGAGGAGAACAAACAGCTCTTCCTGAATCCAGAAGCATAAGCATTTATTGGTCTAGATAAAGCACAGAGAAGAATAATTGTTCAGGGTGTAGTATAAGTCATCACCATGTCTCTTCAGGTAAAATGCCGAAGTATTTCTGCTGTACAGTTTTCACTATGCTGCTCTTTGCAGCACAGACTGGTACCAGAATATACCAAGGCCATTGGAACAATGCAGAGTTGAATATTGAATATCACCTCTGAATCTCACTCTGCAACAGCCTCTCAGGTGAAAGCATTGCTGATATCATTAACTGAAAAAGCAGTTCCCTTGGGTGTGTGTACTTTCAGGAGGAGGGTACACACTCCTATGCACATTCAGAGCCCTCCTGAAACTGGGAGGGGTTTGGGAATGTTTGAAGAGTGAAGGATTGCAGTGTCTCAACTATGACAGACATATTCTGGGAAGCCCTAGTGTCTTCATGCTGTTGAACTAGTCCTTCCTTTGCAAAAGGAACTTGCTATATTTTTCCTCTTCACAATCTATATTACCATTAAAGCCTTGATTTTTTACACTGGCACAAGGCCAAGCAAATGGTACACATGGAAATAATTTCCCTAACTTTTCAGGATAAGTACCTTAGTAAAAATATAGGAGATTGTTTAAAAATGCCTGTGAAAGAAAACCGTATTTATATTGTTTAGGTGTGTTTCAGAATGTTGTCAGTAGAAGTGCAAAATTACATTTCCTCATGCCCACACTGGAGGTGTCTGGTAAATGTAGTGCTGAGCTGACCTTCAGTGTCCTTGTAATGAATCAAGTCTATGTCTTTACAGAACCTGGGGTTTACAGCACTGTTCTGAGTTTGCAGCTGAGGTTAGTCTTAAAGATTCACTTTTCCTTTATGTATTTCAAATCAATTTTAACCATAAGCCTTCCTTTGCAAAGAATTCTCTAGAAAGTAACCCTCTTAATCACCCTGTATATTCTGGACTAGAACCTCAGTTCCCTCAATAGATTTCATTACAACTGCACCTGTGTTGCTGTGTAAAACTGCCCAGAGGGAGACCAGAATGGCAAATAAATCTCATTTCCCAACTCTTCTGGTCAGTTCTGGTGTGGTTCTCTTGAACTGGCCAGTCTTGAAACCTGTGGACACTGATTCTTTTTATGACCACCAGTATTGTGCAGGCCAATGAGTCAAACACTCTGAGCAGCCGTCAGCTGTCCGAGGTGCCTTTGTGGTGACAATGACATTACCCTCAAAGGCAACCCAAGGACATTCCCAGATTGTCATGACTTGAGCAAACAGTTTTGATGGTAGCCTAAATACAAGCTGGTGCCAGATCTCAGAAGGAGCAATGGAGATGCTAGGTGTCAGCATATAGAGAATCCAGGGAATTGCTGGAATCCTGGCAGACACAGGGAGAATACAGCCAACAGGGATCAGCAAAACCAAGAAGTGGCTGGGCAACTCTTGAGTTCCACTGTTTTAAGGATGTGAGAAAGTTAGGGTTGCCATTTTATCAACAGCATGTCCAATAATTCCAGTCCCAGACCCTGCTCAGGCATAGTCATTCATCTATATCTGTTAATGACAATTTAATTGCATATCCTTATCTCATAAATACAGAAATATTTGTATATAGTAATGTGTTAAAGAACACATTGAATTTCAGTTTGCCATCAATTTCAGTCTGCTATTTATATACAGCATATAGATTTCAAGTATTCCCTTGACACTGGCATTGTTGAAACAACTACTTGATCTATTAAATTTTTTGAATAGCTCTTTAAATTATAAATAGTGCCCAGTTGTTTATTTCAAGTGCTTTCAGTACTCCAAATGTGGTTTAATTGTATTTGAAAACTGCCAAATATCAATGGAGATCAATCCCATCCCATTGATCTGTTTATGCAGTTAAACATGTAGAATATCAGATTCAGGCTCTAACATATTTAAATACTCCTCTATTGATCAGCTGCTGCCATGATCCAGCAGAGATGATGGCATAGATGATTACAGGAAACTGCATGCTCTGATTTGCTCAACTGATACTTCCATCTTTCAAAAGGCATCATGGAAAAACTGACCCACAGCTCAAAACCGCAGGGTGAGTCAGCTGGACACATGAGCTTGCCATATAAAAAATTTTAATATCCATGGAAAGATTATAGCATCTGATGTGGGAAAAAAACACACACTGAAAAGCAAAGTATATTAAAATCCTGCACCTTTCTGCCTTAATGGGACAAGAGATGAGTTAGAGAGTTCAGACAATCTTTGTTCCTTCCCAAAAGCAGACAAACAGCCTCCAGGGCTGCTTCTCCTGCTACAGGATAAAGGTCTAAACTTATGATGCAAAACTGTCTTTTGAACATATGGCAGAAAAACATAGTAATGACAGATCTTGCAATGATGGTACTTCAGCGATTTGGATGAATATGTGATCCTGATTAGAGAGCAAGGGAAAAATACTTCACTTCAACCCAAAACACTTAGAAATTATTTTTTTTAGAGCTAAGTAAGTGTCCCTTTTATTTGTCAGCAATTTTGATTATCAATGAAACAGCTGACCAGGAAACACTGACCTGTTGTGTCTGTAGTTCAGAACTAACAGGGCACAGAGAGAGTGAAAGGACAAAGTGTTTGTTCCCAATACCATGTATTGATCAGGGCCAGGTATCAGAGAAAAACCACTCTCTGGTCAGTGGCAAGGCTTCAACGGAACAGGCAGTTCTGTGTTGGTATCTCTCAGTCAGCAGAAAGGAAGGAACCTCACATGTCCCTGAGACATCCAGAGAGCTAAAGGAAAGCTGCAAAAGGCAGAGGAAAATGAAGGTTTAGATCTTGGAAAAAGAGGAAGACTGGGATGGATTAAAGAGTAAAATTGCTCTAAAGGATTGGCAGAGACTTTCTAGGTAAGAAGAAGAAAGGAATCTCATTTATAGTTACATGAAGTGCCCTATGTATGTGACAATATTGGAGAGAGAAGGGTGATGCAAGGAAGTGACAGGAATGCAGTCCCCTATTTCTAAGCACAGGGCCTCAAAAAACCAGCATTGCTGTGGATGAATGAGAAGAGTTCAGCCAGTTCAACAGCTCTTTCGAGCAGCTGAATGCTTTATTTCTTCGGTTTCTTTTCAAATTTCAGCTAGCCGTAAAATACTATGGTGAGAGCAAAAAACAAATACATATAAATTACTCTGTGGTGTTTCAGGTTGGAATGCAACCACCCTTCACTATTATTATTGTGCTTCATCTGCTAGTTAAGGTTAGTAAGAAATCGTCCTTGTCAAGTTTTCTTCAAAACTGCCCCTTGCTCCAGGCCTTAAGTAAATAGCCATCTCTGGGAAAGCTACACATGGTGCTGTCATTATCAGGTACTTTTTCCTGAACTGTACACAAGACAGTGTTTGAACAAAGTCTAAATATTTTTCAGCTTCTCGTCATAGTCCAAAATAAGACTAAATCTAGTTTAAGGTAACTTACATGCCTGTTATGAATCCTATTAACCAGTTCTTGAATTAATTCATATGGTCTCAGATATTTAGTAAAATACCTTTTTATTATAAGCGAGAATTATTGTTTTGTTTACACCAAGTTTTGAGGACATTACTGCATCTGCTTTAGACAGGTCTCCACTGTCTTTGGCAGGATTTAAATATTTTAACAGCTGCTGAAAATGAATTTTATCAGAGATAAAATACCAAAAGTATTTTACACATTAAAATATGAAAAAAGGAAAAGTGCAATTGTGTTGAGTTTAGAAGACTTCCTTCTTATCAGTAGTCAAGCACTGCACATAATACACTGCTGGTGGCAACAACTTGAACCAGCACTCATCAATATTTCTAAATTACTGAGAAGAATCTAGTTAATCATTAGTTTCTTTACACCTTCTGGCAACCTTGCAAAGATTGCTATGAGTTAATGTAAGTCCCATAAAGTTCAAAAATGTCTTATGACTATTGGAACCTTGTGGGAAACACTAATAACCAACCTAGAGGTTACACTACAGAACGTTTGTTGAAGGTACCTTGGTATCTGCGTGTCACTGACAGGGTGATGAATGATGATTGCTGGGCTGGCTTTGAACAAGCCTTCTTCCTCCAGCAAAGTCAAACAGACCTTGCAAAGGAAGTTCTGGAATTTGCCTTCTGTTAAGACAACTCGGACATTAGAATCCATATACCAAAACATGAAAACTTGGAATCCAGCATCAGGAGTGGATTATTCCTCTTAAAACAATCTCCCTGGAGCTCTTTTGTCAGTGCTGGCTAAAGACCCTGATACCCTTGTGCTCCCTGGCCGAGACTTGACCACCAGAGCCCAGCACGACCTTCATAGCCTATCCCGTCTCCCAGGCAAATGCAAAATACCTGCCCAGGACTGGTATGAACAATATGTGACCATGTGTGCTCAGCAGATTCTTTGCTGAGAGCTTTAAAGAGGACAGAGAGAGCAGTAAATGTTGTCTTTGCATGTGTGAACTTGAAAGCCTTGGCTAAAATTCACCATTTATGTTTAAAGACTTAACATTCATATGATCGCTCTTCTTAACACAGACAATACACACCATAGCATTCATTCACAAATGCAAGCAGACTGTCATAGAAACTGGAAAAAATAAGGATGGAAGAGGGTAAAATATGCAGGAAGCTATCCTATCCCCCTATGTCCTGAAATTTGCTCAGGGTATTATAAAAGTGATTAGCAACTGTCTGTCAACTAAAGGAAAAAAACTTAGGAAATTTAAGGAGGATATGCCTTTTACTGAAGATGTAGTAATCAAATAATAATGAAATATAAAAAGCAGCATTGTAAATTTCAGCCTGAAAGAGGAAGTCTTTGAAAACAGAGACAATAGGTGGTAAGATTCTTCTGTCTTTTGTTTGTTGGTATGTCTGCTAAGAGTGCTAAACATATGTGTACATATAAAAGTAAAGAAGAGTTTGATGAGACAGTAATATTGAAAATGAATGGACATGGGCTAATACACATAAAGATTGGTGTGCCATCCACACATGCAGGGGGAAGAGTTAAACATTGTCACAACCATTCTTTCTGCAGTCCTAGAGCTGGCATTTCCTAATATAAATATAATCTTCACTTTCACTAATAAAATAGGACCCAATATGGAATATATGTAGGGGATACAAATAAATGCCTACACACACACATGCTGTACATGTATACAAGGCTTGACTCAAAATACTTTGGAATCAGTAAACCAGTTTTAGTAGGGCCACAGCAAATAAATGTGATGCTCTTCATATAAATTTGCAGATTTAAATTTTAATGCATTTAAAAAAACATTTCAATTTAGCATCACTAATAGGAGATATTTTACATCTTCACATATAAGTTTCATAAACCAGACATTCACCATAGGCATGTATAATTTTGTCTCCCTGGACACAGGATTTTTTGGATTTATGTGCAGGATAAACTCTGCAAGTCTATTCACACCCTACATTCTTAAGATGCCACTCGGACTATCTCATAGTCTATTCAGAGTTATTGCTGTTTCTTTACGCTTCACTCTACAGTTTATTTCAAAAATACAATGAAACTTTGTAGGACAAGAAAAATTAAATTTAATCTCTTAATGCAATGACCAGGTTTATGAATCAGTTTACCTGCATTTGTTCCATAAAAGAAATATAACAGCTTAGTTTCAAAAGGTCAGTAACTTCTGAAACACTCGTTTCTCTTTCTTGTCCCGACCTGAGCAGAGACCACTCTATTCTCAGCAGCAATGTGTTTCGGTCTACTTAGCTAATTTCCCCCCACACTCTGTAGCTCACTGGTGACATATGTCCAATGCTTCCCCAGGTTTAAAAGAAAAGGAACTCACATTTTGCCAAAGAAGAGCCAGGACAACAGAAGAGATGAAATATAAGATGAAGTAGTAACACTGCAGTGGAGTGAACTCAAAAGGGACCTTAATTTTTTTAAGTGACATATTACAGACATAAACTGAGCTGGAGAGATCAAATCTATATCAGCAAGAGCTAAGCTCTCCAACATTTAGAAGGGCTCAGATCTCCTGGCTGGGCTTGCTCCCATCCTTCTGTGAGATGAAAATGTAATGGGAAACTCTAGCAAGAACATGTATTTTCAGGTCCATGATTTGATTAATATTGGTAGAGCACTTTGAAGATTACTCATATTGCATAGCATGCACTTCTCTTGAAGAGGGTTCAATCTACTTTTACACTGACTTTTATCACAATCTGGAATGCACAAATATTATGCTTTTCCTACATTCCATCATCCTGTACATAGCATTTATATATATATACATATATATATATATATGTAATAGCAATGTCCCTCCAACAGTTTTTCTGGCAATAAAGCAAAGTGCCAGTAGAACTTAAAGTATGTTTGAGTGAAAAATTATTTTACAGAAAAGCATGGGTGTGTTCAAACACTTCCTATCTGGTATGGTCATCAGGAGTGTATTAGATGTTCTAGGTCAAGAGCGTGGAAATTTTTCCACCATTTTATCAATTCATGTAATTTTCCATACCTCAGAATGTTACCTTACTCTAATTTACCAGTACAGATACAGCATCTGTTTCTACAGTCAACTTAACAGCAAGTCATACCTGCTCATAAAAATACACAGCTATAGTACTAAAACCATGAAAAAGAATATAAATGCCTCATAAGGAAAAATAGATTAGTACTTAATTTTACAGTGTTGGGCTCAATAGACCAAGGTTGTCAGAGAAACACAGTTATAGATTAGTTACGCCCATTTTTGTCCTATAAAATTTTAAGCATTTTATTTTCATTATTACTTACTTTCTAAGGATAACCCAGGTTTACTAGTGTGATTTCATTAGTCGAATTTCATTCATTGGTAGCATTTCAACTGATAACTCTGAGAATAGAAAGAGAATAGAAATGCTCTTGCTGGAAAGGAATTGTCTGAGGGCAGAGGAGGATGAGGTATTTGATTTTTTTTTTTCTCCTCCAGAAGCCACAGCAAAGTTTTAGCCATGGACTTCCATGGAGGACCTTATGATAGTTTTCACAAGAACAGTCCAATGCATTTCACTTAATTGTCACTTTTTCAAAAACATCGTTGTGCAATGGCAGTGGTGTGGAATAGAAGTTGAATTTCACTGTAGAGATAGCTACATTTCAGTGGTGGGTGAAGTGATCCCAGCAGACTTTGTAAAACACTTTGGGATTCTTACAGATGAAAGGTGCTATATAAATGTCAGGTATTGTTATACACCACTTAGGGAAAATGTTTCCATTTATTCCTCTGGATTTACTGTAGAGCATTTAGAGATAATCGTCATTGCTGATAATAACAGTAAGAATAGTATCTTGAACGCTGCAGACTGTGCAGATTGTTCTGTATTCTGCTTGTCTGTAGCAGGAGGTCGCATACTGATAAGAAGGAGGAATTTTTTGACAATGTGATTATAGAGAACAAGCTATTTTTCATATTATATGGTCAAAGTGCAACTGTCAGAGTTATTTACATGGCTTCATCATTTACAGCCCAGGATTATTGAAAAGACTCAGCTGAAAGGTAAGCTGCTTTTATGATTATATTCAAAACAGCATAGTACAACGGCTCCCTGCAGTAGGGCCATTTGTTTTACTGTATTACCTCTCTATACTTGTCTAAATTCTACTCATTCATTTTATTAATAGATTTTATTTAAATGCATGACGGTTGTTTCTAACAATGCTTACCCTAACACTGATTAGAATTTGTTAGAGGGATTCCAATGTTTATCCTAACATGAGCACCTTTGGATTTTGCTATTTTGTTTAGGGGGGAGGCATTTCCTTTTAGCATAACAGAGTTCCAAATGTAGTTCAGTACTGATTTTAACAGGACTGTAAAAGGCAGATGGCTTTTGCCAGGTAGATGAGTATTTTCAGCAGTGCACTAACAGATCAAATGGTCTTTATAGTACTGGAAAACAATCCTGCCCCAGCAATTCTCTCAACTGAGTAACACCTGAATATAAAGAAACTCACATTTCCCCTTCCTCTTCTGCTTCCCAATCTCTCCTCTCAGATATCTGTCTTCCAGTTGGGGTATCTCATTAACCTGCAGGCTCTATCCCTGCCTCATTATCTTCTGAACATCTGAGGGAGGCAGAAATGAGGCTGTATTAACCCACTGATTGCTGCCGACCAAGTGATGCCCCTGAGCACTTTTGGAAGCAGCTTTAGCTGAATGAAAGCTGCTGGACAATGTGGTCCAGGACTGACTACTGGATAAGTATAGGAGTAATCTACAGTGGGGATTCCTTTTATTAAAACCTTGGCAAAACCTTTGTGTGGAAAGGAGCCGAGTCTATCTCTGAGGAAGACATGCAAGCTTCCCAATGTCTTTTAGTACAGAAGCTGTAAAAGCATTAAAATATACAGAACTACCTCCTCTCCTTCCTGCTAGCCAGCAAGGTCATTACCCAGCTAATCCAGAAAAATTATCCTATAGAGAAAGGCTAAATGCTAAAGAAAACTGAATGTTGCTGAGATTCCTTCTCAGTCCCATACCCCTATCAAAAATGCCACGTGAGAGCTCAGTGCCCACATCAGCATGTTGGTACTGTACCCAACACCTGTATGATTGTAGCTCCAGCTCTATGTATCCTATGCAAATTCCCAGAAATTCCCAGTCTTCCTAGAGTACTGACATTTACACCCACCTTCAGAGCACCATTCAGAATTGTCATAAAAGATCAGAGTGCAGCTTGGAGGCCAGGGTAATCATAATTTGACCATGCTGGTATATTTACTCTAGATAATAGAGTTTATTTCTTCTTATTTTTCTTTTTTGCTGCTTTTACCTTGTCTCTCTCTGTGGAAGTTTAACCACTGGGAGGAAGAAAATCTCAAAATTCTGGAAAAAGTGTGATAGATTTTTTTCCCCACACATGAAGGAAAACCAGCCAAATAGCAGGAACAGAGATCAGCTTCTATAGATTAAGGGGGGTAACAGGTAACAACGTGTTCCATGGGCTAAACAAACATTTAACTCCAATTATATGTGCTTAAACACCTTACAAAAGAGAAGGCATTTTTAAATTAAAAACCTAAAATGAAACCTGTGAAGTACTTATGCAGTTAATCAGACGTATGACTTAAGATATGAGGAAAGACATTTTTTAAATCTCCTACAAAAAAAACCCACATAAAGCTTAAGGTTTCCTCCAAGAATATAATAAATTTTCCTCACACACAGGGTGAATACAAAAGCATGGAGTGTCTTTCAAATATCGACTCTTTTCAAGTGAAGTAATATTCTTAAGTATTTGGTCAAATAAACATGTACACAGAGTAGGACACATGCTCATCATACAATAGGTGGTAGATCCATCTAACTCTTCCCAGAGATTTCTTTATGGAAACCACCAAAGAACCTCTGTAATTTAATCACTGGCTGCTCTGACTGGCTGGCTGCCTGTTAATTGCTTGGACAATATCCAAATTGTCAGACCAAAAGACCACCCATTGATTCATTGGGCTGTCACTTCATATAACCAAAGCAACAAATATGAGAAAGAGTGCCTGAAATGAGTCTTTGCTTGTGATGTCTTGTCTGATATTTTCTCAGTATCCAATTCATTAAAATTGTTCATCACTTTCTTTAAAAAGCTTGAAATGTTACTGCTGCAAATCTAAAATTCCTAAGGAGCAGTTATACTCCAAAGTGATTCTGCAAAAATATCACTAAGGAAAGACTGGTAGTTCTAAGAGTTTCTATATCTTATCACTCAGCTGATTTTGCTGGTTAAGCCTAGTAGGTTTGGGCAGGGATAACAAAAACTACCCACAGTTTTATTAGGGAATTTTACCTTTGTATTACCTTACAAAATGCCATGACCATCCTTTTATATATCCTTAAAAAACTGCTTCAATGTACTACACAGAGATAATACTAACACGGTGTCAGTTACTTAAAGTTCCCAGGAGATTTTAAAATATATTTTCATTTTATGTCATGAATAATCAGCAGTAATATGAATTCTAAATGTATATTTGCTTGCAATGCATAGAACTCTCCCATGACTACACTGATTCTATTACCAATGAGGTAGAGGGAAAGTGAAAAGATAATTTTATTACTTAAGCAATGGCATAATTTTGAAAATATAGGGAAAAAAGTGGATTTGGGAGACCTTGAAGCAGCTTTTTGACAAATATCTCCTCAATTGAATGAAACCTAAGATTGATTTAATGGATGCTATGAAGTGAGAAATAAAGCCCATCAGCTCCTCAAACTATATCCTAAAAGCAGTGAAAATGTATTTGCTCTCAGCATGCATTATTCTGGAAGACATTTAAGAAGCACCTCTGCCTTTCCCATTAGCAGTGTTCAAGGCACAGTACTCAACAAGTGCAGGAGAGACAAAAGCTAGCTACCAGTGCTTTGATGCAACGTGTCCAGTTTACGCTCTTTTCCCTTTGCTCATCTACTTTTACTGCTGTCACACATTTTATCAGGCAAGAATTCTTGCTTTCCCTTTGTAAATCCATTGCCTGAAGCAGTACTTAAGGAGTGCTGCCACTCCAGGACACCTATCATGACATCTGTACCATGTTTTTGGTCATAGCCCCATAGACATTAGAGGATTGTTTGGTCAGAGCCCATCCACTGAATGTAGCATGAAGCTGGGACAGACCCTCCCCTGTGGAATTCTGGCCTCTGCAGGCTGCCTGACAAACAGCTGCATGATCCCCTGTGCTAGGGGTTTCTGTTTCACAACACACAGCAAGGGCATCAGAGGGATATCAGTTCTCATTTCTCTCCCAGCTTCTGCAGAGGGTTAGAACAGACCTGCCCAAATCCAAATCTGCAGCTGTGGTAGTTGGCTGAGGGCGGCTCAATGCCACAGTCTGCACACTTCTCCAGTCACTCTAGTTGATCCCACAGTCAGTGGGGATTAAACCTCCACCCAATGCATCCTCAGATAGGATCCTATGAAATGAAATATGCTGTCCATTGGATATTTCATCTTGCTCTTCAGCTGCTACTGGTTTTGAAGTATTGGAACTAGTGCTGATCTACTTTGTATAGCAGCTCACAATTTTTGCCCCAGCATTTAAACAGTATTTTCTATTCAAGGCATTGCCATCATTATGCTTTCTTGTGCTATTTTTCCCTCTGTGCACAGTTATCTGTGCAACACCTGCTTTTACCTCTGAGGGTCAGGAGATGATCCCTCAAAGTCTCCCTGAGGTTTCAGCTGATGCTACAGAGCCAAAGTAAATGTCAGTGCAAACAGTTCTACACTATGCAAAAAGAAATATAACTGGACCTTCAAAATGTTTTTTTTCCAGATAATTCATTACACTTTTCATAGAGCACTGCAATTAGTAGAACCTGAAGCACAAAATTGTACACCATCTATCCCACTACCTTTATCTGTCCTTCCTGTTTGTATCTTTGACAAGGATGACCACAGTCAACAGCTTTCCTGCCCAGACTGCTGCTCATTCTGCAAGGAAAAATAATTTTGGACTTTCAAAAACATCCTGTGTGTCTTGCAACCTAATGTAGTAGGAATAACTATAGAAATTTAATATACGGGGAAAAAAAAAAAAAAACTTAGAAAACTTTAATAGTGGCAATTATATCAATACAGAAAAATATTAGATACTATCTTTTAAACACTGATATTACAAAGTTAAAAGCTTCTTTAGAGGCATGTTTTACTAAACTGCTATCCATCTTTAAAGTAATCAGGCTTTCAGTTCAGTTCCAGATATAATATTCTTAAACATTTTTTTTAAAAAACTCAAGAAAAAGCTGGAGTGAATTTCAAGGCTTGAGTGCTGCTGCCATCTACATGGCAGGAAGACTATAAACCAAAACAAACAACAAAATCTATATGTTACATTTACTGTCAGAGCTGTAAGTCCGCAGATGAGTGTGATGATAAAAAATACAGTTCTGAAACTGAGCAGAATATTTTACTACCCTGAGTTTCTGTGTGGAAAATTCATGATGATTTACAATATGATTTCCACACATTCTTATTATCAGAAAGATCACACATTATTTAGATAAAATTTGATAATAAATAATAAGGAAAATATCGCTATTTTACTAGTTTTGGATATTGTTAATATTTTTCTGATGTTTTTGAATGAAAAAAATTAGAAAAATGAAAATCTGTCAGTTGATGTAAAACTGGAGGAACTAATGTACTTAATGAAACAACACACACTACTTACATATACTACTTACACCAGTGAGGCTATTTTTCACAACTGTCTTACTGAGTGTATTGCAGAGGAAGAAAACCAGTTTTTCTTGCTATATTTGCATAGCACAAACCAGGCAGCACAACTCTGTATTCTGAAGCTAAACCTTCTTAAAATATATGAAAAAAATTATATAAATTAAATTTGTACTGCTAAGAAATTTTGTCAAATGCACAGTCTGCTCTAAAGGAGCTTTGCAGTTGTTTACCAAGTTTCATAATCTTCAACATTGTTTAGAAACTCATAGTGCTTCACCTTGGCAGCTCTGTTTGTACTCAGCCATCACAGCTACATCCACCAGGAGACGGGGAAGGTGTTCTTGCCGTGACATGCCTCTGTCCCACAGCACAGCTCTCAGACACACATTACTTTCCAGCAGGTGTCATTCAAGAAACAAAGTTCCCATGGGCCCCAATAAGAAAATCTCCTGTGTCACTGTGTGAATTTTATGCTGCATCCGAGTTCAGAACTTCTTCTCCAGAAGTAAAATTGATGAATTTTCAGTTTGAGGATCTATGCATTTAAATTGTACCCCAACTCAAATGCTAAAAATAATGCTAAGATCTCTGTCTAGCAGTTCAAATTACATATTCAATGAGGAGGGAAAAAGGGGAAGAGCAGTCCTTGAAATTCCTCTGCATCCTTTTCTCATCCAGGAAGCATGGCCTGCAAAATCCATCAGAAGTATCCATTACAAGAAGCAGGACTTTGTCTTCACAGATCCCCATCACGGATGTGGGTACAGTGGTATTCAGCTTTGGCACAATGACTTGGATGGAGCTCACTGTCTGTCTGCTTCAGAGAACTTTTCTTTCAAAAGGAGTAAAATCCTGGGCTGTAGGTAAAGGAGGTAATGTTGCTTATTGAACTGTGTCCTTCTTTTCTGAATTTTCAACATTTCAGCTCAGTCAGACTTGCAAAACCATTTCCCTTGCTAAACTGCTGCTGTTTGGAGCTTGTAGCCCCATTGGTAGTGGCTTTGTTAAAGTGTCTCTTTATTTCAAACACTGGATCTCATCCTGTCCCATGCCAATGTGCTCTGAGAACATCTTTCATTGGATTAGGGAAGGGCTTTGCTCCACAAAACACAATCCCAAAATGGAAGCAGTTTATTACAATGATCAAATTTAAAATATGTAAATGGCACAAGAGATTTCAAAATAGAATGTTTTGATTTGGAGACATAAATTAGCAGTTCAAATTTTAGGGAGGTTTCCAGACAGGAATCTAAGTCAGTGACCATTCAGTATGACCCGTCAGACCAAATATGAATTATTTGGAAAACTCAAAATCCCTCAAATAAAAGATATGCTGAAGAGTTTTGATTTCATCTTATACTAAAGCCATAAATACCTTTAAAAATTTTAATAGTATAATGAATTTTGCATGTATTATAAAAAATGCTTTTAGGATTTGAAAACATAAAGGCTATTTTTAAGTAAGACCCCGGTACACAGCACCCTAAACTTCAATTCAGTGCTCATCTTTGCGTGAACTGTTCCATATTTCCACTCTGGATTGCTTGTTCCTTCTCTACTCTTTGCACTAAGGCCAGTACTTGCCTTGGCACAGCTTGGGCACACAAGCAGTAGTGCAAATATAAGCGAGGAGACACAGAAGCCTGAGGCTGGAGCGGGGAGAAATCCCCAAATGTGAAAACACACCTTGAGCCATGCAGGTCATTGGACCCCATGAATTTTGCATGGGAAAAAATTCAAGCCAAACCAAAACACCACATTTCTTAAGCAGCTTATGTATCCATGACATTTTTTTACCCCATATTTTAAATTTAAACATCTACCCAAAAATATTGGCGTGCTATTCCTTTTGACAGGATTCCTTCACAAGAAAAAAAAAAATTCTTAGTTGCCTTGGGACTGTGTTGCAAACTTCATCTCCATAAGCAGTGATGTTTGATGAATGCAGTGGTACATCAAACCACACTCACATAAATTGCTTCTTCAAGTTGGCTTACAAGAAACCATTGCAGGAAGTTCATCTGTATTTGTGTATTCAGCTCTGAAATTGTCACTTTGTTACAAAAAGATTTTTCTGAGTTCACTGTGAGCACATATTATAAAGTTGATTGTTTGAAAGACATCCAGAAGACAAGGGGAATATATTTGCTTCACTGGGAAATAAATGTACCTTATAAAAAAGTTCCTGCCTTACCTTACTGATCCTGTAATGATAATTAGCACAAAGCACGCACAAGCATGTGCCAAACACCGATCATCACTGCACAAACCATTCCAGAGGGCTGGCTGTATTGGCAGGCTGCTGATGTGCACTGCTTTGCAGAATTAAAGACAAGCAATCAAATATCATGTTGCACAAATGTAATTGCTCCTACAGCAGTACTGGGTGTTATGGATAATGCCAATTCCTTGAGCTATGAGACCTCCTTGCACACATTCATTTTTTAAATATCTGGATGAAAGTTTTCAAAAGATGTGTTATGCTGGCCCAAGTGAGCAGATGCTGATGCAAAGCAGTGATGCTTGTTGTGAACAGACCTTTTAATGTCCATAGAAGAGACTGCAGCAACAACTGGATGTGGTGGTTTATATGGAAGAGGAGCAAAGGGGAGAGAGAGCTCCATCCTCTGTCTGCAAGGTTCCTGTAAGGTTAGTAAGTTTCTGTAGATGTATTTATAATTTTATTTTTGCCTTCTTGATGTTTGAAACTCTCATTCAGCCATAAAAGAGGAGGATATATGTCAGCTAAAGACATTGCTCCGCTCTCAGTTGTGTTGTGCAAGTATAAACACATCAATGATGTTATTCCACGCAGCACAAGAAATGCAAGAATGAAGCTGTAGCACTCAATATTCAGTCACCATAATTCAAATACAACCACATATGAACAAAAGATACATTTTAAAAAGAAAAACGCCTTCTACAACTGAGGAAAGTTGTTTCTGAAAAATACCAAATGTGCTAAAACCATTTACTTTTCTGCCCAAAGATGCTATTTTCTGCATGGTATTCACAGTCACAGAAAAAAAAAAAAAAAAAAAAAACCAGATTAATTAGCTTTATTTTTTTCTGGATTGCAGCCAATTTGAATTACAATCACAATTACATTCTTTAGCTGAATAAAATTAGGGATACTTCTTATAATGTCCTTCCACCACTCTGTGTGTCAGAATACGCTGTACTGAGGGACATGGACTTATGTGATATAAAAAAACCAGAAGGAAGAAGCTCTCATGTCTGCTTCAATCAAATAATATTATGGCAACAGAAACCAGGTTTTATCACTCCTGCAGCCATGACAATTCTCCACAAAGAAAAAAGAGATTCATTGCTAGAGAGAATCTTTCCATGCTGAAGAAATCTCCACTCTCCTACTTAAGGGATCTTATGGCTAATGTGACAATCAGAAGGGATAAATCAGACCAGGATTTCCACCATAAGGTACAGACCCATAAGGCACATCCTCAAGACCCTTTGCCCTCAGTAGCACTCCAGCTACTGGCAACAAAGAAAGTAAGCTTACTGCTCTGAGCAGCCATTATGTAAAAATAAAACAGCTTTAGACCCCAGAATATCTGGTGATAAATAGGTCTAATCAGCTGCATATATTCTGCAAATATAACAATATCTATTTTTTTAGGAAAAAAAAGGTAAAAAAGTATAGCTACTTTTCCCAATGATCACAAATTGATATTCAATGATGTATATAATTTCAGAAGAGGACCCCAATGGGCTTCTTCAGTTCCATACTTATACTGCATTTCTACAGATGATGGCAATGGCAATATTTAGAGAAAAGGAAAATTGACATCCTACACATGACCAGGTTTGTTATCAATTTCCCATTCTGTCCTGTGCACAGAACACTCTTTGGATTTTAGCTACTTCTAAATATTCCTTGTTAAATTCAAATTGTGAAATTCTATTTTCAGTTAAAACAGATTTTTAATTATGTAAAATGTGTTTGGTTTTGCTCAGTGTTAAAATGCTATTGGTAAGAAAAGTCAGAAGGAAAGAGAGAGAAAAAAAATTAAATTCAATGTATGTAAAACAATACTAAAATTAAGAGAATTGCTTTATGGCAATCAAAGTTGTAAAGGTCACTACATAAACAAGCGAATAGCATCTAACAATGAAGAGTTGATATTTTCCATATCAAAACGACTCAAATTTGGTTAAATACAAGTAAACCTATTAGCCATGGAAGTGTGAATTGAAGCTAATAAATCAGCCGAAATAAACTGATTTTATGGAAGGTATTTCTTCTGAAAATGAATTGTTAAAGGTATCATAATAAATAGATAAAACCATTTCATGTCCACCACACCACATATGTCCTTTTTCTTGGCTGTCCTTCGACATCTTCTAATTCTTTCTTCTCAGCATTTTTTTTCTAACACACCTTACAGGAGCAAACCTTAGATATCCAGGGATGTGGCTTCATGTCATCTGGAAAAGAAATGCATAATTTCTTAATGTGTTAAAATCTCAGACTTAATGATTTTACAATATGAGGTAACAGCTGAGATTTTGTTACTAAAATATATGCTATTTTCCCATCCTTTTATTAGAGTAACAAATTGTAATTATTCTAATGGAAGAAAAACCTTCAGCACCCTCCTATTATAGTTCAAAGGTCCAGAAATCCACCTCCAGAAGGCTGTTCACATTATAACTGATACCACAGGAAGCAATATGGAATCTGAAACAGCTCAAGAGAACACATGGAATTTGTCAAAACTCTTCAGCACAGACTTCTGCTTCTTCCTTTCTTTTGTTTTAAAGGAAAGCACTCCAGTGGATCAGCAGAAAGATCATTCCTATTTTAAATTAAGAGGGCTTTATGTTTCCTCTGCAAAAATAATTTTCAAATTATATTTATTTTCTCTTAGCAGAAATAATCCTACAATAGCTGCAAAGAGAAGTAATGTTGTATTTTAATCCTGTCAAAGCATTTTAGTATTCCACAGAAAAGCCTTCACCAATTTTTGCCTTCATGATCTCTTTTCATTTGGTCCAGCCTGAACTTTAAATATTACTTGCATTAGAAATGCTGCTCAAACAGGTACCACCACACCTTTCATGAGTATATGCACACTGAGAAAGCAGCACACATTATTTTATTCTAGTCTGATGAAGATCTTGTAAATTTACCTTATTATATATGACCTTTCTATCTGTATCATAGACACAAAGACATATGCATTTTCTTGATGACTAATAGGCAGTCTTCTGATTTTTAAAGTTTAATTAAAACTGAAAGCAAACAAAAAAAATCACAAATGAAACCAAGACATACAACTCATGATTCTAGTAACCCAGAACACTGATAGGATATGACACTACATCTACTGCAATGAAATTATAATTAATTCATCCATTCCTACACTGGAAATCCCCCAACTTTTTTCTGGAATAATTCCTGGGCACTGACATCTTCTATACAGCCCCTGTGCCTGTGACCAGTGGGCTGCCCCTACATTGCATCTTCTTTCTGCTTCATGCATCCTCATCAGCAACAGCCCATTCCCAGATCAGTCCTCATTTACTGCCTCCTGCTTTTCATGAGGATGCAAACACAGAAAATCATTACTTTCTAAGGTGCTTTGTAACTGGAAATTTACTAAATATTTACTTCGAAATTCTGCCTGTGTTCTGATTAACAGCCACAGTGCCGATTTTAAAAACACTCTTCAATGGATGGAACTTGGGGCTGCTAAGTGAATATTTGATGTGGCAATTATAACTTGCCTGATTACAAGACAGTGACACTTCTAGTGCTGTATTTATAAGCAACAGTGTGGCTAATAGGAATCAGCAATCTGCTGTTCTTCATACACTTTTTTTCCTACTTACTGCAGTTCCGCCTCTCTCACACTGTTATTTCAGGGACAGTCAGAGACCTTTCCCATCTCTGTGCCAAGGTTTCAAAATAGGACAAGCAATTAAGGAAGACTGAAAACTGCTCAGACTTTCCCTATTATCTGTTACGCACCCAGAATCACATTCTGTCCTGAAAAGTGAAAAATGTAAGAGAAAGAAAATTTAACATGTGTCATGGTTTTGGAATGAAGCGATGGGAGGAGCTGCAGAAGGGACCAGGCAGAGACTCAGGCAGGGACTGATACCTAAGGCCATAACCATACAGGT
Organism: Regulus satrapa; assembly: GCA_013396955.1. Classification (NCBI taxonomy): domain Eukaryota; kingdom Metazoa; phylum Chordata; class Aves; order Passeriformes; family Regulidae; genus Regulus; species Regulus satrapa. The sequence continues at coordinate 366,805 of VWZN01014372.1, forward strand.
TTTACCATTTACGTGGTTTCTATCCAAAAGACAGAAAACACTATACTTCCCTCTACAGCTTCCAATACAATCTTCCATTAGTGAGGGTCAGTTTCCCTATATTACCAAATGAAGTAACGGTCTATTTCCTCCTCTACTGCAATGTGTCTTTCATGGAAAATAAGAGGGAAGCAGCATCCATATCTATATGGTTTCTTGTGACTTCAGCTCAAATCTATTCCTTTTTCCCACCTGGGCTGCAGTTGCAGAACCCTCTTGAGTGGGACTGCCCCACATATGAAAGCTAAGACACCTCAAGCTGTGTTTGCTCCTGCTACAATCCTCTTAAATTTTGACTACCAAATTTCAAAGCATTTTCAGTCTCTTTAGGAGCCATTTCAAGCAACTCCCTTTGGACAAGATGATCCGCATCTAGGGGTGTAAATTTTTCACAAGAAAACTCAGGTGAATAGCTCAGACCTAGAAGTCTAACTAGCACATCCATGGACACTCAGTATCAGCTTCTTTTTCAGTTTCCTTAAATGTAGAAAATTTGTCTGGTAAAATGGAAAACTGCTGGGAATATTTATTTAAAGAAAGAAGCACTTTAGAGGGTAGTGCATTCTTTGTAGGAGATCGATTTATTAAAAGTCAACTTCTACAGAAAACTGTTGCAATTCTTATCTGATTATTACATTCAAGGCCAGAGCAGAGACAAGTTAGAAAAGCCACAGTTTTGCATGTCAAACAGGAGTAGTCCTCAGCATGTGGGGAAAAATGGCAGTGATAAACCTACTATTAGGCATCTAAGAGAGAAGCCCAGCATCTCCTCTGTGTGGGGGCTAAAATAGATGCGAACCACTATCACAGATAATGGCAGCCTGTAGCCACATGAAGGGAGAAACTAAAATCCATTTCACTTAGACAAGAAACTGCAGTCTGATATTTACCTGTGTCCATCACTTGTGAAAAGTGTTTACTGTGAATTATCCAAGAGAAAAGTGCAGGTTGAGGGGTTTCATTACCTATCTGAGAGTAGTTCAGATCACACATTAAACACAAGAAATCTTGGATTGGTGTCTTGGGTAGTCAAATGGATTCCCGCTATTCATCCAAGTATCTACCTCCTGCAATTGCTGGAGGCCCACGAACAGAGCAGTGAGGATATGTGCAGACACAGAAAATGTGAAAGTAAAACAGAGTAAGCTTCATGTGATTTTTGAAAACAAAGATCACTTTGAAAATACAGTTCATTCTAATGTCAAGGAAAGAGACTGCACCTTTCACCACGAGAAACCCCGCAACGTACAGACAGATGTGTTAATGGCTGCTCTACAGCCTTTCTGATTCTGTCTGGTAGAAGTTGTAATAAAGAACCATTTCTAGGAATAGCTGAATTTCATTCCAGGTACATTTATGTCATATTTTCACCTTTTCCTCATCAGAAGAGATAATAAAATAAATACATTTTACTTACATAACATCACGTCTGCACCTATGACAGTATCTTGAAAGTGAAGCACAAGAGTCTCTTTATAGATTTATTATTAAAAACATATAAATTAAGTTTGTAAGTTTGCCCAGACTTTGAATGTGTGAGAGAGATTCTTAAGTCAGATTTCATCAAACCAAATGCTGACCTCCCAAGCATTCTCAGGTTCCATGATATGAAGTTCAAGCACCTGAGAAAATCATAGCCAACCGAATGTCATATTATTGTTTCAATGTTTGCTACTAAAAGTAAATGGTAAGCTCTAAGTAAATGTATTGTGTTACCAAATCTTTCCTTTCAAACAAGCACTTCTGTCAGAAGTGTCTTAATTTCTTATCACAGAATTTCATCCGCACAAGGAGCAATAAATAATTCATGTTCCTAGCTCTTTGTTGTGTGTCCCTGAACTGCACAGAGCTGGAAGGCTGACAGCTGTGTCAGGACAAGCACCAAAGATCTGACATGACAAGTGACTAACAAGTTTCTTTCAGTCTATAGTGAAAGAAGACAATGGCATAAAGTGCAAAAACGAAATCCTGAAACAAAATGAAACTGTTTCTTTCTCTTTACCTAAGTGTTGGCTATGAGCTTATTTCCGACCCATAACCTCTGGTCATTTTATAGTACTGCCCAACCCCCTTTACTCCTCACATTCGCCTGGCCATTTACGCCTGTCCACGGATCAATATGAGCAATTCTTGGAGAAATACGATGTCTCCATGACAACCAAGCCACAAATTCTCAGTGGAAAGCAGTGAGACCAGTAGTGAAATCTCCTGAGGTTTTCAGACCTATAAGACAAGATGTCTTAAAATGCAGGAATGGACAGAAACAAAAGCCAGAGTAATTCATTGTTTATTACTAGTTTAATGATGTCAGATGGACCGATTTGAACTCAGTTTTTAAGTTTGGATGCTTTATCAACATGCATTTTTGCCAGTCAATATTCACCTCCTGACAGGTTTTATCCTTTCCATTACTTCATATAGATATGCAGAGTGCAGAATTGGATATGTAAGTTTTCATCCAAACAGGTACACTTTGCCAGAGAGAAATAATTTAAGGTTAAAATTAGTGTTACCCTTAAGGTACATTAATTCTCCCCAAACACTGTAGTGCCACCTTGTTTTAAGCCCTTCTCACTTCAAAACTGATCAAATCTTGGAAAATCTATATTTTGATCCATAAATGTTGTTGAAGGGACTACAGACAGTTTCTGAGGGAGTTACTAAACACCAAAGATTGTCAAACCTGGCTCCTTTCTGAATAGATTAATTATTTATTTCTAAATCTCATGCTGATTTCTGCCGGACAACATTGAGCCCAAGTCTATGTGGCTTTAAAATGAATAGAGATTTACAATTCATTGGTTTCAATTATTGTAATATATACTGGTGTTCATTTCTGTGGAAAAGATGAAAAGGGAATGTAGTTCAAATCAGGTATATGACAGTAGTTGAACTCCCAAGGAATCTTGAAGAGTGGAGTGTGCTGAAATATAATCCCCCAGACATGGGTCCTATCCGGGTTCTGAGATGACTTAGGGGACCTGACATGGATTTCAGACTGCACCCTTTGACTGAAAATTAAATCTCAGCAGTGTTCCTTGGGGAAGGATCAGGGGACTGTTGGCAGCTGCCCCCTGTCAGCACAGGCTGCAAGATTTGGAAATCTCTTAACTAAGCTGACAGGCCGCAGAGACGATGAATCAAAAATATGATACACGGATCAGCACACAAAGATGCAGGAGGGTACAGAGAAACCAGATAAAGCAGGAAGGAAAATACCAAGTGAAGAAAGATGTTTAACTCTTTCATTAATGAGGACTATGTACAGGTTATGCATGTGGCGTATAAGGGTCAAGCTCACAGTTTGCTTAAAAGATCTTAGTATTTAGTCGCACAGAATGTTTTTAATCAGCTGTGACTCAATACAATTTATATTTAATTGTTTCCTTTTGGGATTCATTTAATAAATTTAGTAGATGTTCCATAACGAGAAAGATAATGAAACTACATGAAGATAAATCTTTCGGTTACCAAAAAGGATGCACTTTATGGATGTTCCTGTATTTAACTGAATCAATGTTAAAAGTCATTAAAATGAAATAATGATTGTGAGCTGATTTAAAGGAAATAATCAAGCTATTTAATGCCACCAATTTGCTTTCCTCCAGAGATACGGTGTTTGAGTGTCCGTTGCTGCATTCAGCTGCAGTATATACAGCACTTCTAATTTTTCATAATCTCACGCTACCTTCAAAGGGTCAGACATTGTACATATATTAAGTAAGCAGTGTAGTCCAAAAGTAATTATAATGAACTAGTAGTGTCAGCTTTCTTTTTGGTCATAAAGCCTTTATCCTTTCTAAGACCTGAATTCCTGATGAAAGCGGAAAGGATAACAGCTCCACACTGTGACCCCTGGAGGTGACCATTAATTTGACATTGCAGCTTCTAAAAAGGAAACAGCATTACAATGTGCTTTTTTTACAGACCCAAAAGCTGTGTCAGATTTATCACTTGATACTTGGTGGCTGTCTTTAAATGCCTCTCACCTGGACTCTCAGACTCTTCCAAGACACATCTGTCAGGCGTATCCTCCACATCCTGGAAGTTTGCTGAGTTGGAGCTCTTGTCATGCTTCAGCACACTGACTGGAGCAATAAAGAATAAAAACATAGGGAGGGAGAAATTTAATGTATGCAGAAATCAATACTTCCTGGTTTTCTGCAGAGCCTTCAATGCTGAAGACATATTTTTAAACACAAATAAATAGATTGAAAAAAACCCAGAAATACAAACTACTTAAATGCAACTACAGGACAGTTGAAAAACCTATAGACAAGTATGTATGCAGTATGGAGTTTGAGACATCAGATTAATTGAGATCTCTTTGAATTAGAAAACCATTTTTTTTTTTCTTACAGAATCCTAAAATAATAAAATAAGTCTGAACTTATAAAAAAATGCTTGTCTGTTTCACCAAAGAAGCCAGTCAACAACCTAAAAGATCAATTAGATGATTTTGTAATTCCTGGAGTCATTCAGCAGGGAGAGAAATGTTGTATGTTTTAAGATGAAAATATGTTGCATACAACAAGCTGGAATGTGTAAGAAAATTACTGATAATTCCAAAGTTCAGTGAAACCAAGACTGAGTTGCAAATTACAGATTACCAAATTTAATTACATGTTTTAATTAATTGCTAAAATTATTCTCATTTCAGAGCATACAAACATTTTCAGGGAAGCAATTACCTGTCTGTATATGACTTTTTAATTCACTTGGCTTTTGAACAAATCCCACATAACTTTTCCTGAGCAGAGAGGTATTTCCCTTGTCCAAATCCATTTCCCTCTCTTCTGCTTCTATCTCTACATGGAACCATATGATACAGCTTAAAGATTTTAAAGATTGAAGAAGTGCAATTATAATCAGTATATTATAGAATGGCACAGTAAAGACTAGATCTCAATTCTTCTGTCCTGTTAAAACTCTTAGCAGATCCCACTTCCCAAGATAACAGCAGTGGCTAGAAATGGCTTCTTTTTTTCCTAGTTATCTAGAGGAATTTCCTCTAGATGGATTTCCTATCTATTTCCTCAAAAGAGGAAATTCCTTCCCTTATACATTTTGATGGATTTTTTTTTTTTGACCAAATGAATATTTGCTGAAGGATTATGCAATTTAAACACTATTTAAATTTTCCAAGATTATGAGTGAATCAACAAGGCCTCAGGGCAGTACACTGACATGAGGAGCTCAAAGGACATATATTCCACTTCAGTGCTCTGTGCTTTCCATGGGTTTGCAGCTATTGATCCCAGGTCACCAAAAGGTTCCATCACTCTTGACTCCTGCAACTACACAAAGTCTGTTTGAAGCAATCAGGGCTTCAATACCATTGTGGAATTAGAACTTTTAAGATTTAATATTAAAGCATAATAAAATCTCTGGTAGTGACATCATGCATTTCACCTGGAAAAACAAAAAACCAGTAAATTTTGCTTTAAAGGTTTCCCTTGGATAGCAAGAAATCAGTATGTAAAAATCTGCCCAGGTAAAGTAGAAAGTGTTGACATAATAATTTGCATGGGATGAGTTGCATTGAAGAACAATTACAGTAACTAATAACAAATGTTCTTGTTCACACAAAGAAAAGCTATGGAATGTAAAGGAAGAAATGTCTTTGAAGATACCTGTGCTTTTCTCTTTTTACAACATTTAAATGATTTTCAAATACACTAGGTAAAGATTCTCCTTTCAAAGGCAAAAGTGGAATATACAAGAATTTGTATTATATTTTAAAAAACTAATTATGCCATTTTTTGGAACACTTTTTTCTAAAACAGTTCATACCATGGAGTCAGCTGCACTGCACTGAGTGACAGATTCAGTCATTATAGCTGCATGAATTTAAAAGTCAGAACTACTCTGAAGTAGGACAACAGGAAAATTTCCAATAGATTAACCTATGCTGAAAGAGAGAAAACAAGAAGTACAGCTGTGCCTTTGGAAAGAAAGCAAAAATTCACAAGACCTGTCTGTTTTGGTCTAATAGAACTCACCAAAAATTTAGAATCAGCCTTTCCGAAGGAATTGTTTTCACCCAGACAAGAACTCTCATAGTGAGCCAACGAGGGAAGACACTTCCACAGCGCCAGAATCAGTCCCAGGTAGGAGCTGGTAGAGACCTCCCTACTGGAAGTCTGTGCTGCCACCACCTTGCATGGGACTAACACAAACCTGCTCAAGTGCTCTGCTCCTCCCCAGTCCATGTCAGCAGAAGTCAGATAATTTCAACTGACCTGCTGGATTGTACAACTCAACAGTGTTGTACTGAACAGTGTCCTCAGTGAAGGTACCAGATTCAGCTGAGAGAGAACTCAGAGCATAACAAATAAAACCCAACTAGAAGCAGGGCTGTACACAGATGAGGTACCTCACAAGGAAGGTGAAAAATGAACAAGAAAGAAACCAAAACAGGACAGCAAGATGCTTGGACAAAGCAGGAAGATTTCCAGTTGATGTATCTGAGTAGATACTGCAGAGATTTGGGGAAACTGGGAGAGGATGGAATCATTGAAAGACAGTAAAGATAAACATGAGAAGAAAAGGAATGACAGGCAGAGCTGATAGAGCTGAAAAATGCCAAAAAGCATAGAACACTTGCAGTAATTGCTGGTTATTAGGAAAAGTTTAAAGGGAGTGGAAAGCAGGCGTGAAAACGGTTTTCATGTGGACAGAGAGCTAGAACTCTGGAAAACTTGTGCAAAAACAGCTGTCAAAGAAGGCAGTTCAGCAAGTATGAGTAAATGGAGAAAAGGGCTTGTTTCTAAAAACCAGGAGACAGGCTGGGACAGGCTGGGATAGGGTCACTGGTGCAAGAAGGGGAAGTCTCCCTTAGCCCTGTCACCTGCTCAGAAGTACATGCACCTCCCTAGACAAAACCAGGCAAATAAACTACCCAAGACCCTGGTTTATGAAGTTACATAATGAGTGCATGCAGCGAGCAAGAGAGAGGCAGAGACCTTCAGATCTTTCTTTTCTAAAACATCATGTTATATGCTCAACTTCAAAAGAAAGGTTTCTTAAAAATATCATAGAAGAACAAAGGGAATTGAAAAGTTAAAAATAAGGAAAGTACAGTCTGGCCCAAATAAATAGTGAAAGTAAAAATGGCATTATGTAATCAAGGAGAAATATTTAAAAAATCTCAGCACTAGCACCTACTTTACTGCATGCTCCTTTTTGTGGAATAGGAATTTATATACAAATATCAAAAGGAGAAAGAGTGTTCTGAATTTCTTATACAGAGGATGCTGATGGAATTTAAGTTATTTAAACATAAACAGTGTCATCTTTATTCAGAAGACACTCTGTTCTACTTTGGGTTTAAATGGACTTTAAAATTACTTTTGCTTCCCTTTGAAAGGTAATCTCTGTAGTCAAAGTGACATAAATAGAGTATAAATGAGCCCCAAATCTGAGTCATAAGCAAGTTAAAAAATATTTCTGATGTTGTAACTCCAAAAACATTTTCTTTGTATTCAGTGCAGTGTCATTTTCATTGTTACATGGACAGTAGAGATTACCTTTATTAGCATGGAAATAAGGTAAAAAGACATATTTCAATGAAGCAAACGACCTTGAACTTAGCATATAAAGATGACATAAATCTTCCTTGAACAGGATCAGTCTTGAGAATTGTAGTATTTTTTTCCAATGCATCTTAATGAGCTCTTAGGACTTGTTTACTGAACTTGATACCCATTCTCTTACATTATTGAAACAGAAAAAGTCATTAAAATAGATATGGGATTTAGAATAGTAAAGGAATTTCATAAGATCATAGTATTTAATGAAACATTTATGTATCAAGTTTCAAAATATTTAAAACAATTCCACACAATGAAAACAAGTAATTTCCAGAAACATACCATAGACTGGTGATTAGTCTTTAAACAACAGACTTTGAGCAAACTGTTGAGGCTGTTTTTTGATAAAACAGCCTAACCACGAAATACTGCAATAAGTCATCATGATCATTAATTTCTATATGTTTGGTTAAAACTCTGAAAAGCCTTGTTCCACTCTGGAAATATCCTAGACTAAAGTCTAAAAAAACATGCTCTGCATTTTTAGGGGCCAGACACACCAGAGAAAGAAGTTTGCATAACTCAGGCAAATAAAACACTTAGTATTTTCTGATAAGATGCCTATGTTATTGAATAAGTGGATTAGTGATTTAAAGACTGTCTGCAGGGAAAACAAGAACTTATTTGCCATTCAAAACAACTGGATGGGGCAATGAAAATTATTTTTCCTTCAAAGAGGTTAGGCAAGAGAGGATACATGTGATAAATACATTTAATGTTCAATATGGGATACAAAGCAACTTAAATCTAAATAAAACTGCATTTAAAAAAAAGCTGTAAAGAGAAACAAAACGGTGGTGTCTTTTGTTTTTGTAAATGGAAAAAACAATTGGGCTGCAATTCCACTTCTGATCTGTTTGGCTTCTACAGGTACTTACTGTATCATACCAAAGAAGCTTGATGGAGCAATAAATGCTTTGAGTACTATTTTAAAAGCACACTTCATAGATATCATAAAAATATAATGAAAAGTATAAGAACAGCCGTATTTGTTGAGACTAAAAAATAGCAGTGTAAGAGTCCAACAACCATAAAATAGTACTTTACCAGAAAATTGTCTTGAAGTCCAATTTGAAACTCAAGGAATTACAAATATTTTTTTTCCCCTCCTGTAATAACTCATGGTAGATTTCCCTTTCATAATTTTTTTTCAGTTTTTCCTTAAATGTGGAATTTTTTGCATCCTTAACATCCTATACCCTAACTCACTTTGACATGGCAAACTCCATAGTTTAATCACACAGGAAGGCACCTAATTTTGTTTGTCCTACTATTCCCTCCTGATTTAACATGCAACTTCTTTTTTGAGAAAAGACACACACACAGGACCAGCACACTCTCCCCATGACCCCTGTGGCTGGAATCCTTTGTTTCCTCTCTTTTCCAGACTGATGGCTCCTAATCTACTTCACTTTTTCCATGTTTCCAGCCAAACTAAAAGGGTAAGACTATTTCACAAATATTGCAAGAAATGCAGAATATATTCATGAGCCGCCAAGAGAAATACCAGCAGAAACTCCGCCCATTCCAGAGCCCCAGAGAGGCCAAGGCTGAGATGAAGATATTAACCTAGAGAAACACATTATTATTCTGAAGTGAATGCTGCAGTATATGGAAGGTGAAATAAGCCCTATGGAATCAATGAAATTGGAAGACTGTATAGCCTGAATCCATTACTAAGAATGCAGAAGCAGGACCTGGTATGACATGGCAGAGCTCAGTCTCCAATACAACCAACCCATGTGCCTGGGAAGCCTGAGCTGGCTGTAGCACTTCAAAGGCACCTGCAAACAGAGCTCATGTCAGTTGCCAAGTGAATGGCAACTAAAGAATAGTTTCCTTCTGTATGTGAGAAAGGTTTCAATATATCAGAAAAACTCCTCAAAAGTTCATTTTCCTCTCTCTCTATATCTATGAGGGCAGCATTCCTCCAGACAGAAAAATTGAAATTTTCAGTGATTCTTTTCCCAATATACCTTGAAGTTTTATTCACCCAGAGGGACTTCCCTACTTCTCTCAACTAAAATATAACGGCATGTAACAAATTATGCTCTCAAAGGACATCCCATTTTTGTTTCATTAGTGCAATGAAACATTCATTCAATTTTAAAGCAGTTGTCTTGATATTAGTTGTGATTTATAGCAGATTCTGTCCATGTATTCTGTGTAGTATATATTATAAAACACCTAACTAGTTAAATTTGTCTCTGTGGGTTCTCCTGCAAGAAATAAAATACTTTCCCATAAAATTTCACATAGTGTCTACTGCACAGCTATGAAGCACAAGCTTCTGTAAAACTTAGGAGGATTTTAAAAAGGAAAATGCAACCCCAAACTGCCCTTTATTAATTATTCTATTGTTATATTCTGTTTCTTCTTCTCAATGTCCTCTCTGGCTAGAGAGCCTAAATTTCTCTTTTCCAATTTCCCTGTATTTTAATCAAACACTATCCAAGACTGAATTATTTGATCAACAGTATCTATACCTCTCTCATTTTTGTTCAAAACGGTAATTGGGAGACAAAATAGGGAAGAAAAATTGGTTACAGAATTAGTAAAAAAAGCCAGAAACTGTTAGGTACTAGATAATCAGTCTCTTTTAAAATTAAAGTATATAGCATTTCCTCACCTTGTCTAAAAATATCACAGAATATGTTGAGATGAAAGAGACCCAAGAGGGGTCATCAAGTTCAACCCCTGGCCCTGCACAGCACCATCCCCAAGAGTCCCACCCTGTGCCTGAGAGCATTATCCAAACTCTTCTTGAGCTGCTTGGTGCTGTGACCACTTCCCTGGGGAACCCTGTTCCAGTGCCTGGCCCCCAACCACCAAGGATGGATAACCTTTTAATAAAGAAATATTGCAAATTTCCCCCAGGTTTCTGTACCTTAGACCAATGGTGCTGCAGAGCACACAATGCAGATGTGAATCCTATCACTGTAGTAGCACCTACAAAACCAACAATGAAATATTTCCTATTTTTAAAATTGCGTAATTGTCAGCATTGACATTATTATTTTCATGACAGTAGATTGATCAGGATATACATTAGTATTCAAATATAAAATCATTCATCAGGAAGCATGCAGAGGATTCTGGTTCAGTCCCTTTCTACAGAGAAATTCTTGCTGTAGATTGCATCAATTCGCTTTTAAAACCAAAACTAAATGAAAGTGTGCAGCACAGTTATGACATGGACACATCCCTTTGCATAATATGAGTGTTAACAGCTTTTATAGTCTTTCTATCACTCAATCAAAGCTGTTCAAATAGCTTAATCCATTGAATAAAAAAAAAAAATACACCGAGCCTGTTTATTAACCTCCTCTGGCCAGATTATTGTTATTCTTTTGCATTATGGCCTTGGAGATGTATTACTGATAGGGAGGTAAAGCCAACTGCAGCACAGCATGACTCTGCTGAATGGCTGCTGTAGGAAAGTGGAAGTACTTATTTCCAAGACATTTCTGTGATGCTCCCTACTGTTAAAATTTTATCTGACTTTAAAAGATTTTCAGTTCAATTGTAAGCAATAAGTAAACTCAAGCAGTACAGAACCATAAACTGAAGAGTTTCACTAGCTTGTCAAACAGACATTATTCCAAGAAACTAATGTGGTATAGGACTGCTTCCTGGTGGCTGAGACCTCTGATTGGCAAAAGACAGTGGACTTTTCAGTCAGCAAGCTAGTTACCCATGGATGTGGCTCAAGGCTGACACACAGATTGACTGGTTCACACTAATTTACTTCACACAGATTCCATTTATCTCCTAGAAGATCCCCTGGCAGCAGCTTATAATGGCATATCCTAGGATGCCTGCCTGCATGAGTTTTTAAAGCGGTAGAGCTTGATGAATCTAAGTCCAGAAAACAGTTCACAGATTGAGGACTAGGTGCAATCAAAAAACATCAAGTAACACAGCTGGGACTTGCTAGCTTGCTTGACTGGTTTGAGCAGCTGAGCATTAACTACGCTTGCTTTCCTGCTGGCAGCCTGGTGTCACTAGGACAAATAGGAGCAGTGCCCGACAGAGGAGGAGAAAAAGAAGAGAAAGGAAAGGAAAGGAAAGGAAAGGAAAGGAAAGGAAAGGAAAGGAAAGGAAAGGAAAGGAAAGGAAAGGAAAGGAAAGGAAAGGAAAGGAAAGGAATTATTGCATTGCGGCTACTATTTGCAGACAAAGGAATAACTCATTAGAAGATTTAATCTGTTTTTAACCCTAGGATTTTTAAAGTAAATAATGCACTGTTAAAAAATAATGTGAGTTTTGAGGCTAAAAATTTGGAAAATTTTCTTTTGGTCATGGTGACAGTTCTTAGGAAAAAGACCTGAATGAAACTAAAGTTGTTCTCCTTTCTTTCTTATTGAAAACAAAATATAGTAATCTGGTAATATAGGAATCTAGTCATTAATGTACAATGAAAAAATTACCAATATATTTGATTATTCATTACAATTATGTGAGCTACATGTCAATTACCTTTTCCCATAGAGAACAATAGATCCGTGTAGTATTTTTAAAAGGACTGAAAATGAAAGAACTGAAAATACAGTCTTATACTATAGCTCTCCAAACTCAGAGCATATTCTAAAAAGTACTTTTAAGAAAAGAAGCAAAAATTAGTATTACCAGAGAACAACATTTGATAGTAAATGTATTGTGAGAGATGCAAAGCACATGTAGTACTTAGAAGGTTAAAGACTCAGCTGTAGTGCTAGTTGATGAAAAAGTAGGATTAAGGCTTTAGTATGAGTCTTGACATGATCATGTTGTCTGCCTGCTGTCTTAAGCTTTGAAAAACAGCTGGGATCATCTTCTTAAAAGCTCCAACTCAAAGATGTTTAAGCAGTTCCAAATCCAATTAAACAGAGGTAAATATAAGGAAGGGCCCTACTGAGCCAAATCATCTTATTTTTTAATGAAAACCAGCATAATTGCAGGTTACACAACTCCTTAATCTCACTTTAAACCTAACAGACTGCTGCCTTGCAGTGCACATGGCAAGTCCAGTTAACCCAAGCATTCTGTATTGGTGTGCTTAATTTTTGATCATTATCCTTTATTATGTTACTTGTAATCCTAAAAGCCTATGATTGTGTCCAGATATTTGGCAAGGATTGTACCTGGATATACAGGGATTCCTCTTCTAAGAGTAATGGATTAATTGGATAGCACTGTGTGACTAGTAGATGGTTTGCAGTGAAACTGCTGTGCAGTTTTTAATTTGGGAACTCCACTTCCTTCTCCTTCTTGTGCCTATCCTTTAAACAAATTGCCTTTTAGAACATTAGCAGTGTTGCTGGAGTAACCTATCTATTCTCATCCCTAACATGACAATGCATTAGAAATAACACTGCCCTTTAGAATGGGCTGCTTGCTAAAATCCTCTTCATAAAAATTAATGGAATATATGGAAATTGTATTTTTCACAGGGAATTACATATTCAATGTAAAAGTGGCTATCTTATGAAGATGACCCAATCAGACTGTGATTACTTATAGGCTTAAGTCATTAGACCTTTTGTTTTCCATAGGGCCAAAAGATTTTTGAGGTGATCATATTCTACCAAGGTATGTATTTTTTACATTAATACATTTAATACCCTAAAAGCAAAAAAACACACAGGTAATCCTTCTACTTTGTCCTATAAATATGTACAAGGACATTCTCCAAGGATGAAAAGGCAAATTCTCATCAGGGACTACTTCAAATACAAGCTCCTCATGTCGGTAAGAGCAAGAAGGAAATTTAAATGATCAGGAGCGGACTGTTTGCAGTAGTTGTGTTACATTATGCATGATTCTTGGCTGCACAGGATTTAATTAATGATTTCCAGTTACATGGCTAAGATTTGTAGTGAACTGGTGTTTAGGGCAGCAAATTAAAATCTCACACCATAATTTTGTATTTTTTCCCAAACACCAGTTACTAGGGGCTACTGACCCCTTTGTTATTTTGTAGCTGGAAATCAGTTTTGTATATATGGACCGTAATTCTCGGCTCTGTTAAGAAGCATGAGTTTAGTTTCAAGGCAGTTATTCTTGTGATGCAACTTAGAATAAAATTTGGATTTTGCTATTCTCTGAATTAATAGGCAATATCTATTGCTACATGCAAATATCAGAAAGGTACTTGTTGAAGTGTCAGATGACACATAATTATTTTGGTAATGAATGTGAATCACCTGTGCCAGTAGTCATAAAACAGATACAAGTTTGGGAAACAGGCTGTCCACTTTAAGCACCATTGGATATATCTCCAGAAATCGGGTATGGCACTCCCTTAAATGAGCAGATAAGCAAGAATCTGTGAAGTACTTAATGGGTAAAAGATGACTGCTACCAAATACTGCACCTTCACCTATGCTCAGCCCTGTTCCTCAGGCCATCAGCAAGACCTATCCATAAGTGAACAAAAGAGCCTGGAGCCTCCCCTTTGAGACAGGTAAGAGAGGCAAGACAGACACCACAGGCACTTCCAAGGAGTTAGACATCTCTAAGGAGGTGACTGAAAACTGTCTCTCTGCTCCACAGGCTGTGTGAGACCACATGTCTAAAAAGAAAAACTAAAAAGCATGGGTCCAAAAAATGCAACTGATTTGCCTTGCCAGGTAAGACAATGTACAAGACCACGTTCTTACTAGAGTTAGGGACCTTGGTGAGATAAAGAGCCAAGGAGTAACACAAATGTGAACTTTTCCATGATCTCTTTGATACATTCAAGTGATATGTATGTGTGAGGCAAAGATTATTTAGATGGAGAAGCGGCAGTTTACTTTAAAATGTCAAATTCACTGCACTTTGCTTAAATAATGGTGGTCAAATGGAACAGAAGGATGCTGCTCAATGCTGCCAAACTTAAAACTCCATTATCAGTTTGGTATTGCTCACTTTCAGCATAGGACTCAAGCCTCCAGAGGTATGAGGTTAAAAAACAAAAAAAGAGAAGAAGAAAAAAAAATTTTCTTTAGCTTATTTTTATACTTGTTTTTTTAAGTGTTAGCCTTTTTGGGTGTTGAGCCTTTACTCCTCAGGAAGCATAATTAGCATATACCAGTAATTGCATACTATCACTTTGCCATATGAAATGGGGCTTTTGGGAAAGAAACACACAAGATAACATAAGATTTACCATAAAATTATGAGGGTTGGTGAAACATTACATTCACTGGCTGTATTTGTATTACCATAGTAGCCAAATCACTGATTAGAATTTGATTTTTCATTAATGTCTGATCATCAGTTTCTTATTAGTTCTGTAAAACAAACATTTCTATTGCTTATTGTATTATGCCTTGTCAAAAGTATCTGGAATATCTTTATTTAGCTATTCTGACACTTAAGTCTACTAGGGTGCTGCTTATTTGTGCACATCTATATTCCAGTTCACACATAGAAAAGGTAGGTATACACTGACTCTTGGGACATTATCCGGTCCTCCACAAAAAAATTCCATATGGAAGTGCCCTACCAGTCTGCTTCAGATGCTTGAAACTGTATTGCTGGTGTTCTTTTTTAATAGATGATTTTTTTTTGTTTCTATTTCCTTTCAACTACCAACTTGTCTGCACATTCAGAGGTGAATCTAGGGACAGTCATATATATCCTTGTTCATATGGAAGGATAAAAACAAATTTAGAGTTTCAGGATTCAAAACTGCCAGTTCAGGAGACCACTGAAGGTTGCATTCCAGCTTGTAAGGTGAGTGAAGTGGAAATGCCAAAAGGGCTCCTGCACAAAAAAGGTACAAATGTGCAGCAGGACCTTGATTGCAGTTTCAAAAGCACTGTGCAATGGCTGGACTATAATTAACAGAAAACACAGCAGTCTTGTAAAATAAATCACAGAATGCTCACTCTCTTCTTCACCTCTGTGTTGACTAGGTGCACTTTCATAAAAAGCAATAGCATTGCTCTTGATTTAGCACAATCTGAGTTTGGCCAAGGTGACCGAGATGAAGCAAACAGTGTAGAAATTCTAATGGATATGTGAAAAGGATTAGAACAGATACTGTAAAAGTAATGTGACTTTCCATAACTATTTTCAGAAGGACAGAAGACAACTTCACTTATAACTGGCACTCAGCATTCTGCTTAATCTTTTCCAAAATAACCCAAGTAAATTCTGAGCTGCAAAAGAGCTTTAGGCTTCTTATTCCAGTGATTTGAGACTGCACAGCTGTAGCTGCTTTCACAGTGTAACTGCTTTCAATTGTTAATTAAATGAACAGAGCCCAGAGGCTCAGAATGCCCAGAAACTCAGAGGCACCCCAGTCCTTACACATCCTTTATCACAAATGACGATACTGGTGAAACTCTAGCCATAAACTGTTCCCATAACCCAAATCTTTGTCCAGAGAACAGCCTACCTCTGGCAAGAGAGCTTCACATTTTTACATTGCTACAGAACTGCAAGAACTCTTGTGGCAATAAGTGAAAAAACACCTACAGTGCATGTGGCCTGTTGGACTTCAAGAGGGTGCAAAGAGATCTACAGCTGTGTAAGGCATTAGTACCTGGGTGTACTCACTTATTTAGAGACACTATTTTTCCTAGAAAATATGAAAGGCTGAAGAACATATTTAAACACTTCTTACAATGGGAAATATTAAATTCAGTATTAAAAATGGAGGATCACAGCCGTATTTATCATACTGTATTAAAAAAAAATTACCTCTATCTACCTGAAACTTTTATATTTGCATACACAGCTGCCACTTCAGGCTCCATTTCCAGGGAATTACTGATACAGAGATAAAGGAAAGTGAAAATCTGGTTTAGAAGAGCAAATTACTTCATTTGTTTTAGCTCATGAAGACAGCTACAGGGTGAAAATGAATAGGCAGTGCTCACTTTCCTTCTTGCCTAATTTTTTATTCTAACAACGTCACCTTCTGAAGAGAAGATTTTTTTACACCCTCTTTTGAATACATAATTTTTTTTACTTCTGACTTCTCAGGGAGCTTCACTTACCACTCAGCGTAAAGACAGAAGGGGTTCTCCTTCCTCCTTGTTTTTGGTTGGTACTTGTAAAGACAGGTCAATCTTTGCCCAGTTAAATGTTTGTTAAAAGAGGAAGATAAAATTTATTTTTTATTACTCAGTTAAGTACTGTTTTCTGTGTATTTTTCTGCTCATTATATGTCTGCAAGTATATTGTTGCTTTTCAGTTTTAACTAGCAATATTACTTTCTTTCATCCAGCAACTGGATGGCATTCTCCACATTTCTTGAACCTGAATTTCAGAACCTTTGAAGCATTTATATGACACTATGAAACCTAAATATGGTCCCTTCTGTACATACATCTCCTGTAAATTATCTTTCATGGACATGTAAGGTTTCATAACATGCTTAAAGAAGAAGGGTAAATGCCTTTTTTCATTTTCTAAAGTACACTATGATATGTGCTAGAGCGTTGAATAAATGTTAAGACAGTGTTTCTCAAACAAACTACAGTGAATATTTATTGCAACACGGTTTGTTTTTGGTTTTTTGGGGTTTTTTTGTTTGTTTGTTTTGTTTGTTTGTTTGCATGATGATAAAGGCCTGGGCAGGACCTGGGGTTAACTCGCATACAGCGGCACATGGCAATGTCTCCAGAAGATTCAGAGGGAGTACTGAGAAGTCTCCACACAGCTCATCTGTACTGAAAAGAAGTTACTTGTTTAGGAGGTGTCTAGGTAGATGCCAACAAGTATGATATATAAAATTATGCAATACCTGCAAGATACAGACATTACTTATGAACAAGAGAAACTGCACTTCAAACAGTCACAGGGCTAAATGCTGCATTTCATTAGTACCAAATGGCTTTAACTTCCAGTTTAAAACAACCCAACCACAAAAACACTTAATGTGCCACCAAGACTCTAATGAGTAGAACACTGTTCTTAAAGCTAAGGAATTTGTTAAAATAACCACTGCACTATGTTACCACTCTGCCCACAAGGACACTTTCAGCTCACTATAATTAAAAGAAAACATTTCATTCCAACCAAATGTTATGCACACCCTGACATCTTACTTTTTTTTCTCTCCTGCTAGAAAGACCAAAAAAGAAGAGTTGATAACCTTACTGAATACTAATTAGTGATAAAACTGCATTTACAAAGGCAACTGACTATAGGTATTTGAAATACTATAAATACAGTATTTACAACAATTTGAGTGTTTCCATGAATAGAGATGTTCAGGGTTTTTTAGTATCATTTTAATTTATCACTACTTGTTCATAGCAATTTTCTTCATTTATGTACATATGACTGGTTATATTTAAGATAGGTACAAATTCTGTTACTTAAAGAATTTATTTTACAGCAGCATTTAAGAAACCATAAATTTATGACAGTATTACTAGAGGAAATCCATTTCTCTGAAAGCTGTATATTTGCAATACATTTTTGAAGTATATATTGCATTAATACTTCACTGTGCTTCTAAACGTTAATATAGGTTATTTGTTTATTACTACGTCAAGGTTATTCATCATATGCAGTGTCAGAAAGCACAAGCTGACATCTCATATTGTCTGATTCAAGGGCAAGACCAATGTGACCTTTGGCTCCTTCTTTTAAAAAGGATGAAATCATTCCAGAAGGATAATGCTGAACTGCACAGCTCCCTTTAAGAATCAATCTGCCATTTATGGTTTCAAATTTTACATACTGTAGCATGGCTTGTTAAGATTTCATGGCTAATTTTTTCTTCAAAGTTTAGTGTTCTAAATTCCCCAAATATGTTTCTTACTGCAATTTAATTTATGGTTCCTATTTTAATCATAAAACCACAGAATTAAAATTTCAGATCATTAGTTCTTTTAAATTTTACCATGGTGCTTCTGGATTCTCTTTGGACTAAAATAATGCTGGCCAGTGACTAAAGATGTGATCTAAATCACATCTTTAATCACAAACCATTCTGGACTCAATTTTTTTTCTTTCCAGATTCTGTTATAACCTCCAAGAAAAAGTTTTCATATTTATTGACTTTTCTTGCTTTACTGTGCTTTTAAGTTCTCCTATAGTCAACTAATACAGGTGAGCAACTGAATATAGAAGATAGCTACCAGTGAAAATATATCAAAAATAGAAACAGTTAATAGGTAACTGTGCAAAAAGTATGGGAGTGATAAAAATGAGAGGTCATCTGTTAACTATGGAGCTCTGCCTTCAGCTGCCTCTGTATCACACCAGGGGAAAGCAGACACGCAATCAAATCATGAGCTAGATGTAAAGCTACGTGTGTTACTTCACAAGGATGAAAAGGCACCTCCATGATCTTGAAGCAGACATGTTTCTACAGACAACTCTTCCAACTTCATCAACCTCAAAGTGAGTACATTTTTGGAGAGAGAGGGATGAGATCCACGTGTATTGGTAATTTTATTATCTGTGCGTGATACTGATTTCACTATAAAATTTGACCAAGGAGAATGCAGCATTCTTTGACCTAGCTGATAAAAGGTCAGAAAGCAATTTTGAATAATAAATGAGACCTGCTGACCCAATGACCCAAGTCTGGCAGGGTCAGCAGCAGCCCTCTCACCAGATGCTGATGGCAGATATACAAACGCAGACAGCTCAACTAATGAGCTTCCCAGATAAAGGCTTTAGATCTAGTGACATTTAAGTGCTATGCAGTATATAAAAAAAACTTACAAATAATTTGTGCTATAAAAAATTAAAGTGAAATTTACAGTGAGGTGCAATATGACATACTTTGTAATCTTCACTACAATGATTATTTTACTGCTTCTTCAAGGTGTCCATTAACCAGAAAATATAATACCTGACTAACATTTCCTCTAAGGTCTTTTCACGCTTATATGGTTCCCATTCAGTGGATGCACTTTGAAAAGACTTTGATAGTGCATTCTCTTGGCCCCTCATTTAATAAAAGTCAAAAAAATTACTTACAAGACAAGTTTGAATTTATTTTATTTAAATTCAAACATATTTCTTCCTAGTGAGTAAAAGACGAGCTTAGGGTATGCAAGACCAAGAACTATTTTCTTCTCATTGCTTCATGAACACTTCCATGCAGAAATGAGTTACACAGTACTTGGTTCATGAAGAAGAGAGGGAAGTGTGCTAGCTCTCATTCTCTCCCCTATCTTATATTTCACTCTGCAAATGCCATACTCCATTCCAGACCTCAGAAACCCTGATTTTCAACTTCACCCTGAGTTCTCAGTTCCATAAACTATCATCTCATTCCTCAGATATGTTACCGCTGCTTCTTTGAATTTGTAGGAATACAACTAAGTATTTATATTCTGCATGAATTAGCAGTATAAGGCCAAATGTATAAATATAATTTTTGAGATCTGATTTGTAAGGAAAGATAATTCATTAGGTTATCTTCATCTG
Organism: Regulus satrapa; assembly: GCA_013396955.1. Classification (NCBI taxonomy): domain Eukaryota; kingdom Metazoa; phylum Chordata; class Aves; order Passeriformes; family Regulidae; genus Regulus; species Regulus satrapa. Next base: position 386,805 of record VWZN01014372.1, read on the forward strand.
CAGATAATTAATCGTGAATAGAATTAATTACAGGAACCACAAAACCTGGCTTTTCTTTTTAAAATTTATTATTAATTCAATGGAAGATGTACTTTAGTCCCTTACTGAAGTCTGGAGACCACATTAAAAATGCTACAGAAAGTTATTGTACTCTATTTAATTCTGTGTTCCTTTGCATAACTAATTTTAACTTATACAACAACTGGCATTTTAGAACTCAGAAAAAGTCCAAATATTTGCTGGAGATGGAGAAAAAAAATACTGTCCCATTTCACTGAAGGGGAAACTGAGACACTAGATTACAAAAAGAAACATTTTCTTTTAAACTTTCTGAAATTTCAGCCTTTCATTTAATTGCATTCCTGCATATTCTTGAATTGTGAAAAAGGATAAAGAATGATTAGTTTATTTTGTCCAATGATATGTATACTTCTGCAATACTGTTTCCCATTTATCTCTTTAAGCTAAGTAGCTTTTAAAATTACACTTATATTTTTAATTTTTCTTGCCTAAGATATCCTCTATTTAAGCCATAGCTTTTCAGAGTCAGTAAGAAAGAACTCTCCAAAAGACCTCCCAATCAATGTAGATAATAAATTTGTAATATTTGCAGTGTTATTTACATTCTTCTTGTATCTTTACAGTACATCAGCTCTTCTGAGTGCCACTGTACAAGTTTTGACTGAAATGTTACCCCTGACATTTATAGATGGAATTTACCTACCCAGTGGTGACTGGCATATTGCTAGGGAGAGAGCATCTGTATCCTTCTGATCCAGGGGCTGCCAGGAGCCATTTGGATCTTTTTAATCAGTGCTGATTAAGGCAAGTCAGATGACTACCCTCAAATTTATCACTGCCTCTAAAGATCTTGTAGCCAGCAGTAGCTTGGGTAGCTCGTGCAAGGGATGGTCTTGGCCACTCGCCTTCCCTCTGCACTTGTGAGGATTTTGCAAGGGGAATTACACACTGTCTCTACATAATCTATCCAAATTTTTCACTGAGTCAAGTGTGTGCCCAGAATACAATTTTGGGACTTCAGTACTGTGTGTAGATACCAATTAAACTCATTGTTAGTGAACCCAGCTCCTAAATCTTAGTGCATTCATTTAGGGAACCAGTAATAGTAACCAGCTCCTGCACTCTCAGCCTGCACGCAATTGAAATAGAATTTGATTATAAATAGATTAAATTTAAAAAGTTGCTCAAAAATCTGCCTGTAGCTTTGCCTCATGTATTTAAAACAGCAGTAGCTTCCAGTACCAAGAAAGATTTTCTTCCTGCATCTAGCGCATCAGTAAAATGTACCCAGTCTTGCTGCTTTGATCTGTCCTGCCACCAGACAATTATGTTATTGCTCTAAGTCTTCTAGATTTCTGGAAAAACATTACATTCAATCTGCCTTAAAATGGCTTCTCCATTTCATAGCTATGAGAGTACAAGAAATTTTGTAAGTCAAGAGTTCTTCACTCAGTATGTAGCTTCATACCCATTTTCCCCCAACAAGACCCAACAAAGCTGTGCACCAGCAGAAGCTTCTGCCTAGCAGAGTAAATCTTCCATTACTTAAACAGCTGGACTCTTATTAATTATTTACTGGTGAAACAGTATGAAGAAGAACAGTGCAGTCTGGAATTAGATTCAGGGTTTGGAGATACACCACTTAAAGAACACCTGAAAATGCTTTAATCGAAGAGAGACAGAGAGAGAGATCCACCCAGTGGGATCACCTATGAGCAGAAATTCCATTTAGCTTTGCTTAGCAGGATTAAACAAAAGCAAGTGACAGAGTGGATCTCACTATAGGCTTGCAAGGATATATGCATGGAAAGGAGAAGCAGAAAAATCACTGTACCCAACTGGTAATGTAATAACCAGAAGAAATTCTCTTACAGAAAATTGTCCTAGATAGGTACTACACACTAAAATTGTTAAAGAAACTTCACTCTGTTTTGATGTACCCTCTGCCCCTGCACCATTGTAGTTACAGCTAACGCATGGTGGGCTGCTCTTTTCCATTGCTTGTCCTGCTTTTCATGCAGCACATGAAAACACCACCATCCCATTTCATTTTTTATTCTGCACATTTATGCTGTGACTGCATCCACCAAATGATCCATTTTACCTCTGTACTCTAAATGAAGAATGTGTAAATTAGTACTGTTCACTAAAAATCAACATGCTTTTCAGAGTGTACAATATTTATTCTTCTTAACCTGGAATAGCATATTCCCAAAAGCAATTAACATGCCTTATGCTCTTTCCTCTCCTCCTCCTAAAATCACTACAAAAAAACCTAGAAATTAGATCTTCATCTCGGTATGTTTTATCCAAATACAGGCCCAAAAAGGAAAGTCCTGGTTGCCAGATTTCTAGCAAAATTGTTATATAAGAGCCATTTTCATATACTCTAAAGCAGTTTCTGCTGTCTTTTGTTTTCTTTTAATTACATATGCCACTCTTCCTTCAAAAGATTGTTTTATTATGATTCTGAATGCACACTACAGTTTTGCAACCTGAATGAACTAAGCAGCTGTGAGTTTTCCACGTAGAACTTTCACATTATCAAAGTAACAAAAAAACTGCAATTTTTTTTTTTTTAATTTCAAAGAAATAGTTTCTCTGCAAATAAGCTCCAAGATGCCTAACAACCCAAAACATAAAGCTTTTACGTGTATTCTTGTTTAGGACCTTAAATATTACGACAGATTTTACAAGTATTTTGTCATAAGTCATCATATTTTCTCAATCCTTAAACTGGACTTAATTTCAGTCTTCTTTTGAATTTCACTTTGGACTTGCTCACAGGTTAGAAGCAAGGAAACAGTGGTCTTCATACATACTTGATTTTAAAAGTATTAGAGATTTGTACTTCTTGTTCATAGAGATTCCCTTTGATTTTATTCTTTATACTAGGCAGCTTATTCACTGAGTATAATCTAGTTTTCTAGCAGTCTATAGTATGCAGGTCAGCTTTCAAATGTTACCACTGCTATACAATAATAGAAGACAAAAAGAGAGATAATCAGAGCTTCTGGAATAATAATTGGTAAAAAAAATGTTTCTGATGAAAACAATTAGTTACAAGCACTATGAGTTGAAATTCAGTTCAGTGTTAAAGAGACAGTTTAGAAGCACATGGTACATTTATCACAGCTCCACAGACAAGTTATTGAGCTGTCTGTGAAAAACAGAGCCAAACAGGAAAGCTTTCAGCAGAAAGCAGTGGTTGAGGTCCTTGATTGATAGAGTTAGATGATGCAAAGCTGTCTGATGGCCTTTCTGCAAAATAAAGTGAAGGAACTCAAGGTCTTTCATGGCGATCTCTGACCACAGATGAACAGCTACTTTATTACAGTGCAGATTGAGGTTGCACCTTAGTCCATATTCTGCCACTTTTGGATGCACACGGTTAACTTTACCAACAATCCACTGTGTTTAACATAAGTGTCTGCCATCTTTATCCAATTTTAAAAGGGCAGCAGATTGCAGTAGTTAAAAGCTTAACCTCCTTTCTCTTTAACTGTGGTGATTGAAAAAAATACAGTTTTATCACAGGGTTCTTATGCAGTGATAGGGCTGATTGTTCAGGGAGAAGTGCATCATTTAAAAGATAGAGCAAAATCCCTGTTATGCATAAAAGCCAGAATTTACTTGTGCTGCCTCCCTCAGAAATGAACTAATTCACTTTTTTCAAAATGTAAATTCCATCTTCCTAATGACTTGGGAGTTGCTCCATTCTTCACTGATGTGATGCTACAGATATCATAGAATACGTATTTGCAAATGATTATAGTACATTTACTTTTAGCAGAAATTGAATACTTATCTCCATGTTTGTCATGTTAAACCAACATTGTTTATTAGGAGAAGATACTACACTGCCTGACCAATAGGAAGTACTTAAAGCCACCTAAACAATCCTGACTTGTCAGGCACAATTCAGGCAAGAGCAGTAACTTCACAGTATAAGTTGAGGACATGTGGTCTGGGGTTCTCACAGCTGCCTGTGATTCACACTGGCTAAGGCTGTACTGCCTCTTTCACCTGGAAGTCCTATGTGGAGCCAAATACTATGACCCAGTCACTTCTACACTTGCCACATTGACTGACATTTCTGATTTTTAAACAAGCAAAATATTCCACAAAGAATTTTTCAGAGTTTGACTCTGGACCATATTTTAGGTGAAGTTCCTATGAACATAATTGCCTGACAGGGTTGCTAAAGCAACTTTCCAGAAGTTAGTCCCATTCTTTCTCTTTAATTGTTCTTTGAAGAAAAATATTTTTTCAGATATTTAGAGTCCTTTCTCCTTACCTATAGGTCTCCCTCATTGACAAGGCCAAAGTAGTGTCCTGGACTAAACAACTGTTGTAGCTTCCTTGCAGATAAACTACTTCAGTCTAGTGCATTTTATATTTGAAATGCTTCAATTCATCCTTGCATTCATTTGTGTACTTCATTCTGGGTTACTCTCCCAGCTCTACTGCTCCACTGTGAGCATCTTCAGAGCAGAACAAGTTAAAGTAAAGTAGTAAAAATCTCTCCCCAGGAAGCCTCAGTAAGCAACCAAAGTGTCATTGACTGCAAAAACCTCAGTTCTAACAAGGACAGGTTCACATATGCAGACAGAGTCTACAAGAATTATTCAGTTTTCTAACATTTTCTGTTCTGCAGTCATGAGTCTTGCTAATACCAACACATTTACTTCCCACATCTTTGTCAGCCTTGGTTTTAAACTCAGTGTTAATTACTACTCCCCAAACTCTCTTCCTCAGAATAGCTTTTTCTTTCCATTACCTTAGTTTAATATTTACTTTAGAGGCTGCTGCCTAAATTGTCTGGTTATGGAATTCAGTGTGTCATCTATCAAAGGACTGACAAGAGGAAGCCTGCCCTGAAATTCTGACTTTTGAGTGGCAAGTTTTCAAATGCATTTAGAACTACAATTCTAGCACTTCTCACTGGCTGCACACTTCAACATGAAAAATGTTTTATTTTGGTATTACACCACAACAGTTACCTAACTAGGCCAGCATATCAACTGTGAAACCATTAACTGATGAAGTAAAGAAAGTAAGTTGAGACAGAATTAAATAACTGCAAAATAGAAGCCAGAATTTAGTGTTCAAAATAAAAAATAGCTTACTTCAAGAAAACACATAGTTCTATGAGGTATTCAATCAAAGTGCATGCAATACCTATGCTTTTTAATTAAAAAATGCACATACAAATTATGATCATTAATGACAGTCTATGTGATTATTTTGCTGAGTTTGAATGCACAGAACTGCCTAGCTCCTTTTTCATGGTTGAAGTGGCATACGGATATTATGACCTATGTATTCAGCTTTCAACTCTGTTTTTTTACCATTTTTACAATAACATACACTAGTAGCAGTTTTAAATTATAACATTTTAAACACCTCACTTGATATTATTTGGTTGAATCTATTCTGACTGCTGGCACAAATGCTGCATGTCTTGCAGGGTTTTTATGCAAAATGAGATTTAGAGTATTATCTAGGACTTTCCTCCTGTATCATATAAAAGACTCCTCAGTACAGTTACATCTCATAATAAGGAAGATGCTCTCAATTTCGTAGGTTTGATACTGGTCAAACAGAGTTGGGGAAAATAAAAACAACACAGAGAGCTGTCAGTAGAGACAGGCACTGGAAAATAAAGTTTTCCAGTCTTAAACTCTAAACTGTCATGTCTTTCTAACCACAAAACTATAAACAACTTCCAAAGCATTTATATTATCTCAAAGTAGTCTTTCTCTCTGATTAATATTAGGAACTCCATGTTCTGACATACTAGAGGCTGAACTACAAAAAGGATTGGTTTATTATACCTTGGTTGCGTAAATTCAATCTTGAAATTAAAAAAAATAAAAAAAATTAAAAACAAAACACCGTGTCTGATTCACATAAATAAAGGTGTTTTAAAAACATGTATTGACTTTTCCATGTTATTAAGCTTTTTAGATGAATCCAGTTGTTAAATGGTTGTTCTAGTAACTGGCCTGTCATCTGGAAATGTTCTTAGATTGTTTTTTTGACACAATGTCCCTGCAGAAAGTTGGGCAGTGTGACACAGGGAGCACAGGTTTGCCTATCACACTGATTACTTGATGTAATAGTAAGCAAGCTTAAGTGAACTGTGTGTCTTCAATCTTTCCAATCACTTAGGGATGGGCACCAGAGGATACCATCCATCATCCATGGCCTGAAACATATGGTGCATCAGCAATCTTAGGCTGACCTAAATGATAGTAAAAGCTGCTATGCTGTTCACAATAAGGAATTGTTGTCCACTGAATTACAGGATTGTGATTAGATTGCTAACATGGCCAACTTGATGTATAAGTGAAGTGTCCAGGAAAGATATTCCCTAGGATCCTCTGAAGATTAATTTATACCCTTGAAATGTGCACCAATCACAGAATGAAAAAATATGTCAAGGTATTTTTCTTGTGAACAAAAAAAAGCACTGCAGTGGTAACAGCTATTAATTTACTTTTGGCAGTTGTAGCCAACAGAATTCAATAAACAAGGTTCTTAAAGGTTTTTGTTTTGTTGCAAGGTTTTTACTGTTTGACTCCTAAAAGCACTGAGTTCTACAACAATATCTTTTATAAGGGGACAGTTCCCCCTCACATTCTATTCTAAAATCTCATGAAGAATTGTAAGCACTACACAAAGGCAGCATGAAAAAGACTGAAAATTCTTCATTTTGAATTTTCGTAGTTCTATGTAATGACATGTAAATGTACTGCAATATTATGTCTCCATTTTTATGATAAAAAACCTACACATCTGACCACTGATCCCAAAATTATAAAATTTCTCTCTTTATAAATTAGATTAGGCTTGTCATGTTATTCATTCATCAATTTAGGAAAAATCATCCAAATCACAGAGATAAGGCT
>VWZN01014376.1:2727-20747 GCA_013396955.1 Regulus satrapa
TACTGCATTTTATTGCGACTATTATTAAGAATATATTGAACAACATTTTTCTTTTTGCACATATTTCCAGGATAACCCGCAAATAATTTATTATAATTTTCTTCATAGTCTCACCCCATCTCTTTCCCCAAGTAATTTCTATTTAAATATCTACATATTGATTCAAGAAATCAACTTTAGGAATGCAGGTTGGAAAATTGCTGTAGTTTATGAAAATAAATTCCACTTAATGACAGAGATACATTTCAGTCATCAGTGTGTAGAGCATAGGTTCAAATCAAATCTTCCTGATTTTCATCACTGTTAAGGCAATTATTGCCTGGAAACACAGGAGATTCCAATGCCTTCAGAGTGTAACGAAGTGCTTTCAACTCCCTAAAGAGTGAGGAATTTTTGTCCTTCATACAGCTCATTTCAGTAGTAAACAGGCACTAAATTATTATATGAGAACCTATATCTATTGCTTTGTAAAGAGGACAGGACCATTACATATGTATATGCAGACACATGAATATACATACGCACACATTTTCTCATAAAGTATTTCAACTATGACATATGAAATTCAGATGGAACTATTCTAGCAATGCTGAAAAATCGATGACTCTATGCTGGTTTCAGAATGGAGTTAGACTTTCAGTTTCCTTAAATGTTTAAGACTTCAAACAAACATTCCCAGTGTGCACTATATTCCACAGTGGTTCACTATCTTACAAGAAATGCAGAGGACTTGAGTTCTTTCATTTCTCCTCATTTTTAGTGAAAGTCCATATCATCAGTAGACTCTGTGACAAGGAAAATGTAGTATATATGAGCTGAAGCAACTTCAGTAGGAGATGATGAGAGATGTTAGTAAAACATCTTGCTTAGTAGTCAAAATATTTATTTTGAACTTCAGAAATCCAGAGTCAGCTGTTTCCTCTAGGGTGATTTTGAACTTGGATCTGCATGCTGGCCCTTCCCTTAAAGCATTCCTGACTGACATGCCACTGGCTACCCTGAGAACTGCCTTTCTCCTCTACCTCCCAGGCAACTGTGAGCAGAAAATTCATCCTGAACAAAAGAAGCCTTTCCCAGTGAAACATGCATCCAACTTGGAATAACATAATGAAACACTGAAATAACCCCTACATTTTCTCCCCTAAAAAAAAAAATGGACTGGAATCCTGAAAACAAGTCAAGCCATGACCACAGAATCACAGAATATTTTGAGGTGGAAAGGACCCAAAGGATCCCTGAGTCCAACTCTGTAGTAAATAGCCCATAGAGGGTTCAACCCCACAACCTTGGTGCTCTGACCAACTGAGCTGATCAGCAAGGTTCTGCTCTCTACCCAAGCTGTCTACCAGCAAAGAGCAGCTTTATTCTCATATGAATTCATAGCCTGAAAAGAAGTTGGGATATTTTTAGATCAAAGTAGCATTTTGATGCTAAGAGAGAGGCATAAAATATCATCGAGAACTAAATTTAATAACACTAGAGGCCAGACAGAAATTTTAGCTCATATGTGGTGGCACAAATCGTTGCACTGTAAAAGAAAAGAATGAAGAAAAATAATAAAAAAGAAACCAAAACCCAACTAAAAATCTCGCCAAAAACTAAACTAAAAAAAGCCCACAAAAATCTGAATAATTGTACCGCTGGATTAAGAGGGTATAGAAACATATTTTATATGAAGAAATTAAAATATTAAGTTTGTTAGAACACAGAATCCTAGTAATAACTAAATTACCAATTTTTAATTGCTAATAATAAGCTACCTCACAATTATTAGGTAGCTATATTAGTTTTTTACCTAATTTCATTCAATCTATACTCTCTGAACAGTTATTCATACTGAAAAATGTGTACAATAGATGTGAGGGAATAAAAGGATCAAAGAGGAAAACTAAAAGGAAACTAAGAGGAAAAGCTAAAATATATCTGAAAAGCTGGTAACAAATGTTACAAAAGCCAGGGAGAGGAGACTAGAGTATCATTAGCCATATTCATATCCTAATGGAACATGCAAGTTTCAGTCTGTTACTAAGAGTGGGTCCATGGCAAAGAGCCCAAATGAGGTCTGAGAAAGCATAATGTAGCTTTAATGATTGAAATAGCAAGAAAATTAAATCTAATCATGTTTCATTAAGCATACTTTAGCTCCCATTTTTACTAAATTATTCTATTATGATTCCCCAACTGTCTGTTGAAATAACCTTTTACAGCAATCTAATTCACCATCATAAACAAGTCTCATTTCTCACAATGAAGCCCCCTGGGATTAGTGAGAGGAGATGGAAAATCTAAACCTTGCCAATCCTGCAGCCACTAAGGTAACCACTCAGGGAGACAAAGATTTTTGTTTTCCTATTTGTGGCTGAAATCATTAAGATATAATTAGAAATGTATTCATGAGTATCTGAGTGTCTGTTATGGAGATACCATTCGGCCAACAAGCATCCTCTATACTAGTCTTTAATAAGTACAGGAGCAGGCATAATCCCCACTTCACTCTCTGGAGAGTTCTGCATTAAATGGACTGCATTAGACATCCCTCTCACTCCCTGCTTTTTAATAGAATCTTATGCAGTATTTTCTCAGACTCCATTGTTACCATCAGAACTGCTAGTCTGTTTGCTTTCAGCAATATGCTCCTGCAGTGCCATCCAGATGTGAGCCCTAAAGACAGCTACGTGCAGGGAATTTAAATCCTGCTCCAGAACCTGACACAGGGCAAGCAAATGTAGAACTTGAGAATATACAGTAAGAAATGGATTGTTTACAGAATAATTCTTGGCTCTCTGCAGCAGTGAAAGGAGCTATCAGCCCTCATACATGTTCTTTCTGCTTTAGTCAAATGAATGAAATATGCACCAAGGAGAAATATTGCACTTTACCCCAACAGGTAACTGAAAGAAATCTGTTTTTTCTTTGTAAGGACCTTAATTGTTGCCAAACTCCATATCAAATAAAATGACAGCAACAGAAAACTAAAAGCAATGTGACCCACCAAACTGTGCTGAAGTATCTGCAACAGGGATCAATCTGGGGCCCTCAGTTAAACTGCCGAGTGTAAACAGTCAGTCACCATATTTAGCATCACAATGCTTGAACAGGTTATTATCTTATCTGGTAGTCAGGAGTTTGAAAGGAACTCAGTATATTAAATAGAAAGAAAAAGAGTTGTAGGGCACAACTTTGCTTCCTGTACCCATATGGTCAGTAAAGAAATACTTGATCAAAACATCCAATGGGCAGAAAATGATCCGTGTAACATAAACAGGGGACTCAAAAGAGAAATCTAAGATGAAAGGAAAAAAAAATACCAAAACTTCAGCTGATTCTTTGAGATAAGGCTCCATTATAATTGTAATTAGAAAGTTACAGTGGGCAAACTAAGATTGTGTCATGGTGGGCTTAATCTTTTTGCATACATATGGCTAATGAATCTACCTTAGTAAAGCAATGATTTTTAAGCTTGCCTATAAAAACATTTTGTGGGAGTTTTGCCTCTTGGACGCTAGGCACCCTGGGGTGCTCCCCAGCTGGGGGAGACCCTTTAATCTCAGTTTTGTTTCAGGAAAAGAAGACTCATGCAACTGCTTTCTCTCTTCAGTCTTCAAGTTTATTACTATCTTATCAGAACACCTGGCATCATCCTGACTGGACTTAGCACACAGGAAAACCAACACCAAAATGGCTGAAGAATGCACAGTCTCAAGGTCTTTTATACTCACCTTGTCCAATTAACACTAGAAATTTATCTTATTTTTCTTTTACTAATTCTCATTTCTTGTCCATCTACATAACTGAAAACTGCAGCAAATTTCTACCAATCACCTTGTGCTACTAACACTGCAGAACATGGAGGAGATGAAGAAGAAGAAGGAGCACTTTGAGGCAATGCCCCGTTCCTCCATCTTGACTCCACACTATAACACCCTAAAACCTAGGTTTCTCACTCTAGTGACACACTACACTAATTTCTATTATCTATCTTACACTTTTGTGGAGTTTGGTTTATCTAGAGATTTTGGAAGCTTTTTCCATAGGTGAGGGTCAGAGCCAGTGTTTTCCTGGGGGGTCAGGATCCTCCAGAGCAGTTAGAGGGGCACTCCCCTGACCCTGGGTTCCTACACATTTGACAAAACAAAATATATTTAGAAACTAAGCATTTACTACAATGACTAAATGACTATAGTTAAAAACAGAAAGTAAAAAGAAGAATATTAAGATTTAAATTGTGGAAGACTGACATTCTAAAATCTAATTACCACCCTGCAATACAAACTCTTCAGGATGACATTAACATGAGACATGCATAAAGAATACATGACTGAAGCCAAACCAGACAAATTTCTAGATAAATTATCAGAGTTCAGATGCATAATGTGGAAACCTCTGCCAGCCAGAAACCATTCACGGACATTCAATATTCTTTTACAAACTCTATTGTGAAGCACACAATAGCTCAGTACCTTAGTCATCAGGATGCAGCTAGCTGGTCAATAACGGTACAGTCTGCAACTGCTGCATTCCTGTGCCAATAGTTATTTAGATGAGATTAAGAGACGTACCTCAGCTGTATGATGGAACAGTGACAATGTCACAATAAAAATAATAATACATAAATATTACTCTGAAAAACATGCATCCCAGATTTACTTCAATATATATTTTCCCTTAAATGCTTTCTCTTTGTCGTGACATTTACATTAGCAGGAACAGTAAATTAGCAATTTGCTCTTAATCAGCCTGACAAACATGAAGTGTGGAAGAAATGAGATTTTGTGTTACTATTGCTTCTACAGCAAAAATAAATTAATTTTTAAATGCAGACATTAATCACCTTGGGTGAACATTGACAGTGATCCCTTTCTGTATTACCCATTTAAAATTTTTCATAAAATTAAAAAAAAACTATAATAAGGTCATGATTTCTCTCTAAAACTTGATAGTTAAAGGTCATAGAGGACACACTTTGGTACTAGACTTGTGAAGTCTCATGTTAGAAATAATGTGCCTTTTTGCAGCACCTGTCTTTCATACATTTGCATTGTGGTGCTATAGCCCCTCCTCTTCCACAGGTCTCCACGTGCCCCTCTCCTCTAGCTGTGACCCAGGGAGTGGGGTGGGAGTGAGGGAATGCTGCAGGTTGCACTCCAGACAGCACTTACAGACAGAAGGAGCCCTGCTGACCTCCCCGGGCTGTTTTCTTGCTCCCTCTTTTGCTGCTCACAATCAACTGTCACAGAACCCTTGGCACTAGACATGTTTCTTCTTTTTTACATCACACGATATAGTACGAAGAACACTTACAAGGTCACAAAGACTTCGAGATTGCTATCATAAATAGTTTGAAATTGTCACACCCACATGTATATATATGGGCATATTTTCTATATTACATGCATGCATATGCATATGAACGAATATTACAAAATTACAATTTGACTATGGGAAAATAACAAAATTAACAAAATGAAATGTGTCCAAGGTGTAGGCACTGTAAAACTGTGAGAATAGAAAAATGCTTAAAGAATGGGAGGTGAGATTTATCAGTAACTGATAAAAGTGGGGGAGGATCAACAACGAAAGATAAAGAATTTAATTTGTTTAATCTTATTCACAGCAGAACCAGTTACCAATCTAGAAGATTAACTACTTTACTTGCATTGCTTAAATTAAAATGTAGGAGAAAGGCTGTAAATGCTACAAACTTTTGGAGGAAAGGGGTGTGACAGAAATAAGATGGATTCTGAAGACAATGCCAGTTAAATCGCTAATTAAAAGGGAGCACAATTATCTCTTTTCCCATCCCAAACCACCTCCCAAATATTTTTTCTCTAAGTGGGAAAATTGTCTAATTAAAATGACTGAGTGATGCTTTGATGTAATAAAAACTCTGCAAAAACGTGCTATATTAAACATTGACAACTCTGAAACTTGCTCTTAAACAATGGCTAAACACTAATTCTTAAATATCCAAACTTCTTTATGAATTCCCCAAATTACTGTTAATTTTTAACTCTACAGCCAGCCAAATAAACATCAGACTGAAAATTAACCTCATAATTCAGAGCTGAGTATTTTTATCTAGCTAATTTCTCTAAGAAACAACTTGCTTTAGAAAACAAGTCAATCTGTTTAAGTAATAAAAAAATTAAACTGGTTTCTCATATAAAAATGGGAGTTGTAAGTCAAATTTCTGCAGCTAGTAACTAAAATCTCACAATACAGAAAGGTTCCTATGCATTCATTTTTAGCATATAAAGCAGAGTCTGACTCAGTTCAAATAGAAGGTCTACCTACCCCAACAACACACCTAAAACACTCGACACCAGAAGACATTCTACATGACAGGTATACTGAAAACTTTCCTCAGCCTCCAGGAATTCACACCCCAAGGACTTTGAGCCAGAAGCAGATTTTATATACATAATACCTCTCAATAGATTTTTGTTCCAATAATTTGTCCGATCTATTTTTTAATTCAAGTAAACTTGAGGATGCCATGGAGCTGCGCTGAAAGCTGAATACAACCCTACAGAAAGAAGAAACTGACCTTTTGTTCACTTTTTAGATCCCAACTGCAGTTTTCTTTAGTTCTTATAATACAGATCTTGTGTGAGTAGACACAGTGAGCAGAAATACTGTTCCCTATTCACCTGCCTATGGTATGTATATGTAAAGATCATGCTTGCCCCTCAACCACTACCTTCCAGATTAAAGCATAGAGAAGGATAATCTCTTTCACAGTAGCCATTCCATCTCTGGGTTTTGGTTTTTTTCTTTACATTATTTGCAGTTCTACTGTAAACATTTTGAGATGGGGAACCCAAAATCTACACATGGAGTAACGTTCATAATGGTTATCTGTCTACCATTTCAATACTTCCTCTTAAAATGAGTAACATTCAGTTTTCCAGACCAGGACAAAGGATTAAACAAATGGTTTTATTAGACTGTGTTTTTATCTAACCACAATATCTCATTCCTGGGTGGCAATAGCAACACATCTTGCATCACTGCATATGTAGAGCTACGACTGTAGACAGCAGTCTCACGTTGTACAGGACTTCAGAACACAAAGAGATTTCATATCTGCTTTGAAAAGGGGTGCAAATTAAACTGAAAGTGAGTAGTATTAGGTGTCAAAAAAGACTTGAGAGGATTTTAATTACATGAATAATCACAAGATCCTGAAGGTTATCTACAAAACTTCTATCAAAAAAGGCTCAAATCAAGTGTGATGAAAGATTATGTGAATGTTGAACAGCTTTATGACTACAAAAAAAACTTACACCAAAACAACCCTAACCAAATAAGGTTTAAGAGAGGGAAAACCTTGCTTTAGAACCTCTGATTGTGAACTTTGTGAATTCTTAAAAGACTGTATTTGCTGAAAAAGTGAGGGGGAGAAAACATGAGCACCAATTGTGTTTCTATCCAAGCCTAAGGGCTGTCTGCAGTTATGGTCAGTCCAGACCTCTCTTGCTGCTGTTGGCAAAATTCATCACTAAGGAACATAAACTCAATACCCTTCTGCCTTAAGTTCCCAAGACTGACAGACTGATCTGTCATCTAAAATGAAATTCCTGATAAAATGCTCTGTGAGCATGAAAAAGGTTATAAACTCTTCTATCAGGCTGGACTGGGGGAACAATCACAGAATCATTCCTGATAGAAGGGGCTAGACAGAACAAAGTACAATGAAATGAAGTACTGAACAATTTTTATTAAAGTTTTCTCTCAATATAAAGGGACAAATATAAGAAAAATTATTTCCCTATCAGGACAAAACGTCATGTGTCTTCCATACTTCTAGAAATTTGGGTTTGTTTTTTTTTTTTTTACATGTGATTCTTCACCTAAATACTGTAAAGTCTATAGTCTATAGATTCTATAAAGTCTTCTTGCTACATATTTCAAGTATTCTACAAATCCTAAAGGTCATACAGTTAAAAAAAAAAGGGGTCTTAGTTAACATTTAAGTAAACTTATTTTCCAAGAAATAAAATCTAATAGCATCAGCTTTATCTGTCATGTGGAAAGCTGAAGTTAGTATGTTCCCTTAAAGGTCAGAGCTGCACTTCGTAAGGTTCCTAAGTAAAAATATAATCATTAGGAAAAACCCTCCATAATAATATTTAAACCCCTCAACCCCAAATTTTTTAAAAAAACGTGTTCAGAATACTGTTAAAAACCATAAGACTAATTTTTAGGTGACCTTGCATAAATGTCTGAGTGAGACAAAACAATGTCTGAAGAGACAAAACAAGTTGGCAGAAACAATCGGTGACTTTATATACCCATCCATTCAACCTTGACCTACAGTCTGCCTTGGATTTGGTTCATAAAACACCATCCTCATGCAGTATAAAATGTAGATGGCTCAGAAAAGAAGAAATGGGAGTGGAGCCAAGCCAGCTGAATAAGCATTGCCACTTCAGTACATCCACTTTGTTTACTTAAAGGTCAAAGCATACAAGTAATTAGGAAGCAGGAAAATGATGAAGAACTCAGAAACCCAAACTCACTTAAAGACCCCCAACTTGGATCCTGGTCCAGAGCTAATGTGTCTAAGAATGGACAGGGCTCAGTGTATGGTGGCTACTATGCTAGGAGATAACCTAATTTTTGTTCAGTTGGTTGATCTTTAGGAAGATGGACTGGACAGGGACAATTAGAAGCACAGAATAACATATGGTTCAAGGTGCATCTGGAGCTTTCCAGTCCAGCTGGAAAGTTGAACCAGCTGGCTGCTTGGTTCAGGCTGCATAGAGTCTCTAAGCATGGAGGTCTTGCAGCCTCTCTCACCTCTCATTCAAGTATTTGACCAACCTCCCCATAGCAAAAAGTTTCTTTCTATATCAAGCTTGAATTATCGTCCTGCTTGTATTCGTCCTGTCATCTCTCCCATTGTGCCCTGCTCAGAGTCAAGCCTGGCTTCATCTTCTCTGTACTGTCCCATGAGGCAGCTACAGGCAGGAGAAAGATCCCTCCAAGATTTCTTTGCAAAGATTGTATGAAACTTGTTTTCTCATCTTTTCCATGTGTGCCATGTGCTCTAGACCCCCTGATCATGATGTCTTGGCTTGCTCCAAGATGTCAAAGGTTCAGAGTAAGCACCATTACATCTTTTACAATATATTTTAATATTTTCTCTGAACACAGTATTTGAAAAGTATGTATTCCAAAGAAGTTTACCCTTCCAAGAAAAACTAGCTTTTAAGAGTTGTTCAGAATAACCACTATTATTGTATTTGTAACTAGAGGGGTTTAAGGGAAGTGCAAACTACCAGCATCCAGCAAGGTCCAAAGGACAATAGGCAATCCTCCTCTAAGCACAGAATAAACCTAGCGGATTTTGAGCAACAGCCGAGGGCCAGCACACATTAAGAAGCAGATGCTCCACCCTTTGTAGGTGCAGAGACCTTTAAAATAATTGTGTTGAGTCTTAAGTCATCCCTAAAGGGATCATTTGGTCCTTCATACCATAACTCTGGTTAAATATTAGAGTTACAGTTACTCATTAATTGCTTTGGTCACAGCTTAAACTGCATCTTCTCCATGCCCCTCTCCAGCACCCTGTTTGTCCTAATCAGCAGAAGATGCAAAAAGAGCAGATACCCCAGCTGGGCTCTAGGACACTTTGGAGCAACACTGTGCAATGTTCTTGGGATGGTCAGAGCAATGATGTGATAAATACATGATCTGCCATGCAAGGAACAACAGTGATCATTCCTTTGTAACAGCTTTTTCTTTTTGAATATATTTTCTTTCAAAAGATAACTTGTAAGATATTATACCATAATACTCAAAATAATTATCCACTCTTGACTACTGTAGAAACATTAATGAAAAACCCGCCTTCACAAAACCAGTATGTTTGCCTGCTTATTGAAGACCAGTAATATATAACATACAGAGTGAGATCAAAGAAATAGAAAAAAGTCACAACATCATAAAACTCAGAAATGTGTTCTAGTATCAGCAGTAATCATGGTCACTATTTTTGCAATGTACAGATACCTATCCACTTCACAACCTGTTTGTGATTTTCCTACCTAGTTATAGCTAGCCTTAAAATCTTGCTACAGTCTTTTAGATTTGTATTTATTATCTGCACAATTTTCAACTTTTAGGACAGGATAAATAAATAACTACTAACAAACATATAAGAATACTGTTTTTACATGAGTTTTCTTACGTCCCTTAGCACTACTTATAAAATAGAGAAAAAAAAATCTGGGTAGCATACACACTGAAATATTAGTGTCTAGCATTACAAAGCAATTCCTTTAAGATGTAAATAGCTGAATTTTCTCCCTATACAAGAACATTGTGTTGTCACAAAAGCTGTGGACTCAATTTTTCTCTCAGAAGTGGAACTCCAGGTGATTAAGTAAATTGTTTTATTCCCTCCCCTAACAGGAGCATTGATTCAAAGTACTTTTCCAGATAAGGAAGAGTGATAGAAGGATACGCTTTAGCAATACTTCTCCTTTTTTGAAAACCAATTTTATTATGCAAAATACCAATTTATACTATTAAAATGATTTAAAGGATGGCTCTGCTTCCTCTCACTTCTTTCTCCATCAGCAATCTTACTGGGGATAGGTCTACTCACACACACACTCATAAAATAGGCTGCCCGTATTTACTTAGTGCTTCTCATAACAAAATCTGAATACCTTCTAAATATTGATGAATTCATTTTCCCTACATTCTTGTGATGCACATTTATATTTTGACATTATCTTACCCTAAGAAAAACTCCTTGAAGAATTAGGTTTGAATAAGGTCCTGCTGGGACCTTAAATAGGCTTAGTTTCAGAATGATGAGAACCCAATTGCTGAGTTTTCTCAAAGTAAAGTTGTTCATTGGGCGCCCAAAGGATAGAAGCACAACAAGCACATGGTGGAAAAGAGGGCTTAGACAATTTTCCCAGGGTCAAGAATAAATGTGGATCAGCAGCAAGAACAGGAAGCAGTTCCCTCAATTCTCTCACTACTCTGCCAACAAGCCCATTCTTCATCCCACAAATCATGCACTTCAAGTTTTCAATTTTTTCATTAACCTGTTCTAAAATATTTGTAACAAATACACATTTAATTACTTCAAAAAGAAAGTTGAATTAAAGGCAGCCAAAATTATTTTACTCAAGCAACTCTACAAGAAAGGCTGAAAATCAGCTATTAATATAATTTTTAAAAACCAATATCAAACCCCTAATAATTTCCTCAATGTGATGAATGGAAAGTAAATAATTCCAGTTCTGTTTAAATCTGGCAGCTGTTAGATCAGAGTTAGGTAGAGATATCTTTATGAATTGCTGCCACACAGACTGGAGCACAGACAACTCTCAAGTTCTGTGGTTGTAGCAAACAGGCCAAAAGTCCAAAATACATCACAACGATTGTGAAAAGACAAAATGTTTCCTCCATCGTTTGCAGGAGAATGTCTCTGCAAAGGGAGCTTTTGTTGACCTTACCACTGGGGAACAAAGGGCTGGAGATCAGTGCTGTGGAAAGGGACCTGGGGGTTGATGGCAAGTTGAATGTGAGTCATCAATGCCCTGGCAGCCAGGAGGGCCAAGAGTGTCCTGCAGAGCATCAGACACAGCATCACCAGCTGGGGATGGTCCAAGGGAGGGGATTGTCCCATTTTGCTCTGAGTTGGGGCAGCCTCACCTTGAGTGCTAGGGACAGTTTTGGGTGCCACAATGTGAGAGGACATCACACTCTCAGAGTGTGTCCAGAGAAGGGTGAATAAGATGGTGCAAGATGTAGGTCTCAAGAGCAAGATCTACAATGAGCAGATGAAGTCACTTTGCTTGGTCAGCTTGGAGGAGAAAAGGCTGAGGGGAGACCTCATTATGTCTATGACTTCCTCAAGTGAGACAGCAGAGGCGAGATGCTGATCTCCCTCTGGTCACCATCAATAAGACATGAGGAAATGGAATGGAGTTGCATCAGGGGAAGTTCTGATTGGACATTAGGAGAAGTTTTTTCACTGAGAGGGTGGCTGGACACTGGAAGAAGCTCCCCAGGGAAGTGGTTGCAGCACAACCCCTGGCAGAGTACAAGGAGCATCTGGACAACAGTCTTAGTTATATGATAACTCAGGTATTTCTGAAGGAAGCAGGAGTTGGACACCATGATCTTTACTAGGCCCTCCCAAATGCAGACAATGGTTCTGTGATTGCTTTATCCACATGCAAATCAAATGACAACATCTGGGAAAAGAAATCAAATGTAATGGGTTCTTGTTATTAATCACAATCAGAAATTGTTTTTATATCAAGCATTTTGGCTCCTAATAGTTTTGTTGTCATCTCTAAAGAACACAATAGTTACACATTTGATGCCTTAAGTTTTAGCTTCTATATTTTTCAGACTCAGTGTTGTTCAATGTAGTTCTGGGTTTCATATTGGGGGGTGGTAAGCTCTCTTCACAGAGTGGACAGACAAAACAATTCCTTCCCTCTCCTGGGACCAAGGACAACTGATGCAGATTTCAGGCCGAAGAAGTACAAACAATGGTGAAGCAAAGAGAAAAACAAGGAGGATGGAGTTTCATAACCTGAAGCTTCAACTGGACAACCAGCTCAAATATGCTAATGGCTCAAAACATAAAAATGTGAGACCTCCTGACGGTTTGTTCATTTTTGGGTGCATCTTGGGTGTAGTCCTGCCTGGGCTCTTGCATTGCCCAAGGTGTATCAACTGAGACCTTTTAATAAATACCTATTTTATCCTTTTGCCCTGTCTAGTCTCTGTTCCAGGTCAGCCTTCCAAGGCAACACATAAATAACTGTTAAGAATTCATTTCATGTACATTGTTAATAATTGGAGAGATCAGTTGACCATAACAGATTAACAAACCAATTCAGCACTAATCAAACATTTATATGTGTAAACAATTCCTCAGAAACTCCTAACTAAAAGATCACTACAACAAAAGAAAAAAAAATCTGTTTCTGAGAAGAAAACTTTCTATCAGCAGGATTCTTCTTCCTGCTACAAAATTCTCAGGATAGGTCCACTTAGACATGTTTATTTCTAGGAGTACCAATTCAGACGTACAGGCTTATCCCTTTTAAGTATAGATTATTTTCAAGTCAGCAATTTAAAAGATAAGTAGTCTCAGTAATCTCATCTTTAAACTGAAAGTGCTTAAGCAAGTTAACAGGGTAATGAAAAATCCTAACACTCCTACCAGAGGAGCCATATTTTATTCCTAAAAAAATTGGAAATTAACATACTGTACCCTATTGCCTTTTACAGTGTCTTCTTTGGTCTATAGAAACACTCCTATTAATTTGATTTTGCATTAAAAAGATAATAAATATAATACCTTTATGAATGTTGACACAATACTTCAATGCATTGTTAAAGAAATTTGTCCATTTGAAAAGGATTTAAGCCATTCTCATAGGTGAGGTGTTCTACTCATAGTAAATTTTGCACTTGCACTACATTTATCTTCTTTAAATGATACCTTGTAATTTTTTTCTCATTCCAAATACATAACTTCTAAGATAGTTCAACACTTTTTCACTAGTTTCTCCTACACTCCTCTTTGGATATTAAATGTTTTTCAAAACAAGCAATTATTTTGCTTTATAAACTACCCATTAAAATAGGGTTTTGTCATTTTCACTTACAGGAGTCCTCATAGATCACATTCCTAATCTGTCACAGCAGTTTTAAATACGCTGCCACAGCATATAATTTGATTATTAAATATAGCAGATTTGAGGAAATGTGCATACTTCAGAGAAAAAAAAAATAGAGACATTAATTATGGATACACTTTAGGTTTCTAACTATAACTAATGTCCATCCAGTAGAAGCCATAAAAATCACTCCTAGAATCTAATTTTGGACACCTTATAAATGCAGGTTTTCCCTAACAGCAGTAATGAACCAGTGATATACACCAAAAAGACCCATTGCATTGAACACTTTTGTAACAGTACTAAAAATACAGAGAGGAACAGGAATACCACACAAGAAAGCATCAAAATAAATAGCATTTCTTGTTCTTTAGAACACATGTAGTCTAAGCTTTGCCAGATATCTTTGTGTTGATTTTTCTACTAGAGAGCTGATTCTAAATGAAGGATTGAGTATGCCTACAGACTGGAGCGAGATGTCCAGAGTAATCAATCAGCATCAGTCTCCGCATGCAAGCACAGAGCTGAAAGCTTTGACTTTAGGTCAAAGCTCATTTACAGATAGAACACCAAGGGCCCATTAACACTAAATGCTAGAGCTTTTATTATTTGCTAAATTTACTATCCTAATTTTTTCCAGCAGACGAGTTCTGCAGCATAAATCTGTACTCTTTACAGAATATAAGAGAAAGAATCTCCTAATGTTTTGTTTCAAGTACTCATCCTGGATGGCTTATGAGTACTTGCAAGAGTTAGAAACATTCTTCCCATTCTTTCAGACAACCAACAAGACGTGCACCATGCTGGACCAGGAGGTGCTTTCTTTAACAGCCACAAGTGAACTAATAGTTCAAATGTTGCAATAACCTCTGATCCATGTTCCTCTATACTTATCATCCATGTACTCTGCCAGACAGCAAAATACTTTTACCTCTTCCCTCAAATGATGTATGACTGTAATCTCTGACTAGAAAACAGAAACCAAGCAAAAGAGGAATGATAAGGCTCTTCCTTTTCCTATCCAGTGTTGTTTTTCTCTATTTTTATATTATTTTCACAGGTAAGACTGGCCATAAAACAACTACTATTTTTAAAACATTCTAAGTGAATAGCTTTGTTACTTTAACTGAATTACAAGGAGTGGCTTCTCTGACCATAACCATTTCCAGTGGCTTTTTCCTCCTATTAAAATTCAAAATGAAATATGGAATTTAACCATTGCTTCCACTTGGATGCTATACAACACCCTTTTCACAACTTTTTTTTTTTTTAATTGAAGGACTTTGGTTACAATTATTTTTAATTTAAAAAAACCCAAAAAGCAGTCTAACTATACCAAAGGAATCCAGTTAGTTACACATGGCTATGTATACTCAGACAATATTTCCACAAAATTGTTAGCTTTCTTGAAAAGAAGTTGTTACACAAGAAAGCTGGCATGGCTTGTTTCTTCTTTTAAAGAGCATGTTTATCTATTTTTATGTAACTATTACAATTTTTCTTTTAATTATGCTTGTCTTATATTCTCTCCCTTAGTGATATATGTAACACTGAACTCTACTTTCAACTGCAATTACAGCAAAGTGAGCAAATCACACTTTCTAAAATGACCGGGGACTGCCATCATTACAATGATTTTGAAGCATTTTTTGAGTGCTCAAGCATAGGTTGACAGCAGTCTATCAAAGCATGAGTAGTTTATTTAACTAATCCTCTAAAAGAACATGTCCAATACGGCCATCCCAAAATACACAGGGACAGTATAAATTTTCAAACCTATACACAACTAAGAAAAATAAGCACAAATATATGAACAGGACTGAAAAAGGAAATCTATTTTGTATTTTCATACTAGAAACTTTCGACTGTATTTGAAGTAACATAATTTAAAATATGTAATTTAAAATTTAATTTTAATTATTTCACAAATGTAAACAGAAGAGGTAGACTTGCTTGTGTTAAGAATAGAATGACAGTATAAATAAAGCAAACACTGTATTTGAATCTTTAAAACAGACTGTGCAGTTTAGAGATTAATACACTACCTACTATTGATCATATTTAATAATAAGATATCATTTTTAAGCACAGTAATATTCAATCGTACTATTAAGTAATTTTTATTGAAAGAATATCCCTTAAACTTCAACTGGCTGTTAAGATATAGAAATTGGAAAAGAAAAAAATTACAGCAAAAATTGACGTCTGTGATAATACGCTTGTGTGACTAAAAGCTACACCAGAAATTTTAATAGGATAAGCACAGAATTGACTACTGGGCATTAAAAAAAGGGAAGCACTGAGCTCCTAATCACAAGCATCATTAACTTTAGTTTTAAAACTTAGTAGCAGAAAAATAGAAGTTCACAAACTACACAGAATTTCTTTTCTATGCAACAGCTTACATTGAGGCAACACTAAATGAAGACCAGGTAATACTTATGATGTTACTCTTTTAAAGATAATGCAACACAGAAAATCATATTTATGTCAACTTCATTGCTTGCTACTCAGCAAAATCTTGGTGGCAATCTAAAACAGAAATAGTGGTAATTTACAGACATGACAGTAAAAAACTTCCAAATCCTTTATCAACATCATTCCAGCATTATAACATAATAATCAAAATCAATATTTTGTATATCATAAACTGCTACTGAAGGCAGATGACATAGGTTTGACATTGCAATATGTACTAGAAACAGAATATTATTATGTAGCAGTAAAATGCAGCAAGAAAGTAAAATATTAAACGTATCCCAAGTAACTTTTCCTGCTACAACCCCTTCTTCATCAACAGCAGCATTTCATATTTATACCTTATATCAACCCAACTTTTAGCATTATATACATAATCATGGAATTTGGCTGATTATATTTAATCTTGCTACCAAGTGGAGTTTGCATCTTTTAATTTTTTCACATTATGATGTCAGCTTTCCTTCTGCTTTTCAATCCCTTACTGTCCTGAAAATACTCATAAATTGTCAAAATGTCTTCATTTTGCTGCAGACACACATCATTGCATTTTCACTGACCACATGAGATATTATTGCAAGATTGATGTCTACTCATATTGCAGTCATACCTTCATATTGCTTTGTAGGACTATGTAACCACTAGCACCCAGATGTGGGATCATGGCACTGATGAAATTTATTTGCATTCAGGTAAATCATGAAATTCACCTCTGAAGTTCTGTAATAAAGAACTATATTCAGGTCTTTTCATATATTCACAAACCATATCCTTAATGTGCCTTTCCTAAATGCAAGAGAGTATTGAGAGATGAATGAGAGCAGAGGGTTTCCAGGGGAACTGAAACCCTATTTAATGCCTCTTACTAATTAGCTCAGTGACTAAACCCTAGTTCAGGTGAAGATAAATTAGAACAACTTTTTAGGTAGACAGTAACAGATTTTTTTTCACTGATCCAGTTCTTTTTGCTTGGCAACTATAAAATTTACAAAATTGCCGTCATAAGTGACATGAAAGGATACTTTCCATATGCTTTGACTAAATTCAGAGGTCTAAATGGTCCAGAGAGACAACAGAGGATTAAAAAACCTACCAAATCCCAGTGTTGCTGCTTAGACCACAACATTGGGTAGTGTGCAGTAGAAGAGGCAGTATAACTCCACACTGATGAGCAGTGAAAAGCAATCATATTAAAACTAACTTCACTACTTTCACAGAATTTACAGAATTACTAGGTTGGAAGAGACATTCAAGATCAAGTCCAACCCATGCCCTAACACCCCAACTAGACCATAGCACCGAGTGCCATATCCAGTCTTTTTAAAAACATATCCAGGGATGGTGACTCCACCACCTCCCTGGGCAGACCAATTCTTGTGCACTGTTCAGTATCTGCAAGCCATCATATCATTGCTACTGTGCTAGCTAGATTAAAGCTGGTACATTCAATCCCACTTGTATTGCAGCACAGCCTGGAAAAAAAGATTGCTCCTGGAAATGCTTTTCAATTTTGAGCCCACAGTATTTCCTTCAGAGTCTAAAAGAGTCAATGTCCCATCAATGTCCCAGTTGCATTGCAGGAAATAACATGAACTGTATTTAATGATACACAGAAAATACACATTGGATATTAAGTCTTGGCACAGAAATTATTAAGTACTAGTAATAAAACATGGACTAGATATTAATAGCTCTGCATTAAATTACTGAAAGTATAAAATAAAATATTGACTCTGAAGCATAATTCAATAGTTTAGGGTCTGGTAAAGGTCTAGGTATAGAGCTCAACATTACTATTTGTGCTGATCCATGAAACCAATAAAAGTATAAACCTAGACAAAGACTGGTTTATGAAGAATAATGGGAATCAAATTA
>VWZN01014377.1:0-92933 GCA_013396955.1 Regulus satrapa
TCAAAAATAGTGAATTATACTATAATAGTAGTCACAATTGCCTTTACTGTGTAGCAAATAATTGTGATTGAGAACTATTTACTCTAATCATTATCAAAATAATTCACTTATTTTCATATAAATATATCTAGTTTGCCATCCTTAATCCTGCAGGAGAGTTGAGTTATATGAAGTTTAATTATGCCTATATAATCCTTCAAACATGAACAAAGTTGACAAAGTCTGATGCTAAGCCTGGATCCAGCTGCACACCCAGACTCCTCTCTGAGAAGGAGTTTAGGAAGCAAGGGGATCTTTTCTGCACCTCCTGATTCAATGCGAGGGCTTCTCGAATAAACTTTGTCTGAAGCTCCTTTTCTGGCCATGGCAACCCTATACAAAATGCAGGACAATTTCTTGTGTCTTTTACTTTAAAAAAACCCCATCAAAACCAAACAAAAAGTCTACAAGCAGCTGAAAAGTACAGATTAAAGTAATCTTAGCTGATGTGAGAAAATACCTGAGCCTTCTATTGCAATGCATTAACAAGTGCATTTGGCAGATTGAAATTATGTCTGGATAATAAATATAATAATGTGTTATGTTTGCCTTGCAAACCAATATGATCTGACTTTTCTCTTTCTTTTTAAAGCTAACATAATTACAGAGTTTGGCCTTTTTTGCTCCAGTGCTGAAAAGTAAACACTATTTTTCAATTTTCCAGCTTCCAACAGGTAGGTTCCTTCCTGGTTTTGGCAAAAGGTCAAATAAATACTGTGTGGAGTTTATCAGTATGTTTAGATTATAGAAAATGTATGTATCTGCTTCTACATTTTAGATTATGATATCTGTGTTCAGACTAAGATCAATACCAACAATGAGGAGACACTATAGTGATAAAATTAATAACCCATCTCCAAATATTTCTGCTTCTCAGGTCCCCTGGCATTTAATTCCATACACACAGGGAGAATTCTCAAAGGGACCAGAAGACTCAAGGGTTGCTCTTCCCATTCTGCATTCCTACACAGGCCTTTGGCATCCCTCTTCTTCAGGTTCATTCCACTGACATTCATTCTCATTTAAAAAATGTGACTGGCCATTGCTTATGTTACATCTGCCAAGAGATCCAAGACAAAAATGTGTACAGTAGAGCTGAAAAAACCATGGCACAGGGCAACAAAAGCGATCAAAGATCATGAACAGAATCTCTACAACTGAAAACTGCAGAGGCTAGGATATCTTAGCCTAGAAAGGACACTTCTCAAGGAAGGTAACAAGGTGAGAAAGGTCTTTCAGATCACAAACAGCAAGAAGATGATGAAGACAGAGCAAACACTTGCATCCTCTTCCTATAAAAGAGCTAAGCAGTGCCAAAAAAACCCCATGAGATGGCTGTCCAAACCAAAAATCCCATCCTCTGACTGAGAAACTTCTTGACTCCCAGTCATGCTGCTGTATCCTTAAGAATCTCTTCTACTGATTTCCCTCTCATCACTTCCCTACCATCCCTAGGACACTTCCCTATGTATCCTCTACTGCCACTGTCAAACAAAAGGTGCTTCAAAGAGAAAATGGACTAGAGAAAGGTTAGCCGTGACTTCCTTTGGATGCTCTTTTCCTTATCTCAGGGTTAATACATACAACACCACAGACTTCTTGTCTGGCTTTACTTAAACAAAAGTATTATTGTTGTGGTTTTTTAAAAATTTTTAATCCCTGTTTACAGTGAGGCAGTTCCACCACCATCAGCCACAGTGAAGATCCCCAGTGTGTCTTGGCATTGTTACAACTTTCAAAGCTATGGTGCATAAAACAAACCTGATACACATTCTTGTACCCTTTGGAAAAGCAGCACCTGGTCAAGGAGGTGTTTAGATTGTCATCTTTCCTGCTAGTAGGGTTAGATACAACCATTACTCCCCCTCCTTTCTATCAAAACTTCTCACACAGCCTTCACCATCAGTTTTTCTGAAAGTGCCTAAATTGCCTACGCTCTTGAAGCAAGAAACTTCTCCATGATGTAGCATTTACCTTGCTGCTTCACGCCCCTGAAAGAGTCCAGAATGACCCTCCTGGGCACCCCACTGCCCGCAGCCCCCAGAGGAGTGTCCCGTACCTGTACATGAAGGGCGCGACGGTGGCGGTGTTGGGGTGGCTGTATTGCTGCTGGGGATGAGGTAGCTGCACACTCACGGTGTTGCTGCCCGTGGTGTGGGTCGTCACCGCGGGCCCGTTCACGGCCTGGCTGCTGCTGCTGCTGTGGAGGCCCCCGACGCCCTTCCCCTCTGAGGAAGCCAGGCTGGAGGAGGAGCTGGAATGACGGCTGTCCAGCTGGGACTTCTGATGCGAGAGCCCCGAGCTGGCTTTCCCGCCACGGCTCCTCTCCCCTTCCTTTGCAGGAATAGGGGCACTTGAGGATTTCCCTGTGGTGTTTTTCATTCCTGGTTTTGGTATTCCACTGTGCGAAGGAGCAGAGGCCTCCTTCTTGGCACTGTTCAGCTTTCCTCCTTTAGGGATAAAGCTTGCAATCTTGGAGGACTTTTTTGGCATCTCTGTTGTTGTTGTTAGTGCTGTCTGTTCTTCTTTAGGTTCCTCCTTCAGGTCCAGCTTCTCGGTGATGGATGTTCTCTTTGTAATGTCTTTGCTTTTATCCTTTTCTTTCTCTTTTTGTTTTTCTTTCTCCTTCTCATTACCCTTTGGAGAACTTTTCTTGTTAGTCAGTGCACGGCTGAAAGTCCTTTGTGCAATTCCCTTGAGTGCAATTTTGGGGCTGCTGGACATTGATCCCGGGTTGTTCCCATTCTGATTGGTGGTATCAATTTCTTCACTTTCCTCAAAGCTGAGAAGCGTTTCCAGCTTTTCACAGCTGTTGTCCCGAGAGCCCGGACACTCCAGCGTCGTTCCTCCTGCTTTGGAACCCCCTTTGCTGTTGAAGAGTTTTAGTTTTTCCAGCATGGATTTCTGGCCGTTGGGAGCTGTTTTGGCGATTTCCGAGGGTGGCTTTGGAGGCTCCACTGCTGGCTGCTTCACGGATAACATGGAAGACGTCGCTGTGTGCTTGGCACTGAGGGACTTGCTGCGCCAAGGTTTAATAGCAGAGCTGGGCTGAGGGATGGCTGAGGAGTTATTGCAAGGAACAGCACTACCACAGCTTTGAACAGAGGATGAGACATTTTCATTCATTCCTGTGGGCTGGGAGGCTGTGCTGTCTGCAGGATCTGGAAAAAAACCACGGAAAACAACCCAAAAAAACAACACAGCAGGACTTAGTATTAGAGTTACTATGAGATTCTTTCTGTAATGAAATATCAAGAATTCCAAAATGATAGCATTAAAAAGATACATCAGTATTTTCAATATCAGTGAAACTCGGAGAAAATAAAAGCCAGCTTTCTTTTCCTACCCAGCAGAGCAGCAATGAGCTCCTACTGTATAATTTACATTTACTTGCTGTTTCAAGAAAAAGAAGGAAGAAAAAGAATCTCTTCCAATTCAAACCAAAATGTGTTCTGCAATGTGCTCTCCCTTATTAAGTCCACAATACTTTTTCATTAGCAAAAATGCAGCACTATTTTGTAACTAAGGGTTCCCTCTGCTTTTGGCAAAATACTTGCTGTCCAAGTTCAATTCTTAGAAAAACCTCAAACATAAAAAAATGCAGGAGTAAGGAAAAAAGTAAAACTAAAGTCCTTTCAGTTATTGGGGGTGGGGGTGGTAATATCTTTATAATGCAAAGGTAGAAGAAATCTCCATGTACAAAAATAAAATCAACTGTACCCTTTTGTAAAGAACCTAAATTAAGTATTACCATATATGCTAATGCAGCTGTAAGAGAAACTTGAGAGAAACTTGTGGTAATAGCTGTACAGCCCTCCCCCACAGAGAAAACAAATCTTTTATTTAGTTAGTTCCTCCTAATGTTATTTGTTCTTATTAAGAAATTAGTTCTGAGCCTAAAGAGAACATGAAAATCACACTCACCTACCAGTGGCCACTTCTCCTCCAAATCAGTTTCTCTTTGCAGAGTTTCCCTTTTGGAGATGTTACTCCCTCAATTATCACAAATATGTTTTCTGTTAAACTCCTCATGTTTCCAATTAAATTTTGTCATCTGTGTCTGTTCGCCTGCCCAGCAGCCTGCTGGGGATTAACGGCTCTTACCTATATTTCCCTGCCCTCTAGCACGAAAGTAAACTGTGTACAGAGCTGCATTTTTTTAATTCAAAAATCAACAGCAGTGGAGAGCGTGCGTCCTCGGCAGCAGGAGCAGCCCTGTGAATCCAGCCCTGTAAATCACGAGCTGCTGCAGCCACACAGGGACTGTTTTACTTCACTTTCAGTTGCTCAGTGAAGATACGGCTCTGTTAACCTCCCTCCTCTGATCCAAACCAGATCTACTGAAGATTTAAGTCACATACATCTTCCTGACTTAGCACAGAATTGGGTTGCTTACAGTATTAGAGACTCCTTAATAATAAACTCAGCCATTTCACATGGTAATGGACAAAAAGGAATAGAAGGAACTAATGATACTTTTAAAAATATTACTGAAGTCAGAAGGTTTCCAGGACTCTTAACCAGTAACTATTATACTGGCTGGTTTTGCTAGTGCTTTTCTGATGGCAAAATACCCACGTGGAGCTGGAAGGAATCAGGAGCTGGATTACAGACACAGACAGGAATCACGCTGCTTTTAAACGTGTGCCAGCCTGCTGACTTCCAGGGCATTAGTCCTGCTTTACTCTAGCACAGAAGGAAAATCAAGCCACCAAATACCCCAAACAGTGATGCCATCTGGCTTGTCATTGCTCTGCTCAAGCCTGCTGAATTCAACCCAATGTGTTAAGGAGGACCAAAAAAAGATAATGGCAAAGAATCAGAGAATCATTAAGATTGGAAAAGACAACCAAGATCAAGTTCAACCATTAACACCAGACTGCCAAGCCCACCATTTAATCACATCCCTAAGCACCACACCTGCACTTTGAGCACTTTCTTTGAGCACTTCCAGGGATTCCACCACTGTGAGAGGAACCCCAGTGACTCCCAGTGTGAACAGCAGCAGTGATGTGACACAGTGCCCTGACACAGATACAGAGAGGAAGGAAGGTGACAACCACTTCACAAACTGCCAGCCAAGTTCCTCCCTCTGCTTTCAAAAGCTGCACCGCTGCTCCTTCCTTCGTGCCTCTTACCGTGCACTGCTGCTTTGTTTTTGTTTTCATTTCCTGAAGTCCTCCTGCTCATCACAGTCCACTTCCCATGCTCACACCACACCAGGCTCCCTTTGCACACTCAGAACAAGCCAGCCTTTGTCTCAGCCTGCCTTCCACAGAAGGAGTGAGCAATGGAGTGAAAGCTTCATGAAAATCCCAATTGTGCGTACTGTACAGTTCATTTGTAAAGATTATTTTTAAAACTAGTAATAGCCCATCTCAATATAGAGATATTGCTATAGGAACTGGAGACTGACAGTACTTTCAACACTAAGTACACTAAGTTCCTAATCCACATGTCTTCTGGCCTCATCAAGCTAAACAAATCTCAGCACCAAGAAGAGCCATGCCCAGAAATCATCAGAGCTGTCTGGGATTCATGCACACGCCTAGGATGGATTTACAACCAGGTTCAGGGAGGGACCCAATGTACTGATCAATATGGGCAGGGAAGCCTTCACTTGCTCAGAAAAACAGGACTGGAGCAATAGAAGGGTGACAAAATGAAAATGCCCACTAAGGCTTGCATCTATAAAATAGAAGAGCTGGTTGTACAACACACTGTTAGTACAATGTAGGCAGGCACAAAAACTCAGTTCAGGCTCTGAGAATGCAGGCAACTGAGCAGGTTTCATAGAAAAGAAATTTGCCTTCTCAAACAGGTACTTCTCAACAGTTTGAGAACAACACAGGCAACGTGTGTATGGGATGAAGAGAGCCAATCTGCATTCCACAGCACTCAGAGCCTACACAAAATTACCCATATGAGACAAGAGGGACACGAGAGCCACATCCATAACCTGGCTGAGAAGTCTGACCCTGTCTCAGACACAGAGCTGGCTGTTAGGTCACTGCACAACAGCAGAGACAATTGCATTAAAACTGGGCTCTGACCAGCTCCACAGCGTTCTTCTGGAAGTGGTTGGTTGATTTGGGACTTCAGCTACATCCTAACAGCACAGATGAGGGCTCTAGTTCACAGACCTCTGAGAAAAAAATGCCTGGCTTGGATCAAGTGAAATGGCTTGTTTTCTAAATCCCAAAGCATTGCTCAGAACATATTTCCAAAAAAATTTCCAGAAATTCTTAATTTCTCCTTTTTAAAAAATGTTTTTGGGGTATTTATTTATTTATTTATCTATGCTGCTTGGTCACTGACTAAAATATGTTTCCCCCAGTTTATTTGTTTATAAACACAACGTTCTCTTTGTCCCAACGCCCCCACATACACTTCTGTCTGGAAGTGAATTTTGCTTCCGTTGCCAATGGCGTAGGAGGAGCAGAGTGCAGCTCCATTTACAGAGATGTCAGAGGAACCAGAATTAGGACAACACTATGACTGTAACATTTTAAAAAATAGAATATATTGCAACAGTAATGTAATTTTCAGAGTGTCTACGTAACATTTTCCACAAATCAAATTCTGTGAATACTGGATCCAACACACCTGAAATTAATGACAAATTTTCACAAAGTCTACAGTTGGGCAGCAACACCTTGAGAAAGGAAAGAAGGTACTTTCTTACACAACTATGGTGGATTTTCACTTGTACTTGGGTCAAATACAGTGAAACTGAACATCCTCAAGCGATTTATTACATTGTACAGTGCAATTACTGCAAGGAAGGAAAGGTAAATCCTAAAATACTCTCATGAAAAATTTTTCCAGCTTAAGAAAACTTCAGGTTTTCAGATTCCCCGTTTCTTCCTTACAAAAAAGTGCTGGCTCTTTTACTCCTCTGGCCAAGTTTGGTAAGCAAAAGGAGTTCTGCTGCCAGAATGCAGCTTCAAATGCTGGGTTTCCTAATGAAGCAGCAACATTAATTCGTGGAGAACACATCAGCATGCAAAGGGGAAAGTTTTATTCAGCATAGTATAGACCCCTCTTTCATGAAAAGAAGAGCAGGTTTCATGCATTCAATTAATAAGCTTATTATTTCCCATGTGTTCCTTTGTGAGGGAGGTATTTTCTTTCTTCAGCAACCTGCATTAACTAAAACTGACTATAAAAGAAATGTTTTCAAACCCAAGCTACAGTCTACAATAAATAATGATCACTTTCCTCTTTTCAAAGTCAAATCTTGGCCTGAAATCTATTTTGTTCCTAGTGTTCCTGTTAAAAAAGATGTTGGTGGTCCAGTTCCAATGCCAATACACACTGTAGCATGGGTAAATCTGATTTCAGCTGCTCCTGCAAAGACTGAACTGCATCTGCAAACCCACCCGTTTGTGAAGAAGGAAAAAGAAAAGAATCTGAAGGCTTATGATTTCATTCTTCCACAGAAGTCTTTGACAGCTTACGTT
Organism: Regulus satrapa; assembly: GCA_013396955.1. Classification (NCBI taxonomy): domain Eukaryota; kingdom Metazoa; phylum Chordata; class Aves; order Passeriformes; family Regulidae; genus Regulus; species Regulus satrapa. Next base: position 7,503 of record VWZN01014377.1, read on the forward strand.
ATAATAAGGTCAGGAGAAAATATATGCAATTTCTCATCATTTGTCAAGTTCACTCTAAGTAAGTGGACTTTGATTTGCTATAACTGAAAACTTTCAAAAGCTATCATTTTAAGCATGAAAGGCAACACACAGACAAAGGATGTTCTCACAGTTATTCTCCTTAGGAGGGTCAAGAACTTAACAGCATTTTTACCCATTTTTGAATGAACAAACTTTTATTTTTTTATTTCACAGCTATGGGAAAAGTAAGTTCTTATGAAGAAAAATATCTTTTAGTCCAGCCTATAGATTAGATAGCAGATTTAAAAGCAAATCCACAATCAGATTTTAATTTAGGAAATAAAAGCAGCTCTGCTCTATGACATTACAGTGTCAGAACTGCAGAAACCACTGCGGCCATTCATCATTTCCCATCTAGAAGAATAAATGGTGAATCTTGACCTTTCCCATTCACCCATCAGAAGTCTCTCCTTCAAAGTACTACACATAAAGTCCTACAGAGAAGAACTTCTTAGCTGAGCTGTTCTCTTCTTCAATGATCATTTATCAAACCCTGTAAGTATGGAAATGTCTGCATTCCTGCCAGGAGCTGACTATAAAAACCCCAATCTTTCCATAACCCAAACCACAAGCAGGTAGAGCAGAACATTCCCAAAAAGAGCGACCTGGCACACACTCCCTCCTCAAAATAAGCACAACTCTTGTGGCCCACAGAAATTTCCATTTCAATTTCAATTGTAACTCTGGGGGAACTGCAGCTGGCAGGAGGACACTGCTACCATTTTGAGGTGAGTATGGCCGCCACCCACAGGATGGCTGAAGCTTTCTGTTCTCTCTTCCATTCTGGACCACAAAAAACTCCAAAAGAAATTACTTTTCTAAAGCAGAGGTTGCCAGATAGGGAAATTCTGTATAACCTAAGAAAAATTTGAATAGGGAACATTTTTGTTTTGCTGTGGATAAAACCTTAGAATCATAGCTAGAACAGTCGGAAGAGACCTTAAAGATCATCTCCCTGCCATGGGCAGGAGCACCTTCTACTGGACCAGGTTGCTCAGGAGCATTTCTAACTGAGCAGAACTGTCTCCTTCAACTTCTGCCCATTGATTTTCCTTTTAACGGTAATTAAATTAACTGTAACACAACACAAAAATTACCTCTACTCCGTGATATTTTTCTTCCCTTCCATCATATCTACTTCTTCAATCCCAGTGTTGTAAACTCTGTAACTTCAACAGCAGTTCCACGCACTCAGAGAAACGTGTCCCTCACCAAAGCCCATGGATATGTCAGAAACTCAACTTCCACGTTTCTGTAAAGCTGCCTCCATTCACACAGAGCTCCAGCACATGGAACAACGGTTCTGCTGTTGGCTGGTTCACTTAGCCAAGACTCAGCATTTTTGCTGAGGTGAGGGGAAATAAAACTGGAGCATGGCAGCCCCTTTTCTCATTGTCTCGTCATAACCAACTAAGACATTTGAATTCCTTGTTGTTTTTGTTTAGTTACTGTAAAATTAAAAATGCTGTCGACATGAATGTCTAAGAAAGGTTGGAGGGACCTCTATTGACTACATACCAGTTAGATGATCATAAAAATAATGAAACCAAGTTTACTGTGCCGTTCAAAACAAGTTGCACTCTTCATTTTATACTAGACAAATACCATTCTTGCTCATTCTTCTCCATTTCCTTCTCACTATTTGTACAACCTAATCCCCCAAGACTTCTCATAACAGACTTATTCAAAAGCATTAATGAATTCCAGGCAGGAAGCTGTTCTAGAGTCTTTCATTAGATTTTACACTTAGCTGGAGCAGACGATATATACAGTTAGCAGCCATGCTCTGACACATCTCTCCTGCAGTTGAATGAAACAAGCACTATGATAATCAGTGGTCTGAGAATTGCAGTCAGGAAATATTGTCCATTTGTACCAAAACAAAATGACAGACACATACTACACTTTATGGTGGGGTCTTCCTCCTTTCAGTTATCTCGTGCCAGTCACAGGTTCTTCAGGAATATTTGGTTATGGACAAGGAACAGGCAAAAGGCTCAGCAGTGAAGCCACAAATGGAAGGGCCAGGGAGGCTGAATAGTGCTCCTGCCCAAGGAGAAGGGGCTTCTACAGATGTGGTAGAAGCATGCTGGTATTTAGGGAAGTCTGGGATGTAGCACCACTGCTCTTAGCTTTCCCATGATTTAATAGTGAACCTTTCTTTCCATGGCTGTTTTTCTGGCATGCTGTACCCAGCAATCAATTTATGAGAATTTGTAAATATTTATTTTAAAAGGAAATGTGTAGGCACTGAAAAGGCCATGAAATGCAGGACCAGCTCTTCAGCTGGTATAAATTAATGTCTCTCCATCACTTTCAACACAGCTATGCAGATGTACATTGGGCAAGAAGCTGCTCCTCAAGGTTAAATTTTACTTCAAAGCTCAGGATTTTTATCTTCGTGAACTGTACTGTTAAGAACATGTCACTGGCTAATATTTTTAGGGTATTTCTTTTACTGAAACTTCATTGAAATACATTTTTGGCTTGTTTTATGTATTTCTAAAGCTTATACCAACTATGTTCAAAGTTCTGTGGTCTTGTAGAGCTCCACTTCAACCATGATTAAGCCTTCAGCTAGGCTTTGTCTAGGTAGAAGAGGACATATTTTTAAATGCCAGATTCAGACAGCCGAACAGTTATAAAATTAAGCACAAATATGATTCACTGCATACTCATATCTTGTCCTATAAACATGCCATGCTGCTTGCTATTTCCTGACAGTCTTTGAGCTATTTGATGGGCACACACCCAACATAAATATGTCACTGAGGATTTACTAAGATGAGCCAATCTTTCAAAAGCACGTTTGATTAGAAAAGTGAAAGGGTGCAAACAATACCCCAGGATATATATATATCTCAGCTGGCCAAAGATAAGTATTTTGTTTGACACTAATGTCTCCTATAAGGGTCACCGTCCGACAGAAAGCAGGAGTCTTATGGCTGGGGAACTTCTTGGCATTAATACATTTGGTAAATTGGAAAATAAACTTGAGTCAGTAAGATTTCATTCATTGAGGCTGACTGAAGAGGTGTGTGCTGAGAAAGAAGAACCCGAATGTCTGAATTCAAAAGGTCAAACCGTCAGCTGTGCAACTGCACTGCAGCAAAAGGAGTCCCAGCAGAATGCAGCTGCACACTCCATAAAGTGGCACTAAAGAGAAATCAAATGTCATTCAGAAATGCTTTAGGAGTATCACATAGGGAATCAGAGGTTTGGAGAATCGTAGGATAGAAGACAAAGAACTTGACTTCTCCATGCTGTTCAGCAGCAAAATAAGGCATTAGGTAGAATGCAGTGTCCAGCTCCAGCACCCCTCTAAAAGAGGAAAAGAGCGTCCCTCACAGACTGGAAAGGGGCCAGTAGAGATCATCAAGACATAAAAGAAATTTATCACATTTAAGAGATTTATCATAAGGAACCTATAAGAAAAAGGATGGAGTAGTAAAGATTGCTTAGTCTAGAAGAGAAAAGGCTGAAGGAGACATTTTAATCTTCAAGTATGGAGACTGTTATAAACAGGACAGAGATCAAGCCAGAGCAAAAACAAGCACCTTATTTTTAGCCACGCAGAATGGCTTTATAGTTACATTTTAAATAGCTACTTTTAAGACCAAATGGACACTGAAGGGATATATTTTAAGAGACGGTCAATTCCCTGTCATGAGACATTTCAGAACACAGACTTGTGAACATCTGTCAGGTGTAAATGTTTTCGACACAGATACAGTTGGTTTTTCCTTCAGAGCTGGAGCAGTCTCCCCATGTTTTTGACAAATACAATTCTACAAATATATAGTGTAAGCTGCAAACTTGTTAAAATTTTAAGTACAGTTCTTTAAACAGAGTTAAAGCCAGGAACCATACCTGCACTTCAAAGTTACGACTCAACAAAAGAAAGTACCAGGTTCCTCAGCATATCTTTCAGATTACCTCATGGTCCTTCCCTTCTCTCTGTGTTTCGTTTTCATTCTTGCATCATCAAATCTGTGATCACTGTACTACATTCAAGGTAAAATAAATCACACTGAGCATTTGGTAAAAACTTTCAATGTATATTATATCTAGAAAACTAGATGGGGTTACTCCAGCATCTGCTTTTGGTAGTGCACACAGTAGAACAACAGAAAACACCCACTATTCTGGTAATGGACTTACTGACACAAATTCTGTAAATTTATTTTACATCTGTCAGACTTACAGGTCAATAAAACCAAAGCATCTCTTGAATGCCAGCACAGAGGAACACAGAGGCAGTACCCTAAATACTAAGCAGAACATAATGTTTGCTTCATGTCTGACCTAAATGAAGCACTGGTACGTTTTTACAGGGTGGAATGAATGAAATTTAAGTATTTATTATATTTTCACACTGTTGAGACAATCACATTTATTTCCTTCCCAGTGAAAATTTGAAAATGTCGGCAAATTGGATTCTTAGTTTATGGACTTATACCTCTTTAAAAATTTAAAATCTTTTCTACATTTGCAATCCTTTTAATCTTAATTAATTTTGCACAGTCTTATCAAGACATCATTAAAAAAGTAAATGTTAGGTTCATTCAACATTAGATTCATTTCTTAAGAAAATATTAGGTTCACTTCTAAAGAAAGAGAAGCTTAAAAATAATACTATCCCCAAGATGGATATAGAACAGGAGTGAAAGTAACTTTCAAAAAGTCAAATAAAGGAATTTTTTTCTAAGCCTATAAGAACACAATTTTCAGTCATGAAGAAAGTTATAGCTACCTAAACACTTCAAGTAAATAAATAAATAAATACATGAGATTTAACTTAATGTTATCTCTAGCATGAGCCAACTCGTGCATTTCTCATTTCATTCTGTAACATCATTTCCCATTTTTCTGACATCCATGTACTGCTCATTCAGGGATCTTTCAACCTCAGGAGCTCTACTTATTTTTGCTACTCTCAAGTGAATTGTTAAGATCTTTCTGCTGGTCCTGGTTTCCAAAACTTGCCTTACTCCACACCTCTCCCCCATCCTTCCCAGCAGCCTTGCAGAGCTGGGCCCAGCACCAATCCACTGGCACAGGTAAAAGCGGCTTCAGTGATGACCTGGCAGTTAGTACCAAAAGGGTCAGTGCCTTTTCAGTATCAACTTCAGTGCAAGAGAGTCATCAGCTGGAAATCCTCAGCCTACAGAGAAGATGGGCTGAGAGACCAGACTTAGAATTTCACATTTATGTCCTCCTTGTGTGCACTGGATCCTGCAGTGACTCACTCAGCAGGGAACACTGGAAAAACTAATTTTAGGGGTTTGTATGAGCTCTCCCTTCTACAAGACACCAAGCAGCTGAACACTTCAAGATTAGACAGTCTTTGATTAGTAAAAGATGGAATTCAAAGTACAAGACTTATTTTAATAACTGTTCTGTAATAACAGAATCACAGGACAGTGGCTGGTTTGGGTTGGAGGGGATCTGAAAGATCCAACCTTCCTGCCACAGGCAGGGGCACCTTCCACTAGGCCAGGTTGCTCCAAGCCCCATCCAGCCTGCCCTTGAACATTTCCAGGGATGGGGCAGCCACAGGAAAACCTCACAGTAAAACATTTCTTCCTGCTATCTAATCTGAACCCACCCTCTGTCAGCTAAAAGTCCCTCCCCCACGTCCTGCCACAAGCTGCCCTTGTCAAACAGCCCATTGTAAAAAGAGTCTGTTCAGCCATCCCAGTGACCTTTTGCCAGCACCAGGTCAGCTGGCCCCATGCCACAAGAATTGCAGCCAACATCCCAGCTCCCCGCTGCAACTATCCTGATAACTATCCCTGCACCTGAAACCATAAAAAGCCTTCTCTTTCCCATTCAGGCTGAATGCTTCCATAAATGGGTAGAAAAAAAATAATTTAATTCTCCAAGAAAAAAATCCATCATGTTTTTTAAGTCTCAGAGCTCTTTTTTCACCACTTCTGGGTTTTGTAGTTCTTACACTATTACTGGGCACAAAGACAAAAGCCTGGGTTTTTTCCCTCTTTAAAATTATTAATTTATTTGGAGTGGAAAAACTGCATGAGGTTAAACAGAATGTTTCCAGCAAGGAAGTTTGTGCAATGCCACTTGCTTATCCTTTACTTGGTACAGGAGCCAAATCCAATCATTCAGAATGTCAAATATTTCATCTCATTTTACATAAAGCTACAAAAGAAGACTTGTCCTCCATTTTAATGTGCTTAAATGAAAGATTTTTCATTCAGAAAAAACTTTCCAGATCATCTATGTTGATCTTAAAGACAAAAGGGCTCAGTAATTTCTGAGCCAAAACTGGAACCACTGTCTGAACACCAGCTCTGGGCAAATATTACATTTTCACTCAATTATGTCTGATTTAATCTCTTCCAATGGCTAAACACCCTTATTCCTAAAATTTCCATTCTGCAGTCTTAATTGGGCTAATATCAAATTCCTGAGAAATGGATACCCTCACACTCTCTATTGAGATAAGGAAGAATTGTTATTACTATAAATGTCACTGCAGGTACCTTGGACCTTAAAGCCTTTCTTTTAGACAAAAAACATAACCTTTTAAGTACCACACCACAAATGAGATTTTCCACAGGTCTATTTATGCAGAGCTCTTTCTGTTTTATCAGCATCCTTCTGTTTCAAAGCAAAGATATTCAGTAGTATTCATCCGAGTACTACTGAATATTTTAGCCTTCCCAAGACATTACCCACAAGAACTCTGAGTTTTGATCTCCTTTTGCACATTTCTCACCTTGTTTCACATGAAGATGAGAGTCTTTCCTCTCAGTTGTTAAAGTAGCCTTTTAAAATTGAATCTGAGTGTTTGACATAATCCAAATCTGCCATTTTTAAATGACCTTAAGCAATGCGGAGTTCAAGACAAGCTCAGTATCACACAGAACCAAGCCATGGGAGTGTATTGTCATGCCTTTTCATATCCATACGGTGTTCAGTATGAAACATTTTTATCATCAGGAGTAGAAATTCCAATGGCTCATGTCCAGATTTAGGATTTTCTACTCTTTTGCAAGAGGGCATTTAAAGAAATAAATATGGATTTCCTAGTAAAGTTGACATGAAGATACTGGTTTAACTCTGAAGAACCTTTGCTGCTAAAGCTCTGACAAGATCTGCCATGGTCTCTTGATCTGTGCCCTTGAACTTGATGCCCTGCCCTCTTGAACCTGATAAATATAACTGCCTACATATAGAGTGCACACATTTTTAGCACACATGTGGCATGTGTAACCATACACCAGTTTGCTCACTGGAGTGGGGGTGACATTTCCTTGCTAACATTTTGCTGATGGTAGTCAGTCCTATTTTGATTACACTAAGTTAAAAAGTTAAGAGGAAATAAATTCCTTCCTTAACTGTCCTTCAAAACGCCTTAGTATCTTTTCCTATTTAAGTAGTTTACACTTCAGAAAAAAATTTAAATGAAAAAATATTTATAGGTATCAAAATGTGGTAACAGCCTAGGTCACAAGAACCCTCTGGAGATATTCCTTCCAACCTTCACCCAAAAGAAGGAGATGGGGATAGCTTGGATAACCCGAGATGAGGCTATCCAGAGCCCTGTCAAGGCAAGTCCTAAATACCTCCAAGCAAGTGAAATCTGACCTCTTCTCTGGACAAACTCCTCCAATGTTTTATTCTGCTCTTAGTGAAGAAATGCATTTCAATTTCCAGACTTCAGGATTTCCCCTAAAGAAATGTGTGCCCCTTGAACTGTCATCACACATCCTTGTGAACATAGTGAGTTCCCCATACATACTAAAAGACACTTATTAAACACACACAGGGTTCCAAGTTCAAAGGGTTTACCCAAAATTTGAAAGAAATAAGAAGAAAGGAGCAAGAGAGGAGTACACCCTTTTCTTACTCTCCTGCCCATATGGACACTACTATTAAAACAGTCATTTATTTCCCCTCACCATCTGAATCTGTATGCATGTATTCTTGGTTTTTTGCTTTTTTTCCTTTCTCTGATACTATCTGAGAGAAACCTGACATAAACCTGCCTTCTTTATAAATCAGAGTAATAAACATTTCCTTTCATCTCAAGCAAAAGTGGGCAAAGTCTGGTAATACATTTTTTTTCTACTGATATTTTACCTAACATTCAATCCACAGGAAAAGTGCAATTTTTCCCATAGACATCTACTGCCCTCTAAAGGATTATTTGAAATAAAATATTAGGAACAAAGTAGAAGGAAATAATTTAAAAGAAAGCATGTACGCCTGTCACAGTACTGTGTCACATCATCATGGTGGAGGTGGCATATCAAGCTGATATCTCTTACAGCTTCATAACTTCATTGATTTTAGACTTGACACAAGTAATAAACCAAATATTCCCAGACAACACTATCAGACTTTTGAGACTGTTAAATGCACACTGGATGCCTGAAGAACAGTGAAGACAGAGGGTATATGAGGGTGTTCAGAGCTAGTCAAAAATTGCCACCATTTTGCAGACCTGCAGGCTGCTTTCAGAACATGTCTCAAGAGACTCTCCACTGTGTGCAGCAAAACACTGACATAAACCCATGAAAAAACCTACTGGATCAAAGTCATTACTGATGCTGTATATTTCAATATATTTAAGTTTCATTCTTGATTCTAAGAAGCAGCTCTTCTCCTCCTTGCCATGGATAAGTAGACTTATGTATTCTAAATTGCATATGCAAATCAAATTCTGGATCTATTTTACCTGGTGATTCTGTTAGACAACTAGAGGGACGTGGTCATGTGGAACCTCAAAACTACTAGCTGCACACAGGCATAGAAACGTTCATTTGCCTCTCCACATTCCTTAGAAAAGTTTTTGATAATTTAGATGAGTTCAGTAGTGACCATGGGAAGTGTCTGATGCCTTCCATGCGATAGCAGACCTGTGGTGTTCAAGGATATTAAAGGACAAGGAAGTAAACCAAAGCAATTCCTGCAAAAGCATGGGCTAAGTAATTCCAATTCAGAAGAGAACTAAAAAGCTCCAGTTCTATGAAGGGATTAGGATGACATAAAAAACCCAAACCCCACAAGCCTAAGTACTTACTTCCTCACAAAACAAAAATGCAATTAAGACTTTAATGGCATTTTTCTTTATAAAAAAAGCCTGCAACACCAATTATACACATAAAAATGCTCTGTCTGGAATATAACTGCAATTATAAATGGCTAATCACTGCAACAATAAATAAAAAAACATACTATGGTGTGTCATCATTTTATGATGTGAGAGATGAAGGTCCTGAAATTCCTGTGAGTTTGGGGAAATTCCCTTTAAAAGGGGAATTTTGCATACAAACTGAGGGTCTAACCCCAAACAAGGTGCCTGGACTGAACAGGTTGTCTGAGTGATCCTTACTAGAGAACACTTATTTCTTCTCTATAGCACTTGAAAGTGCTGTCAGACAGCATGTGGAGAATGAGAGAAAAAAAAAATACTGAAGACACAAGGTCAGCTGTGGGGAAGAGAAGCTGTGCATCTCTTTACATGTTCCTTTGGTAAGAGCACGTGTGCACCTCACATCAAACATGCACATCCATCCAAGAACCTCTTATTTTTCTGCAATGGTGCAAACATTTCTGTTATTACACAAATTCTTTCCCAAAGATTTCTAAAAAATCGGTGGTCTCATCAGCATTTGATTTATAGAATCTTTCTAAAAATCTAGGTTATTTATTTCCCAGTAGCTGGCTGTTCTTCCATGCTCCATTTGCTGTCCTTTTCCTTTCTGATGCATTCTGTTTCAATTAATGTACTTTCATCGCCACAAGACACAGACCATTGACTAACAAGACAATTTGCACTTGGAGGAAAAGGCCACAGATTAATAAAAGCTAAAATTTACAACCTACTTTTTGTAAGAAATGATTCAAACATTCAAACACTGCAGGCCATCTTCTACCACAAAGTGACCAATCATGCCAAAAGAGGCTGATTTTTATTTCTCCTATTTCTTTCCTCAAAAACATATAACAGGGCAGGTACGGGCTAAGGAGATGAAAACTTACCAAACCTGGCACACGGCACAGTCATGTAAGTCTCATTTCCTTAGGCAAAACACAGGATATGGGTCAGAAAACCTGAATTGTCTTAGCACTGACAATAAACTTTGCCTGGCAATGTTACAATTAACTTCAAAATAAGCCAAAAATTTGTCAGACCAATTGCTTTTGTTTCTCATGGATACAGACCAACTTTGTGTCATGATTATACTTCTAAGAAAAGTTCAAGTTTAACTTTACATAAGTCTTTTTTTTTTTTTTAAGACCATAATTTATGACTGGAAATTTTGACCAGAGCAAAATTCTGAGTAGTTAATGCAACTTATGTAGATTGTCAGCCTAAGAACCAGCCTTGTTTCCTTTAGTCATTTGTAATATTTGTAGGAAGCAGTTCTTCTCATATGCTTCTTCAGCAACCAGTTTATCTTTCTCAGGAGATGAATTACAGTGAGGAATGAGGGTTCCCAGAACTGACTGTCCAAAAGCACTTGATATTTAAGTTAGTTGACAAATTATTGTTATTTCTCTGTATGCATAAAGACATTTTTCTTTGCTTTTCTTTTTTGGAGACTAAAACCAGTCCTTATTTAGTAATCTTGGTAAACTGAGAAAAAGCTAAAATAGATGGAAATCCTCTCCTCCCTGCAGCACATCATCACACATCCCATATGGAGTAGGGATCATCCAGCCAACCAACCCATGCTGCAGGACAAGACAAATCCCACCCCATCTCTCCCCAGTCCATACTTATGGGACACGAGCAGAAGAAGATTCACAAGAAGGACAAAGAAAAAGACTGGGAAGATACTACACAGGAAAACAAAGGTTCTACTGCTCACACTAAAACCTGTTGCTTGTTTTTTGAGCTGAAAGCCAGACCGAAATTCAGATTTAGAGACAACAACTGCAGGCTGATGCTACTGATGTGTTAAATTATTACTGTTTACACATTGTAGATTCTAAAAGAGCACTCATGGATTTACCAAGGTAGACTATTCCTAAATTATTAGCTTATTATGCTACTAGACTAATCTATAATATATCGACAATAATTATATTACAGAGAGGTGAATTTTATTTTTCTCTTATACAAAATCTGATCAGGGTGTTCCAGAATGTTCCTGGAGGATACTGAGGATCCTGCACTGCCACCATAAGTTTTTTGGGGTAACATTTTAAAATCTACTGACATGCAGTTCTAGGACAACAATTTCTAGAGAAGGAAGAGCAGAGTTTCCTGGAAAGAATCAGGCACAAGGAGCACAGGGAAGCTGACCCAGACCAGTGCTTTTTCCCTGGAGCAAACTGCTCATTACAGTTACCAGAACTTCTGCACGGCAGCGAGGAGACTCAAGCCTAAAGGCTGTGGCTGTCAAGTCACTGCAAGGAGCCTGTGCAGAAGCGCAGTGCTGGCCCCTCTTTGTTAGCAGAGGGACTTCAGGGATGTGGAATTTGCCGCCAGCCCACGGCGACAATTTGACCGTGCCAGACTGGAGAGATGCGCTCAGTTCTCACCAGCCACAGTCCCCCAGCCCCACTCAGAGCTGCAAACTCAAGCTAATGAATGCTGTCAGATCACTAAACTAGTGAATGGACACAAAGTCAGTAAATGTCATTCAAAAAAGCTCTGCTTCACACACAGCATGGCTCTGAGTGTTTCTGATGCACCGCCACAGACATAATTTCACTGCAACGTTTACAAAACATAACCTGTTCCTGCCTTCAAACACAACACTAGATGAGTCCTGAAATTAGACTGAAATTGTGTAATTTTGTATCTTACAGGATCTTCCCAATAGTGATGGAAATGAAAGCAAATGGTACTATTTATCATATAAAAACTTTGCAGAAATCTTTGGTGGTCATTTTTCATCCTTGTCAAACTACTCATCAAAATGCCTTATTTTAGGATTAATTCATTCCCCCTTATCTGTGCTTGAAGCAAAATGAAAAAACATGGCTCACCAGTGCCAGGACTTTTTAAAGTTATTTCTTGGATGTACCTTCAGGCCAGCAAGTCACAACTTCAGATATATTAAAGGAGGCCTGTACTTTTTTCAAGAAGAGACAGCTGGCTTTTAGATGTCATGTTTACAACACACAACTTTGAGACAGTCTTACAACTTCTGGAGATGAACGGAAAATTCAATTTCCTTCAAATGAAGCCACTATTAAGAAAAATCCAAATTATTAAGTGCTTACCTTTGTCATTGCTGCTTGTTGGGGTTGGAGGGAGAAGCCCAGGCTTAGACTTGTCATAGTTATTAAAGCTCTGGCTGCGTCTGTTGTTGGCACTGATGGAACCACGAGCTTTGGCCTCGCTGCCCGCAGCGGACACCCTCGTGGTGGGACCTGGAAGTCTGGTGGAAGAATTTACAGCATGTTTAAACATAGGTAGAAAAGCACTCTGGGCAAGAAACTATGGGATACCATGCATAAGCTGAAAATAAAAGGATCAACAGCACAAGTATAGGGGTCTTTCTACTTCCATAAGAACCAATCAAAGAATCATCTTAGATGAAAAGAGTATGTCAAACAAGCTACAGTTTGAATTGTTTTACACCAGAAAAAAAGCCCTGACACAAAATTAGAAGTCACCTGCCATAAGTCTGGTGAATCAGAAATAGTGGCAGGTAAATTCAGTGGAACAATACTACCAGCAAATGGTTAAGACTAAACGAGACTCTACTGTTCTTAAACCAGATTGCCAGACACTTCATCACATGCTGACCACATAAAGGCTACCCTTATTCTAGAAATAAGATGGAACCTGGCTGCCTTTTCCCTTGTAGAGAAGCACATCTGTGCTACAAAGCTACCTGACAGCTACAAAGCTCAGGAGCCAAGCCTAGCAAAACCTGGTTCAATTATTAGAGCCTATATAAATCACACAAAGCTTCAGTACCATCTCCTAGAGAAACCACATAATCAGTGAGCTGGTATAAGCCTCTGGTTTAAACTGGGTATCTGTCCCTCCCAGCATTTTCTTACTATAGCCTGTATTTACCAGATTTAGCTGATTAACTAGAGGGGAAAGAAAATGTAGTTATTCTGGAGTAAGTAGACAAACTTTTATGCTTTTCAGGCAAAAAGGAAGGTAGAAGATTTCTAGAAGATTTCTCTAAAAAGCCTGACAGAATCAGGAAAGCCACTGGCATCACATCTCAGAACACTTCAAAGCCAACATTCACACACAGAATCTTTCAACGCTTCTTTATATAAAATACATAAATCTATTTAAATAACTTGTGTCAATAAGGTAAAAGAAAGAAGTCCCAGTTGTCAGAGAGTGGGGATGCAACTGACCAAATTACCATTGTGCCTCTGAGAGAAGAAAGAAGCCATGAAGGAACATAGCAGGGTTCCCTAAATAAACTGATTTATCTAAGACTAGTGAAGAAATAGAAAATATGAAAAGAAACATGAAGAAAATGCCAAAATTCAGTCAGCAGCTGCATGCACATGCTTTCAAAGTTCAAAAGAATCTAAGACACGAGGGCATCCTTCAAATACAAACCCAAAAATTAATTTACAAGCTCAAACCACCACAGATTCAGCACAGCACATCATGGTTCTGAGGTTGACTTTTAGACCAGTCTTTCAAATTATCCAGCTTTTTCTAGCACTGAGGGGTGCTAAAAAGTTGTCCACACTCATCACTGCAGCAAAGGGTCCATGAGAAAACCCCAGAGAGGCTTCATCCACTGTAGAGGAGACCACAGGTGAAGAAGCTGAGGACAACCAGTGACAAATAAAACTTTTTGAGAAAGTCACCGAGACAAAGAAGTTAATGAAAAGTTCATTTTGTCTGACAGGAAACGAGCTAGGTTTTCTACAAGGTACCTTAGCTCAAAGTTGCCACCCAGCTTTGAAACACTGAGTATGGGGCACCCACCCCAGGATGGGAGAGAGGTTTTCCAGCAGGAGGGAAGGGACAGTCTTCTTGTACTGATGGATAGGAAAAGGCTCCCCACACGTATACACACAGGTTTTGCAAAGCTGTCACATTTTAAAGTAAACAAAGCTCCCCAAACCATGTGATCACTTAAGAAGTAGCAAGTTTTCCATCCAAGTCAGTATGGTCCTTGCCAATAAAAACACACCAAGAATAAAACACCTACATACTAAAACCACTCTTGTAGATATCCTTTCTCTTAAGACTTGTTATTTCCCCTGGTTTCGTGTAACTAACCCATTTCAAGCCCCTGCTTTTGGTATTAGGACAAGATACTTCACAGCACTGTCTGGGAAATTTAAGGAAAAAAAAATCAGATTCAGGGAGACACTTCTGGGCTCTTGCTATTTAGAGAGAAGGTACTGAGCTTGGAGGACACTCTCCTTTACTACTCCTCCATACCTCTGTTAAAGAAATATGAGCTGCCAAGCCATAATTATGATCAAGAAAGCACATGAAAAGGAAATGTGAAACTTTTTAACAAGGATTATTCTGCAGAGATTCACTGTTATAAGAAATAAGATGTGGGAAATAAATCTAAATTATACATATACACATAGCAGAAAAAACAATCTACACAAACCGAATAAAGATCAAAAGCTACAGTTCACAAGCTTAGCAAAAATGGTGTCAGTATGACATAACTTATCAATGTAAAACTATATTCTAGCCAAATATTTAAATGTAATAGTAAAATAACAAGATTATAAACCAAATTAAAGAACCACAGCAACGCTGAGATGAGATGGACAGATGAGCTGGCATGCAATCATGCTTGGATCCAGGGAGAAAATGGACTGAAATACCTCTGACTCACTTCCAGTGAGATTACAGATGCTGAGTGAGAGCACTGGGGACAGCAGGGGCTCTGATGAGCAAGAGCCATGCAGTGCTTTTGGGGTTCTCATCATTGCAGGTGACACTCTCCTCACTAGCTGAGACACTGGCCTGATGCCGCTCAGATGAGGGATGGAACTGGATGAACTTTAAGGTCACATCCAACCCAAAACATTCTATGATTCTATGATTTCAATAATGCAGATCAAAATATATTTAATACAGTAGGGCAAGAACTCCCAGAACCATGTTTTGTTCTCAAAAGCAAAAGCTCCTAAGAACAAGAGAATCAAATTATTTCCTTGAGCACCAAGATGCATTCCCCACCTCAAAAAGAAAAAAAAAAAATTTAAATCCATCTAAAACATTCCCATTTCAGCCATTTGTAAAGGCCTAGTTACAAAACTGCTTTCAACAGGTACCCTAAACATGCACCCAGAAATGCAGAAATGTTGCAAAAGGATTATTCATGCTTTGCAGAAGATGAAGAAATGCTAACCTAGAAGACCTTTTCTGACCAAGAGTGAATCGGATGATTTTGCTTTGAGATGAGTCCCTGGGAGATGCACTGTGACAGGAAAGAAAAAGCGGAAGAGAACATTGAACAAAGAAACTTCTTTTTAATTTTTTTTTTTTTTTTGTTTTAAGCCACCGAACTTAGTAACTAGTTTTAGGGAGAGAAGGGGGCTTTTACGAATTTCACAGGAGTATAAAGCTTCTTGCCCAAGTATGACTTCAGGTCAAAACCACTACAGTCTGTAATTAATTAATTTTTACCGGGTAATGAACATGCAAATCTGCATGCAAACCCCCAACTCCATTTCTCTCTTCCTTCTCATTCCTTTATTATATATTTTTCTGTAGAATCTGAGCAATTTTACTTCAGTACATACTAAGAAAACATGACATTGAAGATCTTCAGGATATACATATTTTTCAATTATTTGAAACCCAGCCCAATCTACATAGTGGACTGAAAATAGCAAACAGCATCTCTGTATATTTGACAGAAAAGTTGCATAAATCTCTTCAAACATATCTTTATCTTACAGTAATTATTTCCAGTTTCTACTTGCTGTAGGAACACTGTTTTTCAATTATATAAAACTATTGTTTACACCCAAATGAGCATAATTTGTAAAGAAAGACATAAAAGCCAAACCCAAGTAACCTCTGAGCAGTCTCACTTGGAAGGCTTCAGTTAAACTGCTTATATCCCTCATAAGGCAGCACCTAAGCCAGCATCCACCTCAAGGTGTGTTAACACAAACAAGCCTCAGTGTGAGATATGTAAAAACAAAAAGCCTTCATACTTTAGTTATTGTGCAAGTATGATTTCTGCTTTTAATTCTGCTTCTTGTCCCCACTAAACCCTCTCTGTTTCAGTGCAAGGATCAGACCAGCAGAAGGCTGTACATGCATTTACTGTGGTACTGCCTCAGAAAACTGCTTCTATTCCAACCTGGGCAGAGAACAAGTATTAAAGACATTCAACAACAAAATCCCTTTCTATTCATCTGTACTCTGATCTAGGAGTGCCAACAAACACCAACTATAAAAAGTATTTTTCATGTAAAACCAGCAGCATATTATTTTTGACCAAAAAGTCTAGATTTTATTTTGATTGCCATCAAGTATTATGAGCTCTATTTCTTTTACCACTACCAGAGTAACCTTTCTTCACAGTGGGAGGTAATCCTTCCATTTCTTAGTGAGGACTGAAACTCTTGTAATCTGAGAACTGCAGTAGGTTTCCATCTGGCTAAAATGTATGTTTTCTAAGGGAAACAATGTGCATGCTTTGTGAGTAAAAAGTAGCAGACATACAGTTTTGCTCAATAGTGAGTAAAACACTTTTACAGTCCTGGGGTTACTTGGTCCAGCAGGGGTGTTACACCCATTGGGCAGCAGATTTCCAGCATTGAGAATGTATTTAAACATGTGTTTTGATTTCCAAAGGCTTGAAGTCAACTGCTACCCAGCACTCCATTCCCATACACACTTTATTCTAGAGCAGAAGTAAAGAAAGGAGTTTCTTTGGCTTTTTAAGACCTGCAATTAGAAGCAAACAACCAACCAACCAAACAAACAAAAAACCAGATAAATAATGAAAAAAACCAACTTTAAGGAGACTTCCCCACCTGGACTGCATTTCTGGTTGTGCTTTGAACTGATGCTGCACAGCTTGTGGGGGCTGTTGGCACGGAGTCTGGAGCAGAGCTGGCACCTGCTGCTGAGGGACCCCCACCTGGGGCTGGGATGGAGGCCCTGCTTGCTGGGACGGATGGTGCTGGGGCTGGGGCTGCTGCTGCTGCTGCTTGTACCGAGACAGGCTGAAGAAGAGGCCCAGGATGGCCTTTAGATTCCCATTCCTGATTTCTGTAAGGCAAAGATGAGAAGTCACTCGTCAGCCATCAGCGGGTGCTTTCTCTCTGGCAGTGCAGCGGGTCAGCCACAGCATCCCCCTGAACACTGTCTGAACCGAGTTCCTTTGGGGTATCCTTTAGGATAAGTTTCTTTCTGCATATCTAATTGGCATTACAGTTGATTGCCAGTGAGCACCAGTGACAAATAAAAAACTAATCTCTCCCCTGCGGTGACTGAGCAATAGCTCACATTTCTGCTGCAGTCTGTGTTAATGCCAGTATGCTTAAAAAGAAAGTCCCTTTAAATCTTTCCTTTAAACTAATGAAGCTAAAAACCCCAAAACAGAACTCCCACAATAGGAAGTGTATTAAGGACAGTACACTGTGATTTCTCAGTCCTAAACTTGCACAAGGAAGATACTATTCTGTTCTCACACATATTCCTGGAACACCAGAATAATCATTTCCACTAAGAAAATTTGATGCAAGTTTTGCACTAGAAAATAAGGCTATTGGGTGACATAGCTGTATTCAAAGAGATAATTACCAGCTTTGATACTATAACAAGCTGATAAGGGATGAGCACCCAATGTACCTAAAGATAGCTTTGACAGACAATGTGTAAACTTTTCAATTCCTGAATGTCATCCTGTTCTTCTATGCAATATCAAATGCAAAAATTGAAAACAGAAATATGAAGATGAAGAGGTGTATCAGACCATGCACTTAACCACTGTATCATAATTAATATGCAAGAGGGAAAATTCTTCCTCACAGACAACCTTAATGTGCTGTAACTTAATCATTTAGCATGTTTAATTTCCTAAACTAAAAAAGTAAATTTAAAAAGCTACATAAAACAGCTGAACTTTTGCCTGCGTTGTATGGATCCCTTGAACTGAAAGCTGACTGTTGCCCTGTGAGAAAGAAAGAATAAAAGACATATGGCAAGACAGTGGCCAAGCAAAAAGGTAAGAACCAGAATTTTCATTTGTTTCTAGTTCCAGCTGAAAGGTTGCTCCAGCTTTGTGATGGCCTCACTCCATCCTGTACTCCCTCTCCCAGCCACATTCCTGCTCATCTTTGCTGTATAAAGCTTCTGCTCCTAATCCTAAGCACTTTACCCAGCAGATCTGAGGCTCAAGGTTTAAAACTATTGTTTCCCATTCTGTACCAGCTTCCAGCTTCGGTCTCCTTGCCTACCTGCACCTCAGTCTATTTTCTCTTCCTAGACACTAATATAATTTATTTTCCTTCTGAAATTTGTCTCAACCCATGCCCATGTCTTCAGAGAATATCAGCCCTTCTCTAAGTGCCCTTGGTCATCACTCAGACCCAGGATATTCCTTTTATCTCATACTTCCTGACTCAGTTTCCCTGACCATTTTATCCTCCCTGCAGCCTGGCCCCTCCATCAGTGCTCCCTCCCACCACTGATGCTCCATTCCCTTTTTTAAAGGATTATCATTCCCAGGACTCTTCAACAGCCATTTTCAGTCTTCCTTTGTTTTCTTGGCCAATTTTAGTCTCTTCCTAAACAGTGGGGTCCCATTTAATCCTGCCTGTTTGCCTTTTCCCAGCCCACTCCTGCTCACGTGCAGTGCCAGGCACAAACCCAGCTTTCTCCCACTGTACCAGGCAGGTTCCTTCTCCAATCTGCAGGTTCTCTTCAATAATCTGTGTTTAGCTTGGGAGGACAGGGATGGAAGTAGAACAGACACAAAATACAGCAGAACACAGTTAAAAGGATTTCCTTATCACCAGTAAAGAACTCCAATTTCTCATGGGAACTGTAAGGAAAGTAGCATCTAATCACAGGCCGAAGCATAACTAAACAGATCCAAGGGCACTGGGAAGCTTAACTGCAATACAGGCCAGAAGATAAAAGAAATTACCATGGGCCTGCTTGTTTAAATTTAGCAAAACTATATGCAACTGGAAACTAATTTCTATGTGAAGTGAGAGGCAATTATAACAATAATCAACCTACGACCTGTTGCTCTCTATGGCTGTCTGTTTTCTGATTAATTTATCAGAAGAGCAACCCGCTTTGGACCAGTGCTTGCAGATCCTCAGCATCTCCACTGCATAAATCAATCAAAACAGACTCTGGGTAAGTGGCACGCACATATCAAAGCAGGCCTTTTCAGTGCTGGAAGGATATGACACATGCAATCCCAAATTATTTCAACATTTAGGAGTCATCCAAATTCCAGTTTTGACTCATTAACTTCCCTCCACACTGAAGCTGCACTGTTGAAAAACACGTGCTCTTAACAAACCCAGGAGACTTCAGTGATTATTCCCATTTGGAAGCAATCACCACCTTTTCCTTCCTCCTAGATGAGGATCTGCCAGTGAAGTAAATAAAGTTATTTGCAGTTGACCTAGCAGGTCTTGACAACTTGCACAGAAACACTGGCATGTTTGGTAACAACATTCCTCACTTTAAATGATTCTGTGTTCCTCAACACAGTGGCAGAGCAACTAGAAAGAGACATTTACTTTACTGTTGCATTCAAGTCTTTTAACTTATTTTATAAAATTATATTAATTCCCTCCCCCTCTCTAGTTGTCACTTTCTTCCTTCAATGTTAGTGGTGCAGCCAGTAAATGCTCTCATTTATATGCTGGCAGCAAAGCTTACTGGTCCCTTCTCAGCTTCCGTGTGATTTAATACAGTAATTCCTAGATAGTGTGAAAGAAAGGCAAAAGTCCCAAATCAGCGAGGCCATAGGAAGCACATGTATCCTGCTGGGCCTGACTTGTGACTTGGCAGGAGAGCCACGAGCATTAATCATGCTGTCCTTTCCCTAGCGTGAGCAGCACCACGCTGCCAACTTTGTACACCCAGGCAGTTTTCTCATCACTGCTCTGCTATTTCACTTGGATTTTACCTTCCATCAAGACAGGTAAATAATGTGAAATATATTTTTACAATATTTTCATGCTAAGGTCAAAACTGGCTTTTGCAACTCACTCAGCTCCATTTTTCTTTTTAATAATTTCCTGGCAAACAGATTTTCTGCTGTTTGAAGTTTCAGCTCATGCTTTCTTTACTTGACATGAGAATCCTTCTGATTATAACTGAGCAATTGAGGCATATAATGCTGGCAGCACTCAGGTGGACCATGGTAAAGCTTCTCTTTGGAGGATAATATTTGTTATTGGGTTTTTTTTCTAGCCTAAGAATATACCTAACAGCCTCCTCTTCTGCTAGCTGTGGTGTATTCAGGTTAGAACAATGCATTTCAAATATCTGCTATTTTGCTGCAGCCTCCTTCTCCAAACTAAGTTTGTGAAGAGATTCAGTCATCAAGTGTAACTTTGAAGTCTCACCTGATGCCACACATTTAATTATTTGTTCTGTAAAGTACTGATGGAGATGTCATATCATATGTTCAGCTACAGAACCCAACTGCTTTTCCAGCATATTTAAATGAAAATACAAGTGAAAGCTGGTGTTGTGGATGACAGAAATCTGTTTGATCTCTTAATAAGATAATAGCTAAACAGCTTCTGAGCCAACAGGTACCACACATCCTGGTATAAAGGAATACAGTAAACCTAGTTTGGTTTCACAAAAATTCTGATGCTCTTCAAAAGCTAAGTGATTAATGAGAGGTCAAAATGTCTTTTTTTGTTGTTGTTTTTGGGGTTTTTTTGTTTTGGCTCAAAACATTTGTATTTGATTGTTTTGTATACTTGGAAACAATAAAAATCTTTAAAATGAGAAGAAAGCAGGATGGTTGTTCAGGTAAGAGAATAACTGAAGAACAAGGAAATAAATTTTTCTCTGAAAAGGCAAACACCTGACAGCAGTTCACTTATATTTGTAAAATATACACTGATTAATGTGCAAATCATGGAACTGAGATAAATTTCTGATTTTAAACAGAAAGTAGTACAGAACTGATGGAATTCTAATTTGTTCTCGTTGATTATTTTTACAAGTTAGCTGTGTAGAAATTAGGTATGTATTTTATCTACCTTTCATACTGATATAGGCAAAAGAGAAGTAAAGATTGTCAGAAGTTTAAACTGACCTTATTAATCTTCCATTACACTCCATGTTCTAGTTGCAATCACAGGTAGTAATTCAAGTTTCTCATTTAATATGAAATCTTAAACAATCAGTGAACTCACCTTCTGCTGACAGTCCCTGGATGTTAATCCCCTTAGCAGCCAAGAAACTCAGGCATGCATCTATGTTTTCAATCTGTTCAAGAACAAACAAAACAAACAAGAAAAAAAGGAGACACAAAAAGAATGCATTGTAATAATTATTTACTTCCAACTACCACCACCCCTGAGTGTACTCAGTCTTTGCCTCCTATAAAAAGTCCCTTTGCTTGTGATGCGGAAACCATAGCATGAGCCCCTCTCAGTTACTGAGGTCCTAAATGGATTGTCCCATTGATTATAAACTCATTATTCCACGGGTCAGGGTGTTCTGTTATTTGCATTGGCATGAAGCAGGTTAGCTCAAGCCCCAGTCACAACCAGCGATCGCTGCATTTCTTACTAGAGGGTCAAGGATGTTCTGTGCCAGGATTCGTAACCTACAACGAGGGCAACAAACATGAAACTGAAAATAAACATGGAGGCCATTTGTTTGAGAAGGCAGATTGCCACTTGCTCTGGAGTTGACAGCTGGCAAAAGTTTCCAGCCACACCAAGAGTTGAATATAAAAGCTGTAACTGGAAACCCCAGCCGGAATCTGAAATGCATTTACCCTCACGGCATTCCCCGCGTGTCAGAAATGCCAGGCCACTCTGGTCAGCCATGTCCTGACCCTCAAAGAGATGGGACAATGTGAACAACTTCCATGGAATAAAGTCAATTTTCCCCACGTAGGGACTTGTGCCCTACAGGTCTGGCTGTCAGCTGCTATACACAGCTCCAGTTCAAGTCTGCTGTTCAAACGCTACCTAAGAAAGTGAACTCCAGAAAGATTGGATGAGTCAGGAATGTTTTCTGCTCTAACTCAGCATTAGAATAAGAATCTTGCAGTTGCCTCACACCTGATTTCCCACCAAGCTCCCACTGAAGCTCTACTGTCAGAAGACACAGAGAGATGCCAGCCCCCACCCCAAAGCACTTCCATGCAAAAGTCTAAGCTTGGACACCTCGAGGGGCTGCAAAGAACTTTTTAGGAAATACCAGGTTTTGTGTGTGGTTATACAAAAAACTTTTGGATTATACAGTCGAGCAATTTTTTTATTTAACCATGGTGAACAGCAAGCAATAAAACAGAGTCTTTGTGTTTGACCATCTCTCAAACATTAATTTATTAGTTCCTGAAACATGGCAACAAAAGACTGCATCCACTGGATAAGGAAGGAGACAGACACCAAGCCTCACACTTGGTCTCCCATAACTACCTTTATTCTGTGAAGTGTGGAGACATCAAAAGGAAACATGAAAAATCCAGCTGACCTGCGAGCTCCTGCCTGCCCTCAAAAAAATAGACAAGTGAGGGCTAAGGCAGCATTTCAGACCTTGAGCTCCCAACACCCAACCTAAGCTCCCTGTCCTTCTCAAAGTAATAAAAAAGTACCAGGGAAGCTGCCAGAAAACCTCCCACATAGATTTTTCTCAGGGTACATTAATTTATTGTCTATAACTATAACAATAAAAATATTATCCTCTATCATTGGGAGGGGATTAAGTTATTGGCATTGCTGAACTATGATTTCGACAATTAGGAACACTTTCATCAACCTCATTATACTTTGAGATATAATATAAAGTACACAAAGTATATAGTACACTTTGAGTAAATTATATACCCCAAAACCCAGAGAGGTACCAAAGAATACATTTCCTGTACTGCTTAGACCTTAAGGCTTGGAGCAGAGTACAGTTCAAAGGTTCATTTATCCACAGCTCAATATGATCCAACAGTTAACTGACCCATTTCCTTCTTCAGTACTCAACAACCCTTTCAAGTTTCCAACACAGCTCTTTTATTGAGGTGATTTGGGACTTGGCCGGAAAACCAAAGTTCACCTTTTCAAGAATAAACACCACATAAAAGGATCAATCCATTCCTAGTACCTGCACTTAGCAAGCTGCATCATTCCAAGAACATTTCCAGACTTCCACAGCTGTGGGTAGATGTCTCCTCTCCAAATAAGCAGGTTAGTGACTAAAGATAAGCAGTATCTCACCCGCACTCCAGATCTGCACTGCCTCTCTTAGTAGACCAGCTCTGCTTGCTTCTCTTCCCAGGCCCCTCATCTTTGCATAAATTCTCTTTTAGGACAGATTAAGGATTAAGATTTACAACTGGGCTGTGAGTTCCTCATCCATGTCCTCATTCTTGCTGCTTTATAGCAGTCTTTGCTGATGTCCTAATCTCATCCTATTAAGATTCAGGGAATCCCCTTTAAAAGCACTCAATTTCTCCTATGGGATAANGACTCTCCATCACAGGACCACAGGTTGAGCAATCTGGAACCTCACTGCCATACGAAAGGTCAGATGGGCTGCCTTGGCACACCTGTGGCAATGCCTGGCTAAAAGCTGTAAGAAACAGGGGCTCTTGGTGCTGTACTGGTATGGAAAATGCCCTGATTTCATCAGGCATGACAAAACAAAGTGGGAGTAACAAGGATGTGCAAAGGACACCCTTTACCTAGGGTAAGATCCTGTGGGGGTGTAGAGCACTGCACACACAAGGAATTCACTAGAAGAATTCAATGACTCTGTTAAGATTTACACAGTATCTGAGATATTAACAACACTACACAGCAGCATGGCAGGAATGTGAGGAGTTGGTTGATTTTGAAGGAAAAATAGAGCTTGAAAAGGAAAACAGGAGGAAATTAGAGAAAATCCAAGAAGAAAATGAAGCACTTAATGCAGGACTATAGCTGAAATTATTAAAATTTAGTGCTGGTAAGAATTCCACACAAGTCCTTCCCATACAACAACAGCTGGCCTGAGCCAAGAACCCTGATCTTGGCTGAATCAGTCTAATGCATCAGAAATCATGCTGCTTGTTTGAAGATGACTTCCAAACAATGCAACATGTCATGAATTTCACTCATAAAAGCTCCAAGGAAGCATCCTGCACCTGCCCCCTGCTATATTAACTATTGATAACATGAAAATACTGTTTTATGAAGGAAGATGCCCCCAGTGCAGAGAGGGCTGGAGATAGCAAGTTATGATAACTAGACCATTTAGATGCGTGTAGGATAGAAGTGAAGTTTCTGGATAGATCTCAGCTAGATGGTAGGAAAAAAATCTTCCCTGTGAGGCTGATGAGGCGCTGGCACAGCGGTGTGGCTGCCCCATCCCTGGAATTGTTCAAGGCCAGGTTGGACAGGGCTTGGAGCAACCTGGGATAGTGAAAGGTTCCATGGCAGGGAATTGCAAAGAGGTGGTCTTTAAAGTCCCTTCCAATCCAAACCATTTTGTAATTCTAAGTAAAACCCCAATGAGTCCACATCCTGGTGACTTCTAACACAAAGTACAGTTGCCTCCTTGTAATTACAGCATTCAGCAGCAAATAATCACCCAGACTCTATAGGGTCATTTTTTGCCAAGTCCACATATTGCTTGAACCCTTTAAGCAGATGTGAAAGGACTGGATTTGCCAAAGGGGAGTGGATATTTTCTGTTTCACTGTGAGCTACAATTGTTTTTTGGCTGACAATTCTGATTTCTCATTTGCTTTGTCAGCAACATTTAACACAGCAGAAGCAAAGCAGGAAAGATGGCAGCTGGATGCTCTCATTCCCTGCCTACCCAAAAGAGGGGAAAGCTGTGCAAAAGAAGGAAAACCAAGTACAGCCACCCACAGTGATTATATCACTGGGAAACATTACCAGGAGTATTCAAAACTGAGCTTTATTAAAATTCCCAGCCAAAATAATCAAATTAATTTGCAATTTTAGATCTCCGCATTTAAACTATTTCAGGCGCAATTAACTATCAACGTGTGCTATCAGTCCCACATCCTTTTGTGATGGGTATTTATTCTGAACTGTCCCAAAATGCCAACCAAGGGCTGCTGAGCCCACACCAGAGGGGCTTCCAGCCTCTGGGGTTCCTCCTCCTCCTTGCTTTTAATCAGGAGATTATGAGAAAAAAACCCCCAACAACCCTGTAAAATTAAATTTCTGTTCAGACACAACATATCAAGTATCATCACTCCCATTCTCATATGCAGAGAAGGAAAAGCTACCAGAAAACTTCCTCTCAACATGAATAACCTGGCAAGATAGGAGCAGAAGGCATCATGGCTAAGTGTTGCACATGGAGAACTGTCCAAGACCAGATCATCACACAAGTCTTTGTGCTTGTCATAAAGCAGCAATTTCAATTTCCATTCTTGCCAGTGCTAGAGAGAAAACGTGCCCTGGCCTGTATGAGCAGAAAAGGATATGCCAGAAACAAATTTTAAAAACCCCAAACCCAAAATATCCCCATCCTGTAGCCTGTAAATGGAGACCCACAGGTGGGCACTGCCGTGTTGAACATTGACTAAATCGGACAAAAACCTGAGTCTGAACACTGCTTCCAGCCAAAGCTGTCTCTCCCACTTTGCCAAATCAAACACAAAAGGTAAAGGATAACCAGAGCTGCCCTTGCACAGACACACGGGATGCTTTTCTCAAACAAAAAGCAGAATTGAGCTTGTTGTCAGTTCCTTCACTTACAAACCAGGGGAAGTTTCTCACATTGTGTTGCAAGACCTCTGCTCCCAAATTTTACAGTGATAAACGGGGAGTTTTGATGAATTCATACAGAAAATCCACTTCTTATATTGAAACCAGTGCTTTCCATGTAACTTGTAGCTCAATGTTATGTGTAGTATATTAATTTTCAAAAGAAAAAGATTGAATTCATATGGAAGTCTTTAAAGCCGCACGAATTTTTGTGCAATATTCCAGCAGATTTCACACACAGTGCAGAAACAGGGGAATAGCCTAACACAAGCTGTTTCTTAGGACAAAATCTATGCCTTGTCCATATTTTTGAATAAGGCTTTTACCCTCATATTTTTATATCCTAAAGTTTAGAAAGAGCCTTAACATCTTAAGTCATTACATTGAAAATCCTTAGAACCCTGGAGTTTTGGGGAAGGAAGGGCTCTCCATTCCAACAATAATATCTCATTTGCTCTATTTCCTAAACATTATTATATACATATATATATAAAAATACCAAACCAGAACTGCAAATTCCATTTGTCCCAGAAGGATATAAATACTAACTCTTATTGTTCTGTTTAAAATATATCTTCATTAGTAGTTATCTCATTGAAAATGTATCTTTCTAAAAAGAAAATAATACATTGCTCCCAGTGTTCATCTCCTGCTCCTGACTACTTAGATAAAAATGTCTTTCAAAATTAAGTTTCAGGATTTTGACAGAACTTGATAGGCACCTTAGAAATTAAATAAAAGATGTAATGGAAAGGCAAATGAAGCTAATCCATAATCTGCAGCCAGGTTGTGGCAGATATACCCACAGAAACAAAAATCTGCTCAAATAGATGAAGAGTTGACTCTTCTCTTAAAATTGCCTTACTTTGGGTTTTTAAAGACAAGGAGAGTTTGGGTACTGTATAAGGCTGGGAGCCAGCCTAAGCCTCATCTTTTGCATCCTCTTCTCTTTGACCCTGGTAAAACCTTTACTATCCTGTGTTTCCAGCTCTTCCTGCAGAAATAATGGGACAAATATTCCACATTCACTCCCCAGTGTGAATAGAAACGAGGGCAGTAAACCCCACGAGAGAAAACTGTGCTTCACACTGGCCAAAATTCTTAATGACAACAAAGAGCATCCAAGGGGCACGCTTGTATTGTGAATGGATTCAGGCCATCCAGGGCAACTCCCAAGGTTTGCCAAAGCTGATCTGCTCAGGGAGAGACACATGGAAGGTTGTAGAAATGTTCCTGCTTTATTCAGCTTTCTTTCAGGTTGTTTCTTTTTTCAGATTTATTTATTTAAAACTGAAACTTTCCCATGGGGAAAAACAAAAGTAAAGAGCAATTTCTTTGAAAAATATCCTGGAAATATTATTTTTGGATTAGCTCTTCAGAATCAGACCTTTGAAATGTTAAAGTGGGTAATTTGTTAATAATTTGAAATCTTGAGATGTTCTAAATTATGATTAAGCAACAACAAGCTCAACTTTGCACAACAAGTATCAACAAAGAATCCTGCCACTGGAGAATCATTAATTTAGGATATAGATGAAATTCTCTTGACAATATTTTAGCACATACCACAGCAACTGTGTTTCTTGGCATTGAATCTCTGTTCATGCATAACTAAAAAGAGGAAAAGGTGGGGAGAAGCCATGGCTGTGCTCAATAAACCCGTAACAAGGACAGTGACTCTAACATATGCATTATTTCCACCTTCTCTGCCTGCTCTTGGAAGACCTTTTCTATCTGGGGCCCCCAGGCTGAAAGTTACGTGCTGTGAACTGGGAAAAGAGGGAATAGCTTTAAACTGAGAAAGAGCAGGTTTGGATTAAACAATGGGAAAAAATTCTCCTCTGTGAGGGTGGTGAGGCCCTGGCACAGGATGCCCAGACAAGCTGTGGCTGCCCCATGCCTGGAGAGTGTCCAAGGCCAGGTTGGATGGGGCTCTGAGCGAGCGGGGATAGTGGGAGGTGTCCCTGCCCATGGCGGGGGGTTTGGAACTAGGTGGTCTTTAGGATCCCTTCCAACCCAAATAATTTCATCATTCTATGATTCAATCTAAAATAACATCAAACATCCTTGAAATTGATGTAAACCAATATTTTTGGGAGTGCACAAAAGCAGAAAAGAAAGGACTGACACCAACAGCACTTAGTGCACCAAGTGCCGGCTGCTCTCTGCCCTCAAACACCAGCTCAGATATTGAAGGCTCTGTGTATCATTAACTTGAATTTGCAGCAGGAATCCAGAATTTAATGAAACCTGTTCCGAAAGAACCCCCTGCAATGCAGTTGCTGACAGTTGTTCGTTTCTAAAAGAGGTGCCTGGGAAGCGAGCTGCGGCCACGGCCGTTCCCAGGCACAGCTCCCTGCCCACATTCCTGTGCCTGCAGGCCTAGGATCTCAGCCTCACCTGTTCCCAAGGGATTTGCCCCAGTGGCACCAGCAAATACGGCCCCTCCTTCCTTGCACCTGGATCCTGGATAACATCTCTTACTGAAATTCCCCTGCAGAACTGCTCAGAACAAGTGCAATAATAGTGCTTGTATGTGTAAGAACTGCTCTGCACAAAACCCAGAAGAATAAAATGCTCTAGATATGCACTACCTTGGAGGACTAGCTAATAACCACTATCACACAGTTACAGTGCATAAGCAATGGCTGGAAATGAAAGATCTGTGGCAAGACACAGACAAAAAGTTTATTTCTCTGGACTGTTTAATTCTTTGTGACAGCTATGATCTGTTTACACAGATTTTCCACAGTTAAGAGTTTATCCCTGCATCTCCTGTAAAAAGAAACACCCAGGCATGAGAAGCAATTTCTGTACAGCCTTAATTCTTATAGCACCAAACTGAAGGAGAATAAGAAATGAATATGTGCTTCCACCTGCCCTCAAATTATCCTAACTTTTTCTTCTTAGTTAGAAAAGGGTCTTGTCCATGATTTCCCAGTTCTCTCCATTTATGCCAAGCATAAGAAGAAGCTGTGTGTTTGCAAAGTATTGGATAAAAGATATATTTATGTAATAATTTTATATCAGTAATGGTCAAGGCAGAAAATTATGTTATTGGTGCTTCTAGACTTTGGTTTAGGTGTAAATATATAAGTGGAAGCTACAAATATCTCCATATACACATGTGGAATGACCCTGGTTCCCCAACCCTATTGCTGTTTCATGTATTAAGCCCATACAGAGTGGGTAGAACCATATGTATTCAAAATGCAGTAACTCCATTTAACTGTGACATAAATGATCAAACAGAATCTAATTCTATCTTTATAGTGAAGCTTAATTTTTCACTTTTTCCATAAAAATCACTTTGTTGCTCTTTGCTGAACCTCACACTGTTTCAGAGGCAGAAGATGTACAAATTCTTACATCACTGTAAAGGGTGAAGAACTGAGTGCAGTCCCCACTGGGGACCACAAAGGTGATCTGTCATGAGACTGAAATAAGAGTGTTAGCAGCAATGTCTCCAAAGGCACCCTACACACCCATGCAAAGCAGGAGGCACACTCTGCCTTATCACCCATTCCTGCACACAGAGTGGTTCTGGAAGCCATCCCCTCCAGAAATGAAACAAATCTCTGTTTAGTGACATCTCCCTAAGGGAGATGTACATATTGGTCTTTTCTGATCTGGTCCAGCTCTATTTATCCTGTGATTTTCTATGTAGGATGATGTTGGGGGTGGGGGGGGCACAGTGCAGGGCATGTGGTTTTATTTAGACTGCAAGCTGGGCAGCACAGAAACCTCTGATCCAACCACGCCTGTCTCACTGATTCCCATGCACAAGTGGTAAGCATGGCAGCAAAACAACAGTCTGGGTATCCGGAAAAAAACAGAGACAGTAAAATTAATCTTATAGTGGAGCAAGAGTTATATAAACTGAGGCTGAAGGACAGATAAATACAAGCAACCTGGCAGATCATCTCTGCAGTAAATCATTCTTGTCTACATCACAATATGGGTTCATACATGACCAACAGAAACCCTGAGAGCTTAAAGAAAATTCTTTTAACATTCCGGAACTTGCTATTTAGCCATGTCCCTGCCCAGGCAGTCATGAAAGCTAAGCTGGTGTCTGTCACTGGCCAGGCTGGCACAGCACTGGGGGATGTCTTCCCCCTCAGCTGACCTGCAGCTCTAAGGAACTGCACCGCAGGTTAGGGCCAGAAGATACCCATCTGTTGCCATGGTAACATCAAACCAGATTAAACATCCAAACATATGCTCCTGGTAAGCTACAAGCTCCACAGGCAAAGTGGAAGAAGGCTTAGATGATGGGAAAGTTCCCTTTACTGCATTTGCTCAGCCTTGGAGTTGGATTACTTGAAAATACATGGCTATATTTAACCTCTGGGATACATTTCCAAAAATCCTACGCTAGGAATTTGCAGAGAAAAAACGTGCTTGTGATGCTTTTGAACTTCCAGTAGGGCTGCTCCCCTGAATTAGCAGCACATGCCCTGGCAGCAGAGCCCTCCCTGGTTTTCACACTCGGGGGGCCTGGAGCAACAGCCTGGCAGATTTATTGCCCCTTCCTATGGCAACATTTGGACAACACTGGTTGTATAAAACTGCTCAAAATGTTTAGGGGAGCAGGTTAGTGGGAGCTTGCTCTTGAAGAGCAGAGATACAATTATTTTCCCTGAGAAAACAAGCAACTAAGAATTTTTATTTTTAAAATAAAGCAGCTATTTTTAGTTATTTGTATATAACACAGCAGCTCCCTCCCTCACACACACACAGAGCTGCTCGGGTCACGCAGATGGGTTTCAGCTCATGTTATACCTTCCAACCAAATCATGAATGTGTGAGCCCAGCTATCTCCTGTAAGTATGGGCCACATCATGGCAGCACTCACCTCCATTACATCAATTCATTCAAGTGCTCTTGAGAAAAAGATCACAGAAATATGGATAATACACGCCATACCCACAAATTAGTAATGAAGATTTCAACATCTCTGTTCTTTCAACAATTAAAAAAAATAATAATAATGGAGCTGGCAAAGATTACACTGAGGAGGGGAGTGGATACCTTTCTCCAGCAGCTCAATTAATATTCTCAGTACTGTCCAAGTCAAAAGCAAGGACCCCGCCATGTTGGAAAATTTCCATACAAACTGTTCTTTAGGATGGCACACACTATACAAAACAGCTCATTATCAGAACACTAGAAATCAGTCAAATAATAAAATAATAGTCAAATCCCCATCACTGGAAGTAAGGTTTCCTTGAAAATTAAGTACTGAAAACACGGCTTTCATCTCAACTTCCATACAGTTCTTGGGAAGAAATGCTGGCTCTGATGCACACTGCAGTCAGTACAAGATCCTTTGTTTGCAAGACAAACAGCAGAAGGAAGACTGAGTGGTATTAGTTTACCACTACAGCTTGGCATGTGCATCAGAAAGAGATGAATCTTAAAAACCTCCTGTCAACACATGAAAAAAAATCAATACCTCCCTTTTGCTATTTGAATACAGACAGATACTTACAGACACAGAGTGATCCTGAAAAATATTAAAGCCCAAGCACCAACCCACAGGCGAACCACAGTAATTTCCGCGCCTATTTATAGGAGGTGCTGTGGTGTTTGTTAAGCCTACGTGCCTTCTGTTGCTCCAAATTCTTGTCCTGGATGTCCCACAGCTTCCCCAGACAAGGGAAGATGAAAATCTGGTGTACCCACCCAGAGGTTCCCCAGCCCTCTTCCTTTCAGCACGTTTCAGCTTTGCTATATTCATACATGCATGATGTAGCAGAGACAACTCACACACTTGGGGTTTTGGTTATCATTTTACAAATGGAAGTGGTACAAACCCTTTCACAAGAGGTAACATCCAGCACTTGCAAAGGCACTCACACCAATAAGAATAATCTTATAGTAGCTAGGAGGGCAGGTACTAACCTCCCATAATCTGCAAGATTGCACATGTTAAACTCTAAAATCGTGCCCTAAACAAGAAGCAAATAAGAAAAGAATGGAACAAAATCACTGTTTTTCTATAAGGAAACAATACTAGAAGAGATAGCCCTACTTAGGTTTTATTCACTTAAGTCTTCTCTTCAGAAGTGTGTAGGAGAGGAAACTGGCCTTGATTTATTGTCCTTCACCCAGTTATCAAGAACTACCCAGTTATCAAGAACTATGCCAATACTTCTGGGTTTTTATTAAAAAAAACCCAAATGCTGAGATGCTCTCCAAATGTTCTTGGTCCCAGAGCCTGTGCTCCATACAAGTACATCCTCTCTTACCCACAGTATTTTTTGCATCCAGCTGGAACTAATCATCAGAATTACAGCCTTTTGTTTAGACAAATATCTAGAGTATAAAAATATAGAGATTTGGGGAAAAAAAACCTGAAACAGATTTTATGCAGAGGACAGGCTATAGAACAGTCTATCATAGATTATATAAAAGCCAGCCAACTCTTATCTGGAGCAAAGGAAGACAGGGATACTCCCCTCAGCAGAATACCCCAGACAGGATGATGATGGGAGGACAGGTTCTCACCTAAGTGATTTTTCATAGAGCCAGTGGGGTCCTTGTCATGTCATTTTTGGCACTGGGACAAGGTTGATAAGCACTGATGGTCCCACATGGTTGTGCAGTACTAAACTTCACTTGACAAGGCTTATTAGCACTGGCTTGGAGCCTGACAGACCCAAGCTGTCTCTAATGCTCAGTTTGGGCCAATTTGCCGGACGCTCTCCAACACTGGGAACGAGACAGGATCTGGCTCTGCAGAGAGCTCCCTCAGGTTTGGCATCACCTGCTTGGGACTGTGCCACATGGAAGTGAAAACACTTCTCTTCCCCATGTCCTTCAATGGATTTGGGAAGACACAGATTTGGTCCAGCTTTCTAAGCTGATACACCTGGGTGGGAGTGAGCTGGCTCTTCACAGCTCAGCTCACACATGTCTGCCCAAGGCTTTGGGACTCTACAGAGGGGAAAAGGGGATGGTAGAAAGCTTCCTTCCCTCTGAAATCTGCTGTATTTCTATACAATGAGCAAAGTTAAATCTCCATTTATGGGTGCTATTTTTTTTTAATCCCCCCAGCTTTCCTCATCTTTGCTGCTCACCTTTCAAGCACTCTAATATGGCTACGGACACTTTTGACTGAAAGATTCATTTGAAAGAAGACTGGACAGCTAGACATTACCCAAGTACCTGGATGGCCTTGCCTCTGCCACCTCTCTGAGCCAGGGTTACAAACACCATCTCCCACACTGCAGGACCCTGTAAGCCGTATTACTGGAGTGCACTGAAATGCAAAGGATGGAGACTGCTGTACCTAAAACAAGCACTGCAACATGTTTGGCCTGGACCTGCCATAGGGTTGTGTCCCTCAACACTGCAAGTAACTACTGCACAAACACCAACCCTATGAAGACTCCTGTGTTCTGCCTTGGAAGAATCATGGAATGATTTGGGTTGGAAGTATCCTAGTTTCACTTTTCACTATCCCAGTTAGCTTCAAGCCCCCTTCAGCCTGGTTTTGAACACTTCCAGGGATAGGGCAGCCACAACTTCTCTGGGGAACAACAGTATTTTTATAGTCAGACAACAAAGAGCTCTGTAAACATGTGTGCCTGATAAAAGCAAGCCTAGGCATAATTCTCATTTTTCTCACATAAGGAGAACTGCTGGGGATGCCCAGCTGTGACTCCAGGTCTCAGGAGTGGGGGGCACAGTCCCACTCACTGCACCTTCCTGAATGAGCAAGTGGAGTAACATCAGAGGAGGCAGCACAGACCAAATGTGTCCTTCCAGCCCTGTCCAGCATTCCTGACCCAGCACATGCCCCCTGCATGCCTCTGGTGATAACCTGATCCGGCTTCCATCAGCAGCCTACTACATGCATCCCACTAACCAAGAGAGCAACACTTTCTCTTCATTGAGAACAATGACTTGAAGTGACTTTTTTAGCTGCAACATCCTGGAACTGGTTACAAACTCCAGTCCTGAATGAAATTCAGTTCTTACTACACACTTGTGGAACATTAAATCATAGTGATAGTCAAAATTTCCTCATTACTTATACTCCAGACAGCTGCTGTGGCTACAGCAACCACCCTCTTCAAAGCAGCAAGGAGCAATGATAAATCTTTCTGATGGCTTGCTTTTTACAGAGTGTTTGCTCTATGGTTTCAACAAGATTGATAACTTCCAAAGAACAACAAAAAGCCAAAGGAGAAGAGCATTACAGAGTGTGGGTTTTGACTTAAGATGTCAAGCTCTCCTTAAATCTTTATTTTATTTTACTACATGAGTGGCTGTGCTCATGTTGAAGTCATGAAGGCAGGGGCAGTCAGGAACACTCATAAAAATAAAAAACATTAAAATAGCTTCACACAGAGAATGGATATCCAAGTGTCCCAAAGCAAGCATTTGCAATGCCAAAGGAAGATATTGGAATTTATGGTCTAAAATTACTTTTTCTCAAGATACAGAAGGAAATAACCTTGTTTGAAGTATCATAAATTTTAAATGCGCTTCACTTAAATGCATTTTAAAAACCAGTTTTTTATTATTTGTGTTCTTAATAAAATTCTGCTGTACCTTTAGTTTCAACAATACTCACAGCAAATATATTCTTGAGGTATTATATGCTTTTAATTTTCCTGGACTGATTTTTGGTTCTCCAGGTTTGAATATTAAATACAAGCAAGATACAAACCAACTTTTTATCTATCAACAAACTGCATCTTGAATTTTATGCATTTTTTTCATTTCATTTATATTGCTTATTTACTCTGTTTAATTTCAAATTATAAGAACTATTAATCATACTTTCAAATATCTAATTCTTTATTTCTATGGATTTCTGTTTAATTATGTGATATTTCAGAAATACAACATAGCAATGTAAGAGCAATCTCAATTGTAAATATGTGCTAAGTTATAAGGCCTGATTCAACTACTGTAGAGTACAACGGGGCAAGAACTGTGGTATTAATGCTCTGAAGATTATACTTTTAGTTTACTACTCTGAAAAATTAATTAAAAATTGCTATTAAAAGTCTCAGACATTGAAATCCTACCCTGTCACTCAGCCACGCACACACAAACAACAGACCACTTCACTACTTACCATTTGAGACCTATTTTTTGGGCAGCCATTGATGTCTTCAATCTTTTCATTAGCTGAAAAGCAAAAAAGAAGAGGCAATAATGCAAAACAACTAAAGCAAGGGCATTTATTCCAACAATTTGCTGAGCACTTGCTGCCAGGTCAGTAAAGGGGTTTTGAATTGTAGCTGTCCAGTGAATGTGTGAAACACTGAGAGCCACAAAAAGAAAAAAGCAGCTGGAGTTCTCTACTGGGTCATGCCTCCAGAGACAGCTGGGGCAGAAGCCAACTGCTCTGACAACCTCGTGTACAGTGGCGGGGAATTCCTTTAAACTACAAGAAAGATGTGAGCTCTGGAAGCTGAATCACTGTACAGACATCACCATGTTAATTGGATTGCTTGGAGAGTGAATATAGGTTTTAAACCTAACTGGAAAATTTATGATCAATAACTCTAATATTTTTTTTTTTCTTTCTTAAAGCACAAATCATGAAACAACTTTTCAATATAGCTTACATGTTACCCCAACCTGCAGAACAGTTTCCACCTTTAAAGTCAGAGGTGAAACAATGCCTGAGGTGGATAATGTTTGCCTTGGAGTCTGAGTTTGCTCAGTTTCACCTTTCAGCTTTGGATGCTGAAATGACTTTGTGTTTGAGTCTGAAGAACCAGTTACTAGCAAAGTTCAGTTTCCCACAATTTTTTCACTGTAATAAAGGCGGGCGCCCACATCCCACTGGATTAATGCAATTAAAAGCTGTATTTTCTAGCAGTCCCAGGTATTCTCAGGACACCAGTCAGAACTCCATCCCAGTCCATGGTTTCCCTCAGTTAGGAGGGGCACATTTGGCACAATATTCAAGTGGCAGTCCCAGACACGAGAAACAAAGCAGCAACACAATCTCACTCTTGCCTGGTAGCTCCCATTTTACATATCTGTGTCACAGCACACCTTTATCCCAGAGCAATGCAAAGGAGAACTGAGGCTAATCTGAAAGAGACTGCAGCCAAATCCACAATGTGGTCCATCACACAAAGATGGACAAGCTACATACAAAGAGTATGTTGCTTCCAGGAAGGCCATCTCAGCTTTGGCCATACAGACACAAAGATTAATGCATTAAATCTCATTTTCCAGGTCCTGTGCAGCCATCTTGTAATATTTACCATCTCTTGCTTTAGTACCATGCAATATCTCCATCAACTAAATACATTAAAAAATGATAGCTGCATTCCTATATATTGGCATCATTCATAATTACTTGATAGGAGACTAACAAACTTGTGAACCAGCTGTCTCTTGGCTGGGACACATGTACAGAGATCCCTCCAAGAACCCAGGTCAGGCCCAGAGTATCTGCATTCGCGGATTTAAACACAGCTACTGTGTGTATCTAAGGCATATGGTACTTACACATTCTTGTACAGGCTCATAAATTTTGAACTGAAATGAACCAGAATGATGTGAATACATTTTAATTGACTTGCAAATAGCTGATTTTACACATAGCACACCATAACATAAATTCTCCCCCTCCTCCCCCCCTTGCACTGCATATCAAAGCTTTCTTACTATGTAGCTAGGAAAAAAGCTTGGATTTTGCAGGCTACAGATAAAGCAGCTTCTAGGTGGGAAACTCCTTCTCTTCTTTGTGACAATGAGATGCAGCTGCCTAAAGCCATACAAAGCAGATACAAATTACTTTTCTTCACAATTAATTTGGAGGATTAAACTCAGAATTTTTAAATATGACCTTTCTTTCGCATGTAATAGGTTCTTTGAAAAAGAAATCCTTCCCCTCATACTTCAACTTTTGAAACCTTACAGACCTTATTTAAATATTAGCCAAAAGTCATCTATAAAAATGACCAAAAATACCCAAAAAAATGCAAAGGTAATCAAAGCAATAATTGCTTATGTATTTTAGAAGGAATTATTTTAATTTCATAAGGTTTCTCACAAATCAACACTCAAAGAGCTACATTTAGCTATCTGGTAGAAGGAACCAAGTCCACATTTTGATGGTGGTATTCTTGCACACGTGTTCTCATGCAGAAGTTTCCTACAACTGTGCGAAGGCAGGGTAGCTAGAGAGGCATGAAAGGAATCAACACCTAACTGCTCCTGGGTTTCCAAAAACCCTTCCTATTAAAGGAAAGGGATATAGGATGGAGCAGTGTTCATAGTGAACACCTGTCAACACAGAATCATCAATTAATTCATGGTCTGTTTTTACATCTCTGTAACTGCACTGCGGGTCTACAATGCTACTGAGATATATTGTTGCTCTGCAGCCGAGAGACAAAATCCTTTTTAACATATCCCAGCAGAATCACTGGAAGATGCTTCACAGTGTCATCCCAGAATAGGGCTTGCAGATCCTTACCTTAAACCCAGAACTAGCTCCCTTACAGCATCTCAAACACAATAAATATGCATGCACTGATGTCCTGTTCCTTCACTGCTGGCTTCTTAATTTGCATCTCAAATCTGTCAGTTTGCTCCTAACAATGGTTGTCCTAATTCCCATTAGCATGCTTTCCCATTCCATCCATCTCCATCAGCCCATGCATGTGTTTTGTGGCATCCCCAGCACCAGATGGATGAGCCTCTGAAGGAACTAATGAAGGATCCAGGCCCAAGGGAAGAGGGACAATATGTAGCTCTACACCGAGAAAATTGTTTAGAACTTTCATTATCTATGAGCATTAATGCACTAATTTAAGAGAACTAAAGGCTTTGGATAAAATAACTGAGCCTGCACTCGAGATTTAACCTAATGGTAAGTGATTTTTCCTTATCTGAAAACTCGTTATGAAAGATTTCTTTTTCTGCCACACAAAAATTACACCCCTTTTCTTTCCCAGCTGTATATATGGATCTCCCAAATCCAACTGGAGGCAGGAGGCTCAACACAGGAGGCAATATCACTGTGAATTATATTCAGACCAGCACCCAAGAGTTATTAGAAATAGTGAAGGCTAACAGTGTCCTAGTAGAAAAAAGAAAATTCCATGAGTTGGTTTTTTTTAACCTTCAGCCATGCGGAGTAATACTGCTGTGTCAGGAGAACTTATCAGCAACATCCACAATTTTTCCACTATAAGACAAGGCTTTTTCAAATTAATTAGCAAAGCCTCTGAAGGAAGATTATCTACATAATTCCATGCAGTTTGATGGATTCCCCCCATGCATTCTGTGTTAGTGTAGAAGATAAAACCAGGGATTGTCAGAGTGAGCTAGTGGATACTTGGCACAAGCACAGAAAGTCACTCACCTACAACTTGGATTATTTCAGCTAGCAGGACTCCATCAGTCACATCTTGCTGCAGATCCTTTATCAATCTCTTGTGACCAGATTTTGCTAGATAGTGGTTAGCCCAATCCGTATAAATCTGTGAGGAGACAGACAAACAAAAATAAACTGTCACTCATAACACAACCTGAAAAATGAGAATTCTTTGTTTTTCCTGGTATCCAAAATGCTGATTTCAGATCACTGCTTTTTTTTATTTCCCCTCTTGGAAACAAGTCAACAGCATTAAAATTCAAGGCCTTGTGCAGATCAAGTGTTCATCTTACTGTAGTATGGATTTTTCTATTCAGCAACCTGACATCAAAGGTTGTCTCGGGGCAGACAACAGCAAGCTCCTGAATTTGTTACAGCTCAAATGGACCATCAGGAGGTCTGTGGAATATTCTAGAGCAGCAGTGAGTGTGCACAAGAAATTTCAATTTCCACCCAAGTTTTTCTGGTTTTTGTTGTTGTTGGTTTTTTGTTTGTTTGGTTGGTTTTGTTTGTTTGTTTGTTTGTTTTTGGGGGTGTGTGTGTTTCATTCTTCCTTTGACATTTTTTCTTCATAGCTGTTAATTGAGAAAGTTTTAAAGGCTCTTTTCTCAGAAATGCTTCTGGGGGATATTAGCCATACAGCCATTTCATCATGAGGGAAATCCTTCATTGTATTATCAAAGAAAACTTTAAAGGTCCTAAATATCCACCAATTCTAATAAATTCCATCTCATAGGTTAAACAGGTCTATTAAATACCTTTTATTCTGTTATGCAAACTTCCAGCTGTTGGAATTAAATGCTAATATGATAAAATAAAGAACAGAGGTTTTGACTAGAGTTGTTTTTGTTATAAAGTCTTCATTCTTTTCTTTTTCAAAACCTGTAAAACACAATTGGTAGCAGCCATGAACAAATCACTTAATATCTGAAAGATATGCCCCTATTTTCCACCATTTATCCTTTGCTTTCCCCTTCAGAGCAGCAGGATGTGCATTTCCTATGCCAACAGCGTCATGGGCTTAAACACACTGAACACCTTCATGAAAAACAGAAAAAAACCCAGAAAAACCAACCCCCCCCCCAAAAAAAAAAAACCAAAAAAACCACCTCAGAGCTGAAAAACATCTCAATGAAATAAAGGTTGAGAACATGAGTGATTTCCCCAGCTGACTGAGAAAAGGGGCAAAAAACCCGTGCTGCACAAACCACTGCAGACACTGTGTTCCTTAGCTCCTTTTACAAGAAAACATTTTCCATGACAGGAAAATATTTTAAAGAATTCAGTGACTTCAAGGAGCTAGGATTAACTTAACCTACTTTTCTGCCACATGGTTTTAGCTTTCTTATCTAGGAGTGAAGACATATGAGGAAACAGGTTGTAAACCATTTACTTTGCAAGTGCAAGGATCCACCCCCCCATCCCTAAAATTTAGCTGACAAGTAACTTATTGAACACAATGACAATGTTTCCTTCAATGGGAAGGCTGCAGTGATGTCCTAATTTATCACTGAAGGACTTTCACAAAATTTAAGATTACACTTAGATCCATCGGTTCCATCCTGGATCATTTCCATGATGCAGATCATCATGCAGTCAGAAAAATCCTTGGATCAGCCCTAGAGTTAAAACACGAGCAGACCCCTCCTGGCAGAGCCTGAGATCACAGCAACAGCAAGACCTTGAGAGCTAGTTAGCATTGATTTTTAAGTCAAATAACAGCATGGGAATGCATGGCTGGCATGGCAAAACTGCTACCATGTACCTGCTTCCTACTGCCCTAATTCCTGTTGCACCCAGGAATACCAGATCTTATATTCATACCCTGGAAACAATCAGAACTGCATCAAAGAAATCTCCTAACACCCTTAAATCCTCCTGGTAAAGGAGAGAACTTGAAAAACCCCAAATACCTGCTGCCTGATTCACTGCCTAGGATAACACACAAAGAAATTCCCTTCGATGGCAAATTATTCTTGTAAATCCTACTTTGGGTGCTCAAGTCAGCCTGCTACAAGAAGAGCTTTTATGTTTATTTTGAAGTACACAGCAGTATGGAGGAAATATTTTCTGTGGGGTGCGGAATATTATTTCATTCCACTAGTTGATAAGGAAAGCAATTCATAGGAAAATACAGATACGATAAACCTGCACTTCTCTTAAAAATGTTATCACACAACATTACTTTGCAGATATTATATATATTTATATATATAATTATATATATACATAGATCCATATACATATATATACACACACACACACACACATATATATATTTTTTTTTTTTTATTTTTTTTTTTAAACTGACTGGGCTATATATTTACAAGCTCTGAAGCATTCTTAGGGATGCAGTATTACCCAGGCTTATTGTAGTAGCTCCTCGTGGTCACCACTGATTTTTATGGCATACATTAACGTAATCATTGAAACTTTCCAGGATGTTTTTGAAGCCTGTTTGTTGTGAGTCTTTGTAATGTACTACACAAATAGATTTCTAATGTTTCTTTTCCTTTTCCATACAAACAAGTGAAAAGAAAAAATTGCACAATGGCTGCTATTTCTAGACACATGAAATGCATTTCAAAGTACGCAGTGTTTTCAAATGTTCAAAACCAGGCAAATAATTGAAAAAACAATAATAAAGAGGTACAAAAACAGCGCTGAGAAAGGTGCTGAGAAACTTCCCATTTTCCTATCTCTGCACATGAATTATGAGTGTTCCTAAGGTATTTTCGGCAAATGAGTATGAAGTCACGTGTTTGAATATTCATGTGAAAATTACCTGAACAGTTGTCTAATTAAAAATATAAAAATCTTGTGGTATGAAATATTCAACCCACTACACCTAAGAGATATATTGCCTTACTGTACACACCAGTAAGAGCTTTTAAAAATTTTCAGTGATTTCACACAATATGAAAGCATGAAAATCACTGGAGGCAGCTTCTTTTCTTTAGCGACAAAAATCAAGTGAACATGGTGATTTGGGCATTATCACCATAAGCAGGTCTTTGTGTCCAAGTCAGGTTAATGTTTAACTCGGGTCTAAGTCCCAGCTTTTGTTAAAGGTGGACTCAGCTCTTTGTGGTTTTTTCTGTGTAGTGGATGATCTTAGGAATCCAGTTATCTGGGAACAAATTAAAAACCTTTATGAAAGACTTTTTCCTTCTCTCTTTTTCTCTCCCCCTTTGATCCACCAGATTGAGAATTAAGAGCATTATAGTTATGTATCAATTTAGGAAATATTCAATACATTATGAGTCATAGCTAAAACACTAACAATAGTGCAAAAAACAGTGAGATTTGGGGGGGAAAAGAATCCAGATTCTAAAGATTTTGAAATCTGTCTGTAAAGAAAAAGGCCTGAATACTGTCATCCAGATTGAAGAATTTTGAAATGTAGTGGGGTTTCTCCCCACTGCCCTATCCTTAACCTCACACCTACTTCTTTAAAGCAGACTTCAGATGAGAGAGAAATCTTGCTTTCCAGCCAGAAGACCCCTGAAATTCCCTGGCTCTCCAAGCCTCCTGCAGCATTTCTGGCTGTGCTGAGAGCACATCCACCCCAACCCAACCCAGCTGAAGGCACCTGCCCCATACCTGAACACTGAATCAGTACAAAAAGTGCCTTTGCAGAACTGGTTGGATGCTCAAGCCCATTTCAAGAAGTGTCCAAGCTCTTAAAGAAGGCTGGGGAGCAGAACTGACCAGCAAATCCAGAATACAAAGCATGGATAAAGTCATGGGAGCAATGAATCCAGGAAGATCCTTTGGAGACCCAGTATATCTGAGGGGTAGCAATTAGGTTAATGTGTCAAGGTATTATCATGTACTCCAGGGTCTCCTTTAAATGGAAACTACCTGATGTTTTTGCCTCTGAGTCAGTACTCTGAAGTACACTCCGGAAAAGGCAAGGATTCACACGAAACTACTTGAAAAGAATGTCTGTTCTATGCAAGTAGAAAATATGCCTGAATCTCTTCCTTGTTACTCATTTCCACACACAGAAATCTAATTATAATCAACGCCCAAGTAAATTTGCAGATCTTTCTTTCCTTCCCTTACCATGTCAGTTCTGAACTAATCAGACTCTCATTGTTTTCTCCCAATAATTATCATGAATCAGGCTCTCATGAATCTGGTAACAGCTGAAGAATATATTTTTGACATCATGTAGCATAATTAGAGCAGAGCAAAGCTTTTTTCATGATTGAATAGCAGGGTTAGTCACACCGATGAACCAGAAGAGCCACCACAATGCAGTGCCTGTGCTGCTGCTAACCAAACCACACTGCCTGCTGAAGTTCACAGGGAAAACAAAAACCACCCCAAAACCTAAAAATAGCCACAACACACTGAGATGACCCCAAGGGGAATGCCTGCAGTCCTTACAACACTATGGGGTTTTGGAAAAGCCCATGAGATACTCACTGCTACCCAGTGTCATGGGGCTTGCACATGTGGAGTCACAAAATCCCAATTTTTGACTGGCAACACTAATTGCAGTCTCATGCTGATCCATGCTTCAGTTCAAGTGATCTCATTAACAGATATCACACTGCAAAGCCCAGAGCTAAACAGCTAAAGACAAAGGTTTAGCTGAAAAACTCATCCCTCTCTGAAGCATCTCTGACTCCAGGGGAGCATAGGAAGGATAATGGCTATTTCGAAAGTGCACAGAGATTAGGACCTTGACAATATTTTGCTGAGTTACTGGCAAAAGGACAATAAGGAAGCTCACGGTTTTANAAAACCAACCAACCAAAAAAAAAAAAAAAAACCACAAAAAAAAACCAAAAACAA
This sequence comes from Regulus satrapa, assembly GCA_013396955.1. Taxonomy (NCBI): domain Eukaryota; kingdom Metazoa; phylum Chordata; class Aves; order Passeriformes; family Regulidae; genus Regulus; species Regulus satrapa. Next base: position 50,584 of record VWZN01014377.1, read on the forward strand.
AAAAAAACCACAAGTTCAACAGCACTTCTCACAGACCTTTTTTCAAAGATTTATTACCATTTGTGGCCTTAGTTGCCCCTACATGCTTCTTAAATCCTGTAGAAATCTCTATCTATACATCTGTACCAAGACACAAATCCCACTAAAAGGATAGGGCAGACTCTTCCAGTCTGCTATCCAANGCCCCCGCCCTTTTGGGTGTCGCTCCCCCCCCCCCCCCCCGCGGGGGGGGCCCTCCCACCCCCCCCCCCCCCCCCCCCCCATCCAGTATAAGTTCTTGCAAAACAAAGGCTTAAAAAGCAGGACATAGGATGGATAACGTGACAAATTTAAAGGTGTTAGTTTGAGCAAAGAGTTGTGTCTGCCCCTTTTCTTTAGGGACACAGCTGAGGGTAGGAGGACTGCAGGACTCAAAGCAAACACACATTATCCTTAGGGGTGCTCTTGAGTCCCCAGTGGCCCCCAGCTCAGAAGGAAAGGATACATGAGGCAAGCTATGAATTACTTCTCCAAGATACTGGAAACATCCAGAAAGCCAGGAGGGAGGGAGGGCTGGAGCTTTGTTTACTCAATGGTACCAAGCACCTTGGCACCAAAGCCAGCTAATAAAGGGAGGAAACCACCAGAAACTCCAAGTCTGAGGTGGTGATGCACTGAATTGCAGGTGAATTCCTTCCAGCAGGCAGATGAGACAGCAAAATTACCCTGTTGAACGTCACTGCATGGAGAACAGGCCAGGTTGGGCAGGTCTTTGAGCAACCTGGTCTAGTGGAAGATGCCCCTGTCCATGGCAGGGGCTGGAATGAGATAATATTTAAGGTCCCTTCCAACCCAAACCACCCTCTGGTTCTGTGGTTTGCAATCCCCTAAACATAGCTGTCACACACATATGCACATACTCCTACTAATTAGTATCCAATATGATGCCAGTATTCTCAATTAGCTGAAGTGCTGGAACTTTTGAGTTATGATCAAGTATTCAGAATTGAGCTATAATCATCTGCAATTCCCACTCAGTTCCCACATTTCTGGGGAAACAGAGAGAACTCTGCTTCTTTTCTTTCATGACTTAAGGCAACTTAACTAAATTATTTATTCTACTAAGATGTGCTAGTGTTTGTTGCAACTGCTTTGAATTATTATCAGGTTAGTGGGGGATATTTTTCTGAATATTACCTTTTTTACTGGACACTTGTGTACATTAATTAGCCTTTGGAAGTTAAATAGAGAAATGAGTAATTTAAACATCACTGGGCCTACTTATTTCTCTCTCCTTATTCCCAACAGAGGAGGGCTTTTCTCATGCATATGACTACTATTCCAGAGCAATGGGCTGACTCACAGCACACAGAGCCAAGCATATGTGTCAATTTTAGTAGGCTTGCAACCTTTCCAGGAATAGAGCCTTGGCCTATCCACACTTCAGAGCAGGCACTGAGTGTGTTTAGAGCAAATCATTGGTGGATTCCACACAAACATCATGCTTTCAACTGCCCAGCTGGCACCTTTCCTACTCTTTCCCTACTGAGTATTTTACTATATTTAATATAAAAGAGGAGCAAAGAGAGAATTCTTTTTTTCCCCTCCAGTTGTGAAGTTTCTGAGCCCTGTTACTGACAGGTGCTGCCTACACAGAGGGCTCGATATTTCCCACCAGAGCAGCGTTTTCCTGTGGAGCGGCCTCGAAGGTGAAGCAAGGACAGTGATTGTGCCGGCACCCGGCACGCTGCGCTCTCAATGCCCCCATTATCCACGTCTGCCACATCCAGATCCCTGTCAAGCTGCAGCCACACACACTACGCCGAGCAGGTGGCTGCTCTCTTATTTCCCCCAGCAAAAAACCCCATGAAGTCCTGAATAAAATGAGACTGCATTGCATTCACACCTGCATCGGCTCCTTCGCGTACCCCAAAGTGAAACAGTTTAGTTTGCTGAGCTGATCGGCAAAACCCATTCCAAGTCACATTTGGCCGCAGTGAAACAACTGAACAGATCTCACGCCAAGAAATTATAATCTACCTCAGAGAACAAAAGCAGCAAATGCACTACTTTTCTTCAGTGTTTTCTAAAAAGTCACCTGAAGTGCACAGCAAGTTACTTTCAAATATCACAGTTCTCATACACAAAATAAACCCAGTTACATCTACTACCACAAACAAACAGCAACAGAAGAGGGCTTATCTGAAAAGGTGATACATATCTACTCCAAAGAGAAACCACAGAAAATCCTAAAAAGCTGCAGAAGAAAGGGGAAAAAACCCAAAACAACACTTCTAAGGCTGAAGTTAGTTACTGTTCCACAGCACCACTGCCATGATCAAGGAGCCAAGAGCTGCTTACTGTTTTGTAATGGTCACAGGAAAATTTACTTCTCCCACGAACAGGGACCTGGAAGGTCATACTACTTATTGGCATATTTAATGTGAATATATTCTGCTTAAGTCCAGCTTGCTCTTCCTTCTCAAGAGGTGCACAGTTAAATGATTATATATATGCTGGCATGTGAAGCTTGGTTAATTTTAGCTGAAGACACGCATGCACAGTGCTCAGATTTCTGACACAGTCACACTTCACAACTCCCACCCCTCCTGCAGCTCTTCCCTTACAGCCCCCACCACTGCTCCCTTCTCTTACTACTGTGTCTAACGCAGAGTTCCAGTGTTTGGCATCAATTTCAAACACGATCAGTATATTTTATCATATCAAAGCCATTTACAGCAAGAAAAAAGTTGGCAGGTCTTTTGTGTTGGACACTGTAGGCATTAAAAGAACGATTAAAGAAATTGTTGGGGTTTTGTTTGACGGGTTTTTGTTGTTGTTTTGGGGTTTTTTTACACAAACAGGACAATTTCTCCCTATTATAGAGTTAATCCCCTTCATGTAAACATTCCTAACATCTGTGGAAATTTATGCTCTAAAAGGAAACCCAAGATTTTGCATGCCAAAAAACTCCTGGTATACCTCTTTTTAGAACTTCAAGCATTCACAATATTTTGAAGGTTTTATCTACCACAAGTGCAAGCTAAAAAGTATCAGACTGAATGAGAGCTGGAATGGGCACACACAACCTGGTACAGCAAGGGCTACCTGCCCTCTGGCAAGACCCCACCATGTGCAAGTCAGCCCTAGTTCCATGGGCTGACCACTGTTGCTGGCATTCCTTAAAAACACAGAGAATTGGCACTTGTAAGATGCTTGGCCAGAATTCTTTATTATAAAAAAATACACAGCCGATGTTGCCAAGGTGAGAAGCAAGGGCTGCTTCACCTCCCCTCTCACCAAGCTGAAGGATAGATGTCTGACATTTTCACTGTTGATTTTTCAAAAGGCACACTCCTGCCAGGGTCAGATCCATGCAGCTCTTTTAACTGCTCCATGAAAAGCAAACAGCCTGGGAGCCACAGTGTCTCCACATCAGCTCTCCCCCCAGCAAAGCCCCTCACTGAGGCAGAGGTGGGTGTTTGTTTTGGGGAGGTGGGGGACGAGAGGGGCTTTGATGGAGTTTGAGGAGAGCGTGATGTACTGTGACATGAAGTAGCTGCTTTACCCAAACAGCTCCAAGGGCCAAGGCTCTGATGTGCCCAGGACTGTGCTGTGAGCAACAGCCCTGCTAATGGGCACCAGGCTGACTGTAAGAAGGGGGAAGTCTGCACGTGTTGCCCCCAAAACCCTGAAGAGGGGAGAAGGATCTAATTCCAGGCTGCTACAGCTTCTGCCCCGAGCACCCAACACTTAATGTGATCAGTTCCCAAAACTCCACGTAGTCTTGGCACACTTGGCTCGTGACAGTAAATAACTCTCCTAAACTTTTCTAATAAAGACAGACTAATTTTCTCTATTTGGAAAAGGTATGAGAGACCGTTCCAAACAGCTGCTGTAATTTCATTGGCATTTTTCACCTGGGGTCACAAATCTGTGTGTTTGCGGTATCATCTCCTCTGGGCAGAAAGCCATGGCCGCAGGAGGGATCAGAACAGATGAACTATCACTGATGGATTGGACTCTGAGAAACAAAGGGCAAGGAAAAGATCCAAGAGATAATACTCTGAAGAGATGGAAGAAATGGAACTTGATTTGCCATGTAGCATTTTAAGAACAAACTCACTCCTCTATTCCATTTTCTCTTGATTGCTTAGAGGATTAATTGGTCAAAACAACTTTCACAGATGTGAAGCCACTCCAAGTAAAAGTAAAATTGGTTTCTAAGGCACATGATAATAAACCCTTTCAACTCCTAGCAGTGTATGGAGATGAAAGTTATCTGATCCAAACACTGAGGCCAGGAAACATTGCAAAAGCTTTTTTTTATTTTTAACAAAATCCGTTTGCTGTGGGAATTAGGGAATTACTGAAATTGGCCTTGGTCTTGTACCAAATCCTAGCCCTCTTTTAGCCAAGATGGACCAGCCAACATTCCCTTTTGGGTCTGCTTAGTGCTCGATGGACAGAAATGAGACTTCAAAACCAGGACCTGGGTAGGCTCAGTCCAGATCAACACTGCAGCCACCAGCCAAACATCCTACTCTCCCACGAACAGAATGTCTAATGCCACTCAAAAAGGAGTAAGTCATCTGCACTACCTTTCTCACTCTGTAAAACATCATTTAGTTCAGTGTCCAAGGCTTTTCATGAGAGGCAATGCCTCTGGAGCTGCCAGAAGCTGGCGAGAGGCAGCACTCTCTGAACTTGGAACGACATAAAGCAACAGGCAACAACACATGGATGAAAAATCACTGCAACTGAGTTAGGAAGGCCAAAAACCTATTCATCACTTTATCTGCCAAGCAAGATCAATGCAAAACCTGGAGATGGAAGGAACAAGAAAAGGAGGAAACAAGACCCAAACTTGAGCATGATCACGATTGCTTCAAGCATGTACTCAATTCTCAAATACTGAATACACATTTAACTCTTCTGAAGAGGAATGCTGAAGTACTGGACAGTACTGAACTTGGGAGTTAAAGAATTACACGTTAATTCCATTATTTCTAAAGCTTATTGATGGTAAAAGAAAGAGGGAGAAGGAGCCCATTACCTTTCCAAACACTTTTTTAATATTCTACCAATTTTCTAATGCTCCTCTGGCTCCTGGGCACTGTCACAAATGGGACAGTTGGCTAGACAAATCCTAGGTGTGACCTACTTTTGAAAGGCCTATTTTTATTTTAAGCCGCATTTTTAAGATAGTGAAAAATACTTTGTGACAGCTGAGCATTAATTTGTGTGGCAAAGACTCAATCCCAAAGACACAGAAAAAGACTAAGAATCCCAGAAGGATCCAGCTTCTCCCCTTAGAGCCACATTATCCCAAGAGCTCATCATCCTCCTAGATATCAAAATAAACAACAAGTCTTTCAGAAAACTTCAGATAATTTTTAAAAAACCAAGCAAGTGCCAGATCTCCAGCATTTTTTAAACTCTGGTCCTCACTTTTTAGTAGAGAAAAAGGAAATATTCATATATATTTGTATCAACATACAACTGAGGGGATGCAGCCCACACAGGTGTCTGGCCCTAAATATTTTGTTAATGAGATCTTGAGATAAAATGGTTGCATTTGAATATACTAACAACCATCTATACATAAGTGGAAGCATTTTGGGGTTCGTTATGTTATTCACTCTATTGTCCCACAGTCCAGAAATCAGGCTACTTAAAAGCTTCCTGCGTACCTGGGATCACCAGGGGGTTGCCATATTTTACAGGAAATAAGGTCATCTTTATAAATTGTTCCTGCTAAGCACTTACAAGTTGTTTCTTTTTTCCTTCCCCAAACAAAAAAAATAAAGTGCTGAATTAATTTCCACAAACATAACAAACCTAATCTAATGGTCTTGCAGTTGGCCATCTGTTTCACAGATAGAAATCTAACTGAATCTTCCACTGACTGATAACTTTGTAAATTACATTAAATTGTCAGTGCTGACCCTGCTTCCAGCTTAGTTCCTCCTGCTTCCATTTAGAAGGCTGGGAGTGCTTTCTGTATCATGATCTATGTGCCAATTAGACAGAAGAAAATTGGCAATAGTTAAAGCTACACATTTGGCACTAGTTCAGATTTAAAGGGGCAGAGAAGGGCAGTGTCCCCAGCTATGATGCAGACTAAGAGAATACAGGAAAAAAGGTGTAGAGTGCAGATGTTATAGGAAAAAAATTTTAGTTTCCCTTCTCTGCTACAGTCTATGTCACAAAGACCTTTACAATCAAATGTACTTTCATATTTATAAATAATTAAGAAACACCCCTCCTAATGGGAAGGGGCAAACCTCTTTACCTAAGTTTCGCTAAGCACTACATAAACAATTAGTAATTTTACCCCTATAGGCCACTTTCAGGCAGGCTGGCCAAGACCCCAGTTACCAACTCACTGTCTTTGGGATGAAGAATGATTCCCTGCATGATACAAGAGGAAAATTCTGTTCTTTCATTTCCCACTGACCTTATGCCTTGCTGGGGAAGAGGGAGGGGAGATGCTACTTCCATCAGAGCAGCCACTGCTGCAGGCAGGATGCTCATAGACTCAGTAAACTGCTGGCCTGATCTGTGATGGCAAATCCTATGCTCCTAATTAGAGAGGTTCACTAAAGTGACACCAGTCTGTGCTTCCACTGATCTGGCAATTAAAATCAATGCTGTAGGGCTTTGCTAAAAATTCAGATACTGAACTTTTAACACCTCGTTCTACATTAAAAAAAACAAACAAACAAAAAAAAAGAAAAAACAAACAAACAAACAAAACAAAAAACAAAGAAACAATCCAGCAAAATAAAACTTACAGCAGACCAGAATTAATAATTTTAAAGTATATTTTATGGTTGATCAAGAAGTGACAGTACAGGCACAACTCCCACAGGAATAAGTGGTTTGGGCATCTCTGTCTGAGAGCCTCTTCATACAGACATCAGCCACTTAAAGGCCTCCTGTACCTCCCTGAAAAAATCATTCAAGCACAAGAAGTAATTCTTACACTGCTCTTGAAACTTTCTTCAGAAATATATATAAATATATATAGCACAGTCCTTTAATAGAACTGTCACGAGGCAGATCAACTGTAGGCTTCATCTATTTCCAGCAGAAAGACTTCTAACATAAAGATATTTAATGGGAATTTCCAATCTTGAACAGCATGACCTGCACTAGGCTAAGACTATTGTAAGTTCCTTATGATTTTTTTCATACATCCCTTTTTAAAATGCAGATGGTTGAAATACTTCCATTATTATTAATAGTCCTTTAAGAATTACATGGCAGCAAGGAGGTTGATCAAAAGACCTGCAAGCTCTGGAAAATTCAGAAAGCACAAGGCAATGACAGCAGCTTATCCTCACTGGGGCCTCCATCACTCAAATTCCAGTGTAATTTTACACACACCTACACAGTCCCTTCCTCTGATATCCTGCATTTAGTTTCTCACTTAGTCCTGCTTTTGCCTGAACACCTACACCTAGGAAAGTGCTACTCCAGCAAACTTATATTGCTAAAATTAGCTGAGTGAAATATTTAGCAAGAAGAAAAATTATATGGAATTTACAGGTAATAAACTCCTGCAACTAATCCTTGGTAAATGCTTCGTTTTCCTTCAGATGAGAACATCCACTTTGATCCATGCTATGGATGTGGTCAAATGTTCCCACAGGATGCAGATGAAAGCCCACCTATGTATGAAACTAAGCGTGGTTTAAAGTAACATCAGATAAGAGTGGCTTAGCTGCAGATAAAATCAGAGCAATTCACTGGCAATCATTCAGAGGACAGATCCTACACAGAAACAAGGCTTAGGGACATCAGCAACATTAGTTATTCTTTTCTGCCTGGAGCAAGGGCTGGAGGAATGCAGAACAAAGAGCGCATTGCCAGTTTGAAAAATAAGAAAAGTAAGTGAATTACGAACCCATATAAAAATGTTGATTCAGTAATTAACCATAGGCACTAATACTAAGACGGGAAAAAAGGAAAAAAGAGCTATCAGGACTGGCTGCCTGTTATCCTGATCAAACAACTATTATTTATAGCATTACTTGCCCAGTTCTTTGTTAACTACAGTTCAAGCTCTATAATCTTAAAACTTCAGAAATAGGCCCAAAAATTTTAAAATTATAAAAAAAGAAAGCTGCAGCAGCTGACGTAGCACTATGTTGAGATTTTAGGTTATAGGCCACTTTGTGCAAAAGGCAGGCTAAGAGCATCACCTAAAAGTTGAAATTGTAACAAATCAATTAAGCTGTGGGCAAATGGTTGAGTTGTGAATGAAAATTAAACCTACTGCTAAAACAACCTGAAAGAAAAAGCAGCTCACAGCTTGGTTTTGGGCTTGGCTGTTTATTCGTGTTTTTTCTGGCTTTGTGGGTGTTTTTTAATTTGGTTTTGTTGTTTTTTGAACAAAACAATTCTATTGCTGGATTTCCTAGAACCGTCATTTTTGCAATGTTTGTTTTATACCTTTGGCAACACTTTTGTTGAAAATTTTGTTGATGCAATCCCACTACAATTATGAGGTTACAGACTCATTTTTAGCTCTACAAATAACCTTCCCAGATAGCTCCTGCAGGTTTTCTCCTGAGCCATCACTGCTGGACTCTGGAGGAGCAAGACAGCCGGGCATTCCCCATGGCTGCATCTGGCACTAGAAGGCACAAGGCAGCCTCAGCAAAAGGACAAATCCTTCCAAGGAAGGCAGGCTGGTGACACCCTGTGAACATTGGGAGGACAGATCCAGGCAGCTGACAATCAGTGAGTGGCTCTGGACCAGTCCCATCACTCTCAAACATGGACATCATTTTAAGAGGTGAGTGACACTTCCAGGCACCAATCAAGGGAATCTTGATGCATGCAGGCTTGTCCCCATCAGGATGACTCTGACACAAAGGCCAATAAAGAGAAAATGTCTTACTGAACTATATTGGAGCTGACAAAGGCAGCAGCTGCTCCGTTCCACAGGGCAAATTTATATCTACAGTAGGCGTTGGGAAAAATGTATCCTTAGGGAAATTACTGTCAGCTCCTCCACTCTCGGCACAGTGCTATCGAAGAGATTCCAAAGAAGAAACCAAGCAAAGCAGAGCACAATCTAATTTTTAAAACACGAGAAGTCCACAGATTCAGTCAGAACTGCAAGCAGAGGTATTTCTGAAGAGCATACAGAAACAGCAGGAACTAACATTTCCCAGCACACACTGTAAATACTAATATGTTGGAACAGTAGTGCCTTCAAAAGATACAGATCTCTTTACTATGATTCAGAAGCTCCTAGAGGATTTGAAGGATGGATGTTTTGGCATGAGGTCCTCAAACATTGTTTTATTAGTGCATAAGGGAAAAGTTTGCTACTACTACTGCTACTACTACTGCTACTACACAGTTGGCCAAAGAAAAATTATTGAGTATGAACTAGCTGAAGCAATAACTGCTAAAAATCAGGATTACTTGAAAAATGAGCAATCTTACATACTGAGATACTGAGACTGCACACAAATAAACAAGTGAGAAAAAACCCCAAGAGTCCATGTGATACAAAACATAGCATGAAATACTGCTGCTGTTTGGTACCCAAAATCAAGCTTCTCCATGGACTAAGGGACAAAGTCTGTGCAGTTTTGTATGCTGACATTTGTCCAGTGTTTTGCAAATCAATAATGCAGAAAGTAAACTCTCAGCAACACATTGTGAACGAAGCATTTACAGACCATAGAGCTGCATTTAGCACATCTGTTCCTCTACTTCTACACTATCAAATTTTCCTTTTTTTTTTTTTAGTATAACTAGTAGTGAATAGCATATTAAAGTATTCTGATGGTCTAAATGAGTTTTTGTAGTGCTTTAAACACTTACATCTATTCTGTGTGACCCTTTATGTTTACTCTTTATATAAACTAGGATGTGACAAAGCTTGGATAAGGGATAAGGGTTAGGGAGGGGAAAGCACATTCTTCATGGACACCTGCTTTGCACCGACTACATTTTGTTCTCACAACTCTCTGCAGATGCTTGTCTCAGAAAGCAAATAACCCAAAGATCAGATTAGCAGCCTGATATTTCCATGAGGGCAGCTAAGACTGGCAGACCTCATAAAAGTACTGAGTAACCCTGAGACCAGCCTCCACCCCCCAAGAAGGATTAAACACAATTAGCATCAGGAAAGCAGATGTCTAACAAAGTAATAAACCATAACTTTTACACAAGGTTAAAAATTTCCCTTTCCTCTATTCAGTAAATGATCCATAGCTCCCAAATGTATCTCTCTGCTGCTTTCCACCACCTCAAGACTTCCTTATTCTCTCATCAGTCAATTCATTGGCAATCACTTGTCAGCAAAAAAGAAAAAAAGCAAAACAACGAAAAAGCTTGTTGAGCAAATGTCAGAGACCATTAAATTAACCAGTCAGAGATCAGAAATGAACAGCTGACACCAAATTGAACCCAACACATGGCCCATTCAAATTATGGTTAAAAACACATAGCCAATCACTTTGCCTTCCAAATGACATTAAAGGATCTTTATTTTATAAAACAAAAATATTTGCTTGTGGATGAATAATCAGCCTAACATTAAGTGCATTATAAAAAATAAGCTATTGCTTTCATGCAATTTGGATTAAAGGCGCCATTTTACCTATGAGTACAAAATAAATTATAAAGCATTATTATTAAAGATTTTCTCTTTAGCTCAAAGATACCCTAAGTATATTTCTATGTACTTCCATTTGTGTACAAAATGTACAATCTTATGGGAAGGCCTCACAAGCAGCCACTCAAGACTGTAATGAATTTCTCACCTGCTTTGTGGAATCACCACACACCCCCACAGCACAGCAAGGGAGACATGACCACAGCAAGGGAGATGTGATCTCCAGTGCAGCAAAGTCTCCCAAGGCCCACAGCTCATGGGGAGATTCCCTGAGCTAAGCAGAACAGAAAGGTCCCAAAATGATCCAACAATCAGGAGCATTTTTAGACTTGCTTCTCCCAAAACAGTGATTCCAGCTTGTCCCATCAGCACCCACCACATGCCCTCCCTCAGGAGCACACACACCTTCTCCAGTCTTGCTGAGCAGAAAAGCGATTTGGCACAGCATTTGACGACTTCAGAATAGAAAAATCAAATACCACACAATATAAAAGCATTAAAGAAAGTGAGAAACCTGATGGCTTTCTCCCCTGGCAGCAAGTGCCACACTGTGCTGGAGCTGTTAATAAGTTAAGGACAGGTTATATGGGGACAGAGATAAAACTGGATGGGGATGTGAGGGCAAGGAACCTAATTAAATGCATCCATTCTCTCTCAACAAAGGAAAATAACCAACAAGGTAATATTTACAATATTTTAAACACCAGATGTTGAAATGACACATGAAAAGAATCATATTTACAAGAGATTAAGGTACTCAGAGTGGCAGGTGTGCTTCCTTTTATTCCTTGAAAAGAATTTTTTTCAGTACTCATTATTTTTCTCCATGCCTGTCACTCTTTCCACTCCTTGTTTTATTTAGGTAATAATTCTTAGACATGTTTATACTACACACCTCCAGAACAAGAGCTGCCACTTTAAGTTTCAGCAACACCTCACACAATTTGATGTGATCTCAGTAAATCAATCTAGGCAATCTACTCAAAATTTAAATAAGGTTTTTTGAAGAGGGCACAAATTTGCCTCCTAAATCCATATTTAGTCATGAAAATGTTTCTACTGAATGCCAGAACAGACTACTTGTTCCCCACAGATATCATCCTCAAAAATCCCAGTATCCTGCATTGCGGACCCTCTCCTAATGGAAATTTTTCACTGCCATGTTTTAAACCAAAAACTAGCAACTTATATTTCTGCCTTGTCAATACTAAGGCATGTATCACAAGAGAACAAAGTAGCACCTGCGTGGTTTTGGAAGCCTCTGCCAAAACCAAGCCACAGTCAGGTAAGCCTTTGAAAGTGCTGGTCTTTTCACATACTGAATCCACAGGTGTAGAATTCTGATCCCAGATTATTTACCTGCATTTTGGTCACTAAAAAAACAACCAAAAAACAAAAAACAAAAAAAAAAACCCCAAAAACAACCAAAAAAAAAACCAAAAAAAAAAATCTCAAAAGATTTCTTAAAAAAAGGGAACAGCCAGTATGGCAAATCTCTGAATGCAGAACAGAGAGGAGAAAATCAGTTTGCCTTACAATGCCCAACTGTTTCACAGGTGATCATTATCACATTCCAGCGTGGGCACAAGGGTGAGATGCCAGAACACTGACACCACTCCACTACTTGAAACCGGATACTCAGGAGTGCTCCATAAGCTCTCTAGAGCTTTGTTGTAAAGGATACTTATAAAAAAAGATAGACGACTATTGCTTAGTTCAGGTTTCATTAAACCCTTCCCCACCAAAATCACCCTCTCTCCTTCACTTTAACAGTACTCACCCTGATAAAAGTTCTGTAGGGTCGTGATTCTTAAGACAACAAGATTAGGATCGTTATAATAAAATTAGTAACTGCCCAGATAATCTATAAGGAATTTGTAATTTCAAAATAAGAAAGCAGATCCACCACAACAACAAACAATGCATTTGAAGTAAGACTTTTCAGACAGAAGGGTAACAAAGAAAACATCTGAGCAGTCACAGCCTCACCATGATGCCCCCAATCATGAACTACTTGCTAATAAAATAAGACAAGTACTGCATGCATGAGCGACTTAATGCTTACTCACATGCAAAATTTTTAAATTAAAGACATATTAAAACCCTTGTGCAATGTTCAATACCCTGGTAAGACTTCACCTGAAACATCTTATATGGTTCTTGCCACCTGTGTTCAAGAAGGAATAATTCAGACCAGAAATGGTACAGAAAATGACCTGGGAAATTAGGAGAATGTCTTGTGAAGGAAACTCTTAGAATTAGGTTTATCTGAACTTTATATTTAGACGTTCTTTGCCCAAAACACTGAGGAGGAGGAACAGAGCAGCCAGCAGACATGCTGGCAACAACCCCCCAAAAGCACTCTCACACTGTGAGAGTCAGAGCAGATGAGGCTGGAGGAGAATTCAGGGGCATCTTTCCACCAAAAATGAGAGAATGCAAGCCAAGTGGTTTTCAGATTTTATATTCATGGAAATGGTGAAATTGTTACATTAATCAGAACACTGTAACAGGAGGAAAAACAAAACAAAACAAAAAAACCCCTCTATCTCACATGCTATTAAATGCCATCTGCATCTATCCCTCTGTGCTCCACAAGAAGAGCAAGACTTTGCACAAAACCACATACAACTGTGAGAAAAAGAAATGTAAGTCTTTTAGAAAAGTATAAGGAATTTTTAATCATTCCTTGGTGTCTTATGAGAGAAAGAAGTAAATAAACCAAAACCCAACTGCAATCCCAAAATGCATCCTGTACCAGAACAGGAATGCTTTTTGAAGGATCACGTGCCTCAAATCCCTTTCCAGCCTGTTTACTGCCATAATCACAGAACAGAATTAAATGAGGCTCAAACTTCTACACCTGAATTCTAAATAAAGACAGACAAACAGATTTATCAGGAATATTTCAGAAAGTCTAAACCAAACAACATACATTTTAAAATTTGCATTTCTGAAACTCCTTATATAAGGATTTTTTAAAATTATATATGCCCTGAAATGTGAGATGCATAGTTTGTATCAAAGTAGTTATAATGTGTCATTTATTTATCTTGAGATATAAACATCTGAATATGCACATTAAGTCATTTTCATGTGACTGTTTTCTACTTACTTTGATTTCTGTAATGACATCAACTCCTTAAATAACGAATACAATTTTAGAGACTTAAATTTTTATAACATTTAAATATCTATGTGTTGTACTGAAAAATGCACACTGTGGTGGGTTGTCCCTGGCATGTGTACGCACACACAGTACACGTATCTGGAATTTAACTGTGTGATACAAGTGCTGTCATAAATTATCCAAGTCTCTCCGAGAAGGTGTGTGAGGGCTTCCCTCTTTGAAAGAGAGCCTGTTTCAATACCTGCTGTGGTGATTAGAAGCACCCTGTTTGTATTTTGAAGTCTTTACAGAGAAGACTCGTATGCACACATTGTCCTTTTTTTTTCTGGATAGGAGTTCCAATAAAACCAGATTTTTCTTTCTTGCAGTCAACCCAACAGCCCTTTTTTTCCTTTGCACTCATCTTTTGTTAATGATACCACAACTGTGTGTAATATTCTGGGTGAGGTTTCATCTGCCTCCTGGTAGTTTCACAGCTTTCACACCGCCTCATCTCTACTGAATGCACTGTTCCTGATACCTGTCAGGAACAGGTCTGCCTTTCGCACAGCCTCATGATGCTGAGGTTCACAGCTGTGTTGTCCTCTCCTGACCCATCCTCAGAAAAAAAACAGGCGCGTGCTCTTGCAACACACTGTCTGCTCAGAGGCTTCTGTGTCAAACATTTCCTTAGCTATGTGATTAAATAGAATTGTGGGGGATGTACGATTACATGCAACAGCCTTTTTTCAGACATAACCTATGAAACACTGAATTATACTCCACTATTTATTTTAATCTCTGTGGAGTGCCAGCAACCAAGCCTACGATCTAGACATCTAACAACTGGCTGAAGCTCCACACTTTTTGGCTTGGAAAAGCTGGGTAACAGGCTGTGATCTGATTCCAACACCAAGTCGACAGTCAGCTGCAAGATAATGCTGTGACGATTCCAATAAACTGCTTATAAGCACTAATAGAGATGACAAAAGCTTAGGGAACTGCAGGAATTCTTTCCCTTACTCGATGAAAAGTATTGCTAAGTCAGCTAGCAAAAATAGGCCTATCAAATCATAACTTTGCAAATCTCTTATCAGCCCAGTCAATTCTTCTCTCTCAGTTTTTAAGTTAAGCACTTGAAAATCTCTTCCAGAATGAAGTGTTTCTCCCAAATAAGTATGTTCCTTTTGCTGTATGCTCCACATCAGCCCAGAAGGCACATAGAGATAAGAGCATTAAAGGGAAATGTTTAATAGAAGGAGAAGTCATGTATAAACCAGGACTGAAATTTTATACATAAACCTTTTAACACTCTCTTCACAGAGAACATTTTGAATAAGCTCACTATTTTACAAGAATAACTTTTTTTCCCATTTTTTACAAAAACAGGTTTTAAAAATCCAACTGTTTACCCAGCTTAGGGCCTGTTAATTTCTGCAAACCTCAGGTACTGATCCAGTGGTCACCACTCACCCTGACACACATTTGGGGTGGTGCAGAGCCGGAGTTGTACCTTCTGTCCCAGCCCATGTGGCCCAAGTCCTTCTGCACCTCCTGACCTTCAGCAGGAGTGATTTTCCTACTCCTTGGATCTCCTATGGAGCAAGGGCAAGGATGGGAACACTAAGGGGCATCCACACACAGAGCCTGTCTGCTACTGTGGAAATGAGAATTTGGTCCTGCTCAAAGGTAACAGCACATATATAAAGTGCTCAAGCAAACACATGCATGGTTTTTTTCCCTCGTGTTTTCAACGTTTTAAAATTGAAGCAGAAAATAATTATGGGGAGAGAAAAGTAATGAAATAATTATATCTGCTTAATAGTACGTACCATTCATAATTTTTAATCTGAAAACAGAAAGAATAAAGGTGACAGGGAAAGCTGAGCAGCCTTCAGTTTTCTCTGTATAATCCATAAACCTGATCTCAAACGAGAAAAGACAAAAGCTACAAAAGTCACAAATAAACTACATTAAATAAAATCCTAAAATGCTCAAATGTTTGTGCATCTGAAACCTGGTTTTGAAACACCATTATGGTACACTTCACGATAAAATGCTACAGCCTCTGCTGACATTACCGTGGCTCTTCAGTCAAGTTTCTTTTACTGCATTCAAAGAAACAAATCCTTCTATTACACCATGTCAGACACAGACTGTTTCATTTTGAGAAGACATATATAGGGTTTTCATTCATTAGTTTCTTACAGACTCAAAAAAACTGAACTAACAAACACAGAAAAACACCCCCAAAACACACAAATCAACCAAACCACAAAAGAAAACACAGCCTGGAAAGTTTGTCTACTGCCAGTAACATACTGACAGGTTAGCTAACATGCTTCTACTGATACAATAGTAGGAAAAACCTTGGAAAAGGCTGCAACATTCTCATATTTGTATACGTTGTATATACAAGCTACAAGGCTGGGGGGCTTGTAGGATATGTACTGGACAATTTGAACTTGGCATAAAGAAAAAGCATCACATGCTTTTTACAACCTTCAATCATCACAAAAACAATACCTTAACCCTTGTGAATTCTCAAAGCCATAATACCGTGAGTGGGAATGATCCTTGTTTTGATTACACTAGAGAAAGGTGTTTGCATAAGGTGTGAAGCTGACTCAGAACAGTTAAACAAAAAGTAAGAGCGAGGGAGGTGTTACACTATGCTGAAATATTCTTCGTCTCAAACATAAAATGGAAATAAAATCAGAATTAAACATTTGTTTTCAAAAACTCAGGAATAAAGAACTCTGTGGTCAAAATAATTTTGTCTATTAGCTGTGCAGAAGTCACTCAGCACAAACAGGAGCAAGGTACACAAGTCATTCTTTTTCTCTCAAGAGATGGCAATACTTTAGAAAGTGGACATAGTCTATTCAGAAAAAAAAAATTTATCTGGGTTACCGCCTGGCCACTCCTCTGAATGTCCAGTAATAACATCAATATGCTCCCGAGAGACTGGCAAGGAACCTGTCATGACTGCCCAGGAAACATATCAGCAGTGAAACCAACCTTGTATTTTGCAGCTAATTCAAGATGACAAGATGGCAGCTGAATGGATTGAACAGTGGTGTGTGACAAAAATTAGGCCACCATCCCCCCAAATTATTCAAGGACAATATTACAGAAAAAGCAGCTACCAACACAAACTTTCAGTGAAGTTAGATACTTATTCCACATTGCACCCTTATGGCAACATCACAGTTTTTACAAACTTGCCTGAGTAAGTCTTGCAGGATCTAATATTTGGGGACTCCATGATAACAGCAGGCAGATAGATTTATCCCTGGCTGCCTGAAAAGCCCTTTATTACAAATCTGAAAAAAAAATCCCTAAGCTTCCACACTCTGAATCTTACAATTTTAACCATGAAGTGATTCCTGCCATCACCACCCAAAACTCTCGGCAGAAAGTATCTGGCTTTTGTTGGCATAATAGCCATATTCAGCTCACCCTAAGTAAGGACTGGCAAGCATTTTCTCATTCTTTTTTTCCACAGAAACCTCAGTGGACCAAAGGAAGGAGGAAGAGGAGAGAAAGAAGAAGGGCAACATCTGAGCTCACTTAGCTGAGGATTATTATATATATATATTTATTTATTTATTTATATTTATATAGATACATGTGTGTGTGTGTATGTATATGCACAGGCATACATATATATTAAAGCTGTCTTTCTTTGATCCACTTTATCAAGACAGACCAGCCAAGGCCTCTGGAAGAGCTCTGCACAAAGCTGAGCTCACCCCTGGCAGAACCCTGCCAGCCCCCCGAGGCTGAGGAGCACCCACAGCTCTCCCTGCTCCAGCACCCAGCAAACCAGAGGCAGTCCCGCAAGGCAACTCCTGTCATTCCCTAATTGCAGGGGCAATAAATGTCTGCTGCTTGACAGGGAATGTGAGTTAGGAGCAGGCTACGGGGGGATAGATTTTATCTTTTCTCCTCCTGCTCAAAGAGTGGGTAAATCCAGTAGTTTTCTTCCACTCTGAGCATCAATTGGATTTTGTTGGACACTGCCAATGATTTGATTTCTCACATCTTTTCTCAACTTGATTTCACAGCACAGCTCTCACAGGTGCTGGTGCTGCTTGTGCAGCCATTAAAGGCCAATGTATATGCAAAGCCTTTTCAATACACCTGTGTACATAAGCTCTTTCTGCTTCCTAAAGGACTCTGCATATGAAAAGCGAGAGAAAGGACTCACTTTAACCTCTCTCTCCCAAAATACTTGGCTTCAGCTGCAACCGGGCTTGGGCAACCCCCACACAAAGCCGACAACTTCCACTGCCAGCTCACGAATTCATTATTCCAGGGGCTACTCAAGCGTGAAATATCCCAAACTATCTGATCCCACGTGAAGGGCTGCTGTTGTATCCAGAGCTGAATACTCCTTCACTAACACGTGTTTATCACCTCATTCCTTGCGAGGAAAGTATGTAAAACCAGAGATTGTTACATTAGCACAGCGCTATAAATTTCTTTGATTGCGGAGTCTGATAGGAAGAGGTGCTGGGAACCTTTAACTCCCACACGGACTTCAACAGAATTTTCACACAAAAAGGCTAAGGGATTAGACCTGCAGCAAATCCTGCGGCTTTATTATAAATTTCTCAGGAAAAGAAATCTTTCCTCTAAAAACTGCATAGAAATGTAATTTTCTTTGTTTAAATAATCTGCCAGTGAGACAGAGAAAACACATTTAAAGCTATCTTAGACAGCCGCTGCCTTGAGATTCTTTACATCAAATGGCTTTTTAAAAAAAAGCTGCTGATGAGAAGTCCCTCTAAGTTTTGATCAGTTTTTATCTTGGTACGGACAGTAATTCAAGCAGACAGGCAGATATGTGGATTTCCTGAGCTCATTTATGCTGCAGTAATGGAGCAGCCACACACTTCATCCTTACAGGGTGCAGTGGGGTTTTTTTACTTTTCAGGAAAGGAGAAGAAAGGGGATGGAGGGAAAAGGGGAGGGAGAATATAAAAAGCAAACCATTGAGTAAATAAAACTCCAAATGCTCCCAGGCGACAAAATCATTCCATCAAAACTGAAAGAGACAAAATTTCTTCCAAGAAGAAAACAATAGCAAAGACAAAAAATAAATGAAGATGAGGGAAGAGGGCTATGCATTCAACTGATGCTTCGGTTCTTAGTTTTAAACGAGCTTAACTACAGAAGCGAAACAACAAGCAGCCTGACCTAAACATGCCCAAAATATGAATTAATGAGTAACAAATCCGACTACGACTCCGCAGCAGAAGAGCATCCCCTTGGGGAGCGCATCGGTCCAGCACCAACCCTGCCGCCCCAGGTACCCCTGCTCCCTAATGAGAACCGTGCGAGGGTAATATTCCCTCAATCAGCGGCAGTCCCGGGTGGCTCTCGCCGTCCTTACCAGCTTCATGGTGCTGTTGTTCTGCTCCCAGCGCCACAGCATCACGCTCATGGTCCGGCCGGCACCTGCCGCGCCCCGGGGCTGCCCGCGAGTGTNGGCGGGGGTGACCCCGGCCCGGGGAGGGGTTTAGCGCAGAGGCGGGGATCCCAGAAGCGTCCGAATGCAGAAACTCACCGAGCGCCCTGCCGCGTTTTAGCAAGATGCTTAAGGGTGCCGGGCGCATTTTAAAGCAGAACTGAAACTTGCAGCGGTTTCTCCCTGTTTTGACAGCGCGGCTCGGGTTCAAAGCCCAGGTTCTGGAGCTGCCGTGTTGTACCGGCACTTGGCACGACCTGAGCTGCTTCCGCTCAAAACTGGATTTATACTGAAGTCTGCTGGGGTGGGAAAGGGCCAGGCTTGCCCTGAATGAAAGGGAATAATATTCTGCCTTGAAAATGATTCAACAGGTGGAGCATCGCAGATCGGCTTTGGAAACATAAACAAAATAGGGTGAGTGTTTAGAAGAATTAGTATTTTTAATATGCAGAAGAGCCGTATTTCATGGCAATAAATATCAGAGTTTGCCACATCCTATTTGAGATACAGCTATTAAAGATCTTTGTAATTTGTTATTCCATTGGTGCTGTCTTGCAGCCCACTGAAACACTTCCCCAGTTTCCTTGAAGCACCTCGCCCAGCCCAGCAGTCCAGACAAGATCCTCAGCTGTGGGAGGATTCATGCCTGCTCTTGCCCAAGGTCCTGTGAAATCACCACGAAATCAGTGGGAACCACGCTCCTCGCCTTTCTGCTCTGCAGAAGGTGCTACTCCTGATAAAGGCCAGGCCAGGGAAATATGGCAAATTAAAACACCTTGGAAGGAATTCCCCAGGCCACCCATCTTGCACTCTCTCTGCAAATATAAATTTGATTTGCATAAAGATAACTTTGCTGGCTGCAGGAGGGGAGGCAAGAGATGACCACAGGCATAACCCATAGCTAATGGATCCAGAGCCCAGGAGCAGTTCAATGCCATTTTCTAATTGTTAAATTATTTAATAATCCAGTGATAAGATACTAAAACATTAAAAAACAAACAAAGAAACAAAAACAAGACCAAAAAGCCCCACCACATTGTACTCTAAGTGATCACTTTCTTATCTGAAAATTCCACTTTTGTATGATTTTACTGGCAAGGCTGCTTCATGTATCCACTCAGTATGTTGCTGAAGAACTATAATAAATCTTTAAATTGGTATTTGATATTCTGTAAATAGCCTTATCCATATGAAAAAACACATGCACTTTCTTACTGAGGTCTTTTCCCTAACAGTTATGCTTCCACAACTTCGATTAAAATCTTTCTGTCTGTAATTGTCCTATTGTTCAAGTTTATTATATTTTAAGTGATAACAAAGAAATAATTATTGAAACAAACAATCATATTCCTGCACTGTAAAAATAATTGTCTCACCAAGTCTGGTAGCTTGAATAGCTATGTACAGAGAAAGAGCTGCATGTTGAAAGCACTCAAAGACTTTATGCATACAGGTTACCTTTGAACCATAGAAGTAAAATCTGAATCCTTTCCTGGAGAATAAAGAACTCTTGTTCTTTCCCTTCAGGCCAATGTGGACCAAAGCCCTAGCACAGCCAAATCTTCCCAGCCAGCCCTCTACGTAAGCAAGTACCCTGCTGAAAGGTCATTCCTACAACACTCAGAAGAGGGGAAGGTCACAGCCCATTCGAGGGCTCTAGCATAAGATGTATGGTCTTCAGGAGGGTCACAGGCTGAGACAAAAACCTGCTGACAGACTCATGAATGAGGGAATGAAAGCGTGCACTGGGAGGGAGAAGCCTCGGTGTGATGCCAAAAGGATTTTCTAAGAGCATCTCACCAGCACCTTGGAGGAGCTGCCAGTGCCTGCAGTGCGTGCTCCTTGCTGAGCCCCAGTCTGTCCCTTCCCTGCTGCTGGCACCGCAAGGGCTTCCCATCGACCTGCTGGCATCTGCCTAAATATCATGACATGATGGTGTTCGGCTTCCAAAAAACACACCAACTTCAGGCAAAAAACCAAGGGAACTGAGACAAGTGGAGCTTTACACTTGCAGGATTATGGCCCATACAAAGGGCCAAGACAACCCACAGCACAATTCAGTGTTGCCTCAGACACTTCCTAAGCCTCTTAAAAGGTTGTTGATGATCTGCTCTGCCAGTTTGAACAGCCAAATACTTTCATTCAACACTCAACCTGGTGCCAAAACCAGGAACTCTAAGAAACAAAGGAGAGGCCTCAGAAAATGGCAGATTTTTGTCTACCATCACAGGCAGAACTCAGTTTTTGGGACACGGGGAACAGAGTAGAGCCAAACTGCCCCAGCTACAAAAGGCAGATTAAAAGACCAGATATGGATGGAAGGACTCTCCAGCCAAGCAGTCTTGTTTCTTTGAACACAGTTTGCTGTCTGTTTTTACATTAACTGAAGTGTGGCTCAGCCTTCAGTATTTTCTCATTTTGTCCCTGCTTGAGCCAGCTGAGCATGCTGAATGTGGACAGAGATGTTCACATGTAATCAGCCTGAAATACTAATAAAGCAAAGCTCCTGAGGTTAAAGCATAAGCTCTGTGCCTCCTGATCACTTTTTAAGCTAATTAATATCCTTAACTAA
The DNA here is from genome assembly GCA_013396955.1 of Regulus satrapa. Taxonomy (NCBI): domain Eukaryota; kingdom Metazoa; phylum Chordata; class Aves; order Passeriformes; family Regulidae; genus Regulus; species Regulus satrapa. Next base: position 72,365 of record VWZN01014377.1, read on the forward strand.
AATCTCTGTTGCTTTTAGACACTTTCATTTAACGGATTTTCCCAAGCCAGCCCTGATTTGGGATGAAGATCCCTTGAGTCCTGATAGCGTTGCCAGGTGTAACTGGAATTTATTTCTTCCATTAAAAAGTAAGACTTTGGAGCTGCCTTTCATCCTCCTATCTCCCTTTTAGGCTCCCACAAAACAGTGAAAGAGATAAGGTTAGGACTGAAGCTGGTAAAATCCATGCATGACCTCTTGCCCCCTGGCAGCATCGCAGTGGGAGTTCCTCCCCAGTTGCTGTGCCCCAGCTTTGCTGACAGATCCAGGAGATGCCTTTCCCATACAATGCCCAATTTCAAAAGAGAACAAGGACCAGATATTTGCTTGTATTTGAATCCTTTAAAACAATAAAGCATCCAAACTCTCTAAGCCTTTATTATGATCTTCAGCAATACATACATGATGAGATGGGATCAATAATAAGTTAAACCTTCAGGAAAGGACATTATTTACAGCCCTAATGGGCATCTAAACTTTCCTATTAATGTGCTGAACAATACACTTGTTATTCACCAGCAAGTCTTCAACGACACAGAAACACATGTCCCCAGCAAACCCCGTGCTCTAATGAGACATCATTCCAGTTTCCAATGCTTTCCAAATAAAACTGCTGGAAAAACAGGAGGAAACAGGTGTTGGAGACAATATGAATGAACTCAGTGCACACAGTCATTGTCTGTGCAACATTTACTATAAAGAAAGCTTGGGGAAATCCGTTCCCTAATAATTCATTGTTTGCCTATGAAAAATATGTGTGCTAACAACTGGCTCCGCAGTCATTAAACAAAGCCACACTCCTGTACTTACCCATTACTTTTGCTTTTTAAACATATCAACATTTTGCAGTTTTTTGTGGCTTGTTTTGTTTTGTTGGTTTTGGGTTTTTTATCTAGAAAAGAAAGCATATTTAGAGAGTTTTATTACTGCTTTTCAATGCATTTTGGTCAAAAGGACTACAATCTTCTGTTCACTGAAAGCTGGAGATTTATTTTTACTATATGACATTTGTCTTCCTTTCATGCATTACAGGATGGAAATATCTACAAATTATAATCTTGAAAACATCTTCAAAATCTTGAAGCTGTCAATAACAATATTTTGCTAAGCATGACGTGGGAGAGAACAGGAGCCTAGCTCATGGAATCATAACAGATGCTCAACAATTTTCATTCCAAAAAAGCCCTCAAAATGGCGTTGAGCAGAAGCCTCAAGAATTCAACATTTTCTAAACCAGCAGATGAGATGCCTTGCATTGAAGAGCACCGTCAGAGGACCCAATGAAGGAGCTGCCCACATGGTTACTCTTGATTTTCAGCAGTTGTTGGGAGGTTGTAGAGGACACAGAGACAGCTTGTGCTGGGTACCAGATAAACAGAATGAGATGGCCTTGATAGTCACAACCTCCCACCAGTCCCAGACAGAAGTACAAAAAGAGACAGAAACTCAATTAATCATCAGCTGAAGTAGACAGTATTATTACTGGCAAATGAGCATCCTTTCTCTGGAAAACAAGTCTTGTTAAACTGGTATTTTCTGCTGAGTTCACAGAAGCTTATGAAAGTGATAACACAGATGTGATTCTGTGAGGAGGCTCTTGCCTCATATTCACCTGGCTTGATGAAAACCAGAATAATAACCAATCAACCCAGCAAACATCTGGCGGACTGAAAAGTTAACTGGTTTAAAAATATATGATAACTGGGAGATTATCTTTACAAAAATAAGCAGCTTGACCGTGCTTCACAGGAATAATTTTCAGCCCTACTTTTCTGGGCAAGTCATAGAAGGGGCTACAAAACTTTGTTCGCCGCACATCAGTAATGGGAGAAATAAATGGTAAAAAAAGAGGAAGAACAAAGCAAAAGAAGTTTGTCTGGAATGAAAAGACATTAACATAGCAAATGCAATCTTGTAAGGAGGAGAACCTAAGAATGTCACAGAGCAAATGACTCTCCATGAGTTCAGTGCACCTGGAGTGAGCATCACAGCCATGACGTGCCATCAGGATGCCAGGATGTTTGTGCTCTGCTCGGAGGGGTGATGCAATACTTGCACACAAGAACAGGTGGTTATCAAACATGAACAGGCTTTATCACCTGCTGAGTTTAATGCTGGTTGCGTAAAACAGTTCAACAGGTTTAACCTTTGGAGAGGCTTCAGAGAGGAGCCGCGAGAATGACTTAAGGACTGAAAAATGCGGATCACAAGACAAGATTCAAACAGCTCCACTTCATTTGTCAGAAAAGAGTAAGGGCAAATATGAGATCATAACATGAACTAATTAAAAAAAATTGAAGCAAGTCAGCAGAAGTCATGTGGACTGTTTTATGGAGGAAGTCAGAGTGAATTATCACATTTATTGCTGTCTTATTTATCATCAAAGGTTATTTCTAAGTTCCCCGTTAAAGTGTATCAGTCAGCCACAGATCTGTTCCTGCCGACCTACCTCAAATCTTTACTATCACCTGACTCCTGCCAGCAACCCAATGTAACATACAGCAGCCTTCAAGCATTCCAAGGAATATACAAGTAATGGAAACCTTCCTGTGCTCCATCCAACAGCTCACCAGCGCGCCAAGAAAGAGCTGGGATATGGGGGATTTAAAAAAAAAAAAAAAAAAAAAAGAGAATTCTTGATTTAGAATTCAATGTGTTGAGGAAAAAAGCTGCTAAATAAAGTAACAAAAATACCAGTACACTGAATATCCACTGGTTAAGCAATGCTGACAATATTAACAAGGCCACCCAGATGATGGAGAGCAGTAAATTCTCATTGTGGTCTGACGGACACAAGTGCTCAAATTGTCACTTCCAACTACCCTGGTCCCACAGTCTAAAGGTCTAAAACGGACAGTAATCCAGGGATTATCTTTGCCAAGGAAACCTATGGGTCCTCCTCCAAAAATCATAGGGCAGTGTTGTCTTTGGATTGGAACGTAATCCCAGCCCACACTCCCAGCTCTACGACCTGACATGCCCTTCTCCAGTTTCCCAACATGTAACAAATAATAATATTGCTATCAAACAAAAATAGATTGACTTACTATATTTGAGACTAATTCTTGAGTCATTTTATTTTAATAAGCAGACTAAAATACAGACAGGAAAATGTTATTTGCTCTGTTTCTGCTGAGTCTTTGCCAACTGCCCTAAACAGCAAGAATTTAAAATTAACTAAGCAATTCTACTTCAGCAGATGCAGAATAGTACAAAAAAAGTGATTCAATTAGTCTGTAGGCAAAGCTGCTCAGTGCTAACAAAGGATCTCTCACCATAACTTCTGAAACTTGTCCCACAAAGGAACACATACCAAGATTTAATTAAAAAATAGCTGTTACTCAGCCTTGATCAGCCACCTGGAACACTTGATAACAACTGGTATCCACCAGATCCTTTTGCCAAACTCTTTATACTTCATTCTTAAATTAAGTGGTTGCTAATGCAAGAGCACAAAATTCTGTGACCCAAAGAGTCTATATGATAGATTTGAGTTAAGTTTGTACTATGAAATTAAGCATACACACAAATACTGAAATATATAATGACTTTATTCGGGGTGCATTTACTAGGGGTGACCTGAAGGGACCCTAAAAGACAGATGAACAGTGACTTCTTACATGACTCAGGGGAATGACTTCAAAGCAAGAGTAGGTTTAGATTGGATATTAAGGAAGAAATTCTTTACTGTGGGGGGTGTCAGATCCTAGCAGAGGTTGTCCAGAGAAGCTGTGGCTGCCCCATCCCAGGAAGTGTCCAAGGCCAGGCTGGACAGGGCTCTGAGCAATCTGGCCTGGTGAAAGGTGTCCCTGCCCAGGGCAGAGGGGTTGGAAGAAGATGATCTTTCAGGTCCCTTCCAACCCAAGCCATCCTATGGCTCTATTTAGAGTGGAATCCATCAAGCAGTTTGCCTGTAAAAGCTGCAGTTAACCTATGGTGGAAGTGCCATAATCAGGTTTCCCCACCTAATTTGATTTCATATAAGTATTTCCAGTGTCCACAGAAGGTTTTGGATGTTGTTGTTCTCCTCACACTTAGGTTTCCAGCACTGCCTTCTGAACCTGCATCTTCAACTCTAAACAATTAAATATGATGCCCAGGCTTGCTCTGAGTTTGTTGACAAGGACATGGAACAATGCTAATGGATTAATAAGGGCCATCCCATTAGTTTTTGGTTGTTTATTAGAGCATCAGCTTTGAAAGCTTCCATGCTTTGCTCACGACATGGCTTTGAGTCAGAGGCTGGTATCACCATGGGCAGCCCTGCACAGCTGCCTTTGCTTTTCCTGCTCATCCAAGAGATGGGAGGGAGCTGCTGCCAGCCCCACAGAACCACCTTCTGTGTGCCCCCTTCCCCAGCCTCTAAGGCACAGATGACTTCAGGGATGCATCATTTCCCTTTCAGTCATCAGCCATAATCAGCTCCCTGAAGGCAGCAATTTGGAGATATAAACATAGGTTATGAAATGCAGTCTAGTATTTTCATGATAAATGCTTCTTACTTTGGAAGAGCTGGTCAAAGTCCAACACCACTGGGGACAGCAGTGTTGGGGTCGATCTCGTCTCTTACCCAAAATGGCAGGAGACATGATGAAGAAAAGCCCTTAGCACAGGCTTGTAACTAGAGCAAGGCACATTCCCAGCTGCTGCCACAGTTTGTTTTGAAAGCACCCACATCATAAATTAATTCATACACAGAAACAGAGGAAGAACCCTGGTCCTATGCTAGGGATGCCCAAGTATCCAAGTTGGATGCCTAATAAGGCTCTCCTCTCTCTCCTCGATAAATTCACACTTCATTCAGCAGCTCAACCAAAACTGATTTTCAGTTCCCCTAAGAGTTCTACTCCCTCAGTGAACCTTCTACCTGAGCTAAGAAATTAAACTACAGTGAGAAACTTAGAAACACTTGTTTGTTGTTTATTGTCTTTTGGGGCTTTTTGTTGTCATTTGTTTTTAATACAGGGAACACTGCTGTGAAAAACACCATTACTTGATATGATCATACACAGCAAAAAGTAAATTTTCCTCTGCATACTCAGTCTCCTGAGTTGAATGCACCAATTCTTCAATTTTTCACAGAATAACACTCATTGTGCATGTCACGGGGGAATGACAGGCTGCAGCCAGAGCAGCACTAATTTGACATTACAAAACAAAGATACAAGGAATTAAGTAATTAGAGCCTTAATGACAGAGAACAATGCATGTCTCCTTTGATAATCTCTTGAACTCTAAAGATAAAAGCAGGGTAAAAACGTGCATACAAGATGTGAGATAACTGGGAGTTTTCAAATGTAGTGGAGCACACTGTACTGCACCCTTCCATAGTATTCCAGCACATCTTAAAAGTTCAACCTTTTAGAGCAAAATCTTCTCTAATTGTCTGGGCTGCTTCTGCTCCTTTGTACCTCCCTCCCTTTCCCTGCCAGCCTTCCCCTTGGCTCACTGCACTTGTGGGCAGCTGGAACTTTTCTTGCCCTACTACTGTTTGATAACAGAAGAAGTGACAAGAAATAACTTCCTTCCTGTTTCTCCCTACTCTTCAAGATAATTTCAAAAAATTTAATACATATCATCTATTAAGTCCATTGACTGGAAAACAGTTTTTCCTAAAAAACTGCCTCCTTTTTAAAAAAAAAAATAAATTGTGATTTCAAATATTATCCTTTCCACTTGCTTTCAATTTTTCTTTCAGTTTTCATTCTGCCATATCATCAACCTTGTCAGTTAGGAGGAAAAAACAAATCAAGATCCATTCAAGATCAAAAGAGTTTGCAGGAGTCTAAAAGTCAACTAAAAACATTACTTAACTACTTTTTAGCTGCTTTTCCCCTGTGCTCTGAAATTGAGGACAGAAATATTAATGACAAAAAAAGAAATTAAGATGCTGATATTTATCATGAAAGATTGCTCTAGGCTGTATTAAATAGAAATGCAAATTCTTATTCACAATGCTGGATACAGACAGCCAAATCTCAACATATTCCTACTGCTTTAAAAGAGAGAGATTCCTCTAAAGGGTAAACAAGTGATGTGCTGCTGCCTAAGGTAGGAGTTCTGAAAAGGAGTTTTATCTAAGAAAAGCTTTTCTAGTCCCTGGAGTTGACATCCAATTATTGCTTCTGGTATTCTAAAGGGATTATCACTTGCTTGAAAATAAAAACTCTGCTATAAAACTCAGTTTATGTTTTTGATGGATTAGTAAAATAGCACAGAGCTATGAATATAGGTTTTTAATTTAATATTATTCTCCCACATATTATCATCATCAAGGATTACTCCCGTGGCTTACTGGCACTGTTATTCTTCTGTATCTCAAAATATGAGACAAATAGAAAATATGAATAAATATAAGAAGCTACAGCATGCCCCACTGTAATCAACCAGAAGCATTTTCCCAAGTTCACCTTATATTGCCCTAATGAGCAGAGCACATCCTCACCCTGTAAATGTCAAAAAGTGTTTTATTTCCATTCAAATCACTCTAAGAATTGGACTATATTTTCATGATGGAGCAAAGAAGTGTTTGTTTCTTTAATCTGCTCCCCAGACTGGCCCAATCTAGACTATGAATTGCAACCCAGTCTGAGTTGAACAAAACAATCAGCATTTACTAAGATAACTCAGTTATCAGCCTGTCTAAGAACATAACATCAGCATTTTGACTGGGACTCAAACAGTTAACAGGCTTTCAGTTATAAAGTTATATTAGAGTACCAGGCAAATTTTTCCCCTACTTGCACCATTTCCTATCACTTGTATGTCTAATTAGCTTATATCTCAGTACTAAAAATTATTGCTGGCCTGTTCTCAATGTACCTTAATATGATGACTAAAGAAAAAAGAGAAAAATCTAATTAAGATTTATGGGATCTGACTCTTCTTTGCCTTTTTGGTTTGACCATGTAATTTAGCATTTTACCTTAATATTCAATTCATGTAACCAGCAATTACATAAGCTGCAAGGTATAAAAGAATCAGACCTGTTTGATTACATGAAATTAAATATTTCTCATTTTTATTAAGCATTCTTTCATTGGTGTCAGGCTATGCCCCAAATAGGAGATTGTAACACTGCTTTTAAGCTATTTAGAGATTTTAAAATAGTGTCAAACTATGCTCTGAATGTCCTAAAATGTGGTACATGTGAGCATAATATTATTTTCAGAGGCAAGAAGCCTCTGAAAACAAGAATGGTTTCCAACCTCTAGTCTGGTTACACAGAGTTCAAGTCACAGACCAAGAGCAGAAAAAAAACCAAACCAAAAAAAAAAAAACAAAAACAAAAAAAAAAAAAAAACCCACAAAAAAAACCCAAAAAAACCCAAAAAACAAAAAACCCACAAAAAAAGAGATGTTGCTGCTACTGTTACAGCACCTCACTAGTGAGAGTTGGAAAAATAAATAAACCTGAGAATAAGCTATTATTAGTTTTCCTCTGCAGATAAATATTATTAATGCTGCTTGGTTTACTCGCCAAGCACTTGGCCCGAAAGAAGCAGCGTTCCACTGACCTTTGCCTTGGAAACTTTGAGGTTTGGCTGATCCAAGTCCCAAGAACAGAAAAAAGAAGAGAAGGGACGAGAGTAAGGTAAAGAGACATCTGCCTGAGGTTGCCTTCCAAAAATGGTATGTCCTGTTCAAATAGTTTGGGAATGCACTGTCCTTCTGTCCCAGACTCAGAGCATTCCTGGACAATAAGAAGTGGGGACACCTTTGGCTACATTGAACAGTGCAGGTCAGACTGCCTGAGCTGGGGAATGCAGGCTTTGTCTCCATCTGAAACATTCAGTCAGATATTGTTCCTTTATGTTAAATGGTTTTAAATCTAAAGGGCATGCCCAAGAAAAAAGGTTCCTTTCAATTCACTTTTACCTGACACTAAGAGCCAGCTCAGCTAAACCCCTCACCTTGCAGCATCCTCTGAGCATGGCCTAACAGCACCAGGGTGACTCTTACTTGTGCCAGAGGTGTCTGCACTCCACTCACTGCCCACCTGAGAACCTCACGCTCACCTGAGCAGTAAAACCCACCTAAAACACCATCCTGAACCAGCTCCAGAGCCACCTTCATGTCACCACCTTTTACCTGCTGCTTCCAGGGGAGCAGAACCTGGGATGAAGGAGAACAGGAGGGTGTTCACCAGAGGACTGGGAAGAACAACAATCTTTGAAGACCTTCTGATGTGCCAGCAGAACTGCAGAAAAGACTAGAAATGTTCAATTACAATGTCTTTGCAAAAAAAAAAAAAAAACAAAAAAGGAAAAAAAACAAAAAACAAACCAAAAAAAACCCCTTAAATTCAATACATTTCCTTTCATCCCCTTTCACTGCACATTACAATCAGGGATCATGCTAAGCAGCATTTGTACCACCAGGATCCAATTCACTTTCCAAGTACGGTGAGGATTAAGCACATATGATGAACCAGAAAGAAAGAAAAACCAAACCAACCATCACACACGAGAAATAAGGTCTGGCTTCCATTTCAGGGAATATTAATAACTGAAATTGTTAACAAGTGACTGAGAAAAATAGTTCTGCTTCCTGCTGGTTTAACCGCTTCTAGGCAAAATTATGATTACTGCTAATAAGCCTTAATAACAGCACAAAACAGCAAGTCACAAAGTAACTACACTTTGTAGTCAGAATGGTTCTCCTGCAGCCAAAAATACAGTGTGAAGGTGGCTTGAAAGAGCCAAGTGAAATTAGCACTTGACATTTACAAGGGAAGGGATTTTGCACACAAGGACACAGTTTAGTTGTATTTCAGGTCCTGTTAAATGAGCTCACACTGCCATATGAACTGGAAATCCAAAGATGATAGATATAAGGATGGTATAGCTGCTTCAGAAATATTTTTTTCCTACATTAAAATTATTTTTCTTTCATTGCAAAGGATCATGGTTTGGGATGGAAGGGACCTTAAAGACCATCTAGTTCTAACACCTCTGCCACAGGCAGTGACAATTTCCACCAGACCAGGTTGTTTAAAGCCCCAACCAACCTGGCCTTGAACACTTCCAGGGAAAACTTCCAGACCTGACAACACAATGGAAATTTTTCAGCTGTAATTCCAAGCAAATACTTGTGACTTTAATGGATTTACTTCTTCCCCCAACATAGGGATTTTTTGTGGCACAGTTCATGGCAGCTATAAAAGAGGGAAAGAGACTTCTAGGTCAGACTCCTACTGTCAGATCAAATTTCCATACATGACAAAGCTGATCTTAGCTTCAAAGTGCTGCCTGCAAGATTCACAGCAAATAACCTATGCCAGCTCTTCACTGGAAAACATTATAAAATTCTGAAATGCTCCAGCAGATGCAGATGTTTTGTAGAGACAGAGAATCTACAGATTAAGCTACAAAATGTGGCTTTGTCACTGAACACGAGAGGCTGAACAGTGATCTCCTTTTTTTCTTGGTAGCTACAACTTAATCTGTATTCCCCTGTTAAAAGGATTGCAATAAAACTCTTTATAATGAAAGGACAATTAAGTCACATTATGTGCAAAAAGTCATCATTTGATAATGATCCAGTAATTTCAGCAAGATAAGACGCTAATCACTTATGGTAATCAAATTTGCCCTGGTAATGCAGTGACGGGACCCTGCTGAAGCAATTCAGAGATGTTCATTAGCTCTGCACCCAGATGCCACCAGGTCACGGCGGCGTGTCCCTGAGGGAGACACCCCAAGGCTGGGAGTTACCACGTTACCTCCTGTTCCATTTTTGTACCACAAAAGGCAGATTCTGGATCCATCAGTCATACCTATTGCAGGAGTTTCCAGCCAGATAAGTATTGGTTCCTGCCAATTCAGAATATGATGATGCTCAAAGAAAGGCTCAATTACGTATTTTTTACAATATTATCTATGCTCAAAATAAATGACAGTCATAAAATACTGTGGATTTTTCTTTCCTGACATTGAAAGAATTATCTACAATAAAAGCATATCCACAATAAATCTAATCCATACCCTATGGCTTCTTAATCCCATGCAGCTCATCCGGGAAAGCAAAGGAAAATTAGGCGTGCTTTGGTTCTGTCCAGCACCACCAGGTGGCAATAGCAGCCCAGCTAACCCATCCCACAGCATGCCCGCGGCACCAACCGCTTTATTCCCCTTTCTCCTTTCACTCAAACCTACCCCGAGCTCTTTTTTTAACTTAAACTTAAGCGTCAGACTAAGAATCTATAATAAAAAGGACCCCCACAGCTACTCCTACTTCATGAGCTGTTCCAAAGACTGGGTCTAACCTAAGCAGCTCCCAGGAACCCATGACTGACACTTCCAATCTGGCAAATCCTGCCGTTCCTGTGCTAAAGGCATAGCTGCCTCATGCAGATATCCATCACATTAACTTGATTTCTGCAAACTGACACCCCTTCGATGTATTTTGGCTCAAATAAGGAACTGCATGCAAGACTCCACTCATTCCCTTTCTAAACACTGCATTTATGCCCCAAACCACAAGATATATGGAAAAGCAGGAGAAAGAAAAACACTTTTTGATGACCTGGAAATGATAGAAGTACACCAGGCCCAGATTTGAACAGAAAGCTATATCCAAAGAGTAGGTTATATTTCTCAGATTTCAGTGAGTTCGTTATATAAACGAGTTAGGATTGTATGGTCTTACTTTACCAGTCATTTGAAGTTCAAGCAAGAGGCAGAGGTGGCTTGGTTTACGGAAATTAATTGTCATTGTAAACACACACTGCAGACATAATGCAGAATGATGATGCTGTAAATCAAAGAGCAATCTGGCTTCATCCAGTGTCCCAAGACTACAGTTTCTAAACTTCTCAGCAGCCTAGTAAACAGATCTGTGGGTTTGGTTTTTGTAGGGGTTTTTTTGTTTGTTTTTTTTTGTTGGTTTGTTTTGGTTTTGTTTGGATTTTTTTGTTTGTTTGTTTTGGGGGTTTCTTGGTTTTTTTGTTTGTTTGGTTGGTTTTTTTTAATGGAGCTGTAGGAAGAACATAATCCTAGGTAAATTCCTATATAAATATGCATCTCTGATCTGACCTCACCAGTCTCCTATCTGGAATTACAATAAGGTAAGCAAAAACAAGTCACTGATCTACACTTGCTTTTCAGACTTACAGTCCCATGTGCTCAATTACCTCAGACCACCAGGAGCTTCCAGCTCCAGCCCCAGAGAGATCAGCATTCCCTCCCTAAGAGCCACATTTCTGGCCTGAAAGGATTCATCATTGACCTAAGTAAAAAACATTTTATATGACCCTAAGGTAGAACCTGGAATAATTTCCTTTGTAACCACTCTTCTCTACTACAACTTCCTGTTAAATTAGCTTTTTTATCAGAAGTCTCATCCCAACACTGGGAAAGGAAATGTGACTGAAGGTGGTAGAAGAAAAAGGGGAAGGGGAACTACATTCTCTTGACTTCCATCTGGCATTGTAAAATTGAGTGTGTTCATGCTTAGGATGGATTTATCTTCTGGTAGTCAAAACCCACAGCATCTTCTTATCAGAGGAACAGCTGCTCAAACGTAAGTTACACACTAGGCCTTTTTGTCCCAAATTGCTTTCGTCTTTTATTTCATCTCCAGTATTGTCTTTAATTCTATTCATAAAGCTAAATTATTACTTGAATCACAGAATTCATTCTAGCTCCTTGAGAATTTAAAACACGAAATCAGAATATGAAATTAGCCACTGCCTCCAGCTGCAATACATTTCTTATTTCTCATTTTCACCCACTCTCTTGGAAATGCAGTTCAAATGACAACCTGAAAATTGTTTTTAACCAGAACTAGTACATGGAGATTCCCCCCCTGCCTTTTTGTCCCTTACATCCCATAAGCACCCAAAACAATGACACGTAGAGTGGCAGAAGATGAGCCAAATACCTCTCCAAGGTACCCCAAGACACCATACACCTGAGCAGCAGGTGTGGAGCTCTGCAGAACAACAGACGATACAAAAAACCCAGAACACACTTTAATTCTTTTGGGCATTTAGCCTCAGATCTACCATAGCAGCTGTTCACAGCATTCACTTATACTTCTGGGCCATAATTAAGCCAGAGGGGCAACATTTCCCTTTCAGCCTCTTGAAGGGAAGTGATCCAATGTGGTGGAACCAAGGAGAGTCCCAGAGTAAGGGGAACAGTAGCAAGCACTGCACCACTCTGGAGAGCATGGCAAGAGCTTCCTAAGGGAAAGTCCTGCTCATCAAGCCTGATTTTCTTTTATGACAGGGTAACCCACCTGGTTGATCAGGGGAAGCTAGTTGGTGTAATCTTTGGAGATTTCACAAAAGCTTTAGATGCTCTCTCTCAGAGTGACCTTCTGGACAAAACGTGCAGCACACAGCTGGAAAATGCATCATGTGGTGGATAAGCAACTGCCTCAGGGTTGGGTACAGAGGGTGACAGTGAATGGTGTGGCATCAGACTTTCACTAATGGGGTTCTGTGGGGCCCCATCTTAACCCTGTGTACTTCAACATCTTCAGTAATGACTTCATTAAGGACTCAAAAGAATAATAAGCAAGTTTACAATTATACAAAACTGGAAGGAGCCTGCAGGAAGGCCCTGCAGAGAGATCTGGACAGATTAGAGGACTGGACAATCACCAACCACAAGGAGTTCAACAAGGGAAAGTGCTGGATTCTGCACCTTGGATGGGGCAGCCCTGGATGTACGGACAGACTGGGCACTGAGACTCTGGAAAGCAGTGCCACAGAAAGGGACCTGGGGGCCCAGGTTGATGGCAAGTGGAATATGGGTCAGGAGTGCCCTGGCAGCCAGGAGGGCCATCCCTGTCCTGGGGACATCAGTCACAGCATTGCCAGCAGGCAAGGGAGGGGACTGTCCCACTGTACTCTGAGCTGGAGTGGCCGCACCACCAATGCTGGGGAAGTTTTGGGCAGCACAGCATAAAAAAAAAGACATGGAGCTGTTACAGAGTGACGAAAGTAGGCCACAAGGATGGTGAAGGGCCTCGAGAGGAAGCTGTGTGAGGAGCTCTGAGGGCACTGGGTCTGTTCAGCCTGGAGGAGACTGAGGGGAGGCCTCATCACAGCCTACAACCTGCTTGTGAGGGGAAGAGGAGGGGCAGGCACTGATCTCTGCTCTGTGACAACTGACAGGACCTGAGGGAATGGCCTGAAGTTGTGTCAGGAGCGGTTTAGGTTGGATATCAGGAAAAGGCCCCTCACCCAAAGGGTGTTTGGGCACTGGAACAGGCTCCCCGGGGCAGTGGCCACAGCAGCAAGCCTGTCACGGATTGAGTGCTCTCAGGCACAGGATGTGACTCTTGGGGCATCCTGTGCAGGGCCAGGAGTTGGACTTGATGATCCTTGTGGGTCCCTTCCAACTCAGCATATTCTCTTACTCTGTGGAAGGCTGCCCAGGGAGGTCATGGAGTGTTCCCTCTGGAAGTATTCAAATTCTACCTGGACGCACTTGGGTGTAATCTGCTCTAGGTGACTCTACCTTGGCAGGGGGGGTTGGACTCCAGAGGTCCAAATGGTCCCAGAGGCTCCTTCCAACCTTAACTATTCTGTGATTCTGTGATAAAAAGACCACATAAGTCAAGCTTTGTTCTGTGTTGAAACTGGTAAAATTTGCAGAACTAAATGCAAAGCCAACCTGCAGTAGCTCTAGATCTCTGGAAAAGATGCTATTTTTAAACTGCAGTAGCAATGTGGACTGCATAAATTAGCATAATCTCAGCCTTCACAGATAGTTCTCAGCTGTTTTACATACTACAAATTAACACTCTGCAGATTCCTCACTTCTACTAACGTGGTCAATCATGCATTTCATGGGGCTTAAAAATCTCCTTTTTCCATCCTACAAAATCTCAACGGCCTTTTTGTATGCTGCTCTTCCTTTTCAGAGCAGTACTATCACAGGTTCAGGTTCCATTACAAATCTCACAAGGTTTCATGTGTAACTGGTGGTTCTGTGGCCGCCTAAATGCAGGACATTCTCTTATTTTCTCAGCTGATGATTTTCTCCTCGTGGGCAGATGGCATAGAAGTGCAGTGCAGATGGAAACCCACAGCCCACAAACTCCTCATTATAATTTGAAATAGCGTTAGCAGCTCTTCGATTCTCATCTTCTCTTTAACTTCTTTTCAGCAATAAAGGATAAACTGCTGTTTTCAGAAGGCACAGCCAAAAGTAATGATATCTGTTTATAGCTGAGAACCTTCTCCTAACAATGTGACTTCTATTTTCACAAGTTTTATTAAAATCTATAAATCATTACCGGAAAGGACTTTAAACTTAGTATCTCCTGCTCTGATTCAAGTATTACCTTAAGAAGAAAGATCAATATGAAAATAACAGAACACACATGCATGAAGCTTTAGAAGTCCCAGTTAGCTATTTAAGGTAATTCATGGCTCCAGGTATCACTTTACCTGAGCTGCTTGGAATTATAATGGATTTATCTCTGCAGAACACCTGTGAGATAAGAGAGCTGCTGGCGATAAATGGCAGCAGGCAGCAAGGAGGTGACAATGATGGTGATGACCTGTGGTTCATAGACTCACTCTGCATCCTCCCTGCCCTTTAGGACTGAAACCCCTCCTGGCAGAAAGGCAGGGCTCAAAAGGAGGGTGCCATAAAAAGTAGCCTTATCATTTCTTCAAGCGTTTTCACAGCATGTCCAGTCTGCTGGAATTGGCTTTCCTAACCTTCTGACCAGTTGGAAAAGTCCTTAAAACAGCAAAATAAAAATATCTATGGTGGAAAATAGCAAGGAATGAAAAATAATAAGCATTAGAGGCCAAACTTGGATCCCTGAAAAGTTTGTATTAAGCAGTGGAAAAGCATTAAAATAAATAAACTTATCCCTTAACTATAAAAAGAAAACAAACAATACTTGAGACACCCAAGTGACATGATTGGTGAGGATTTACAAACTCACAGACAGCTCTCACACACAGCATAAATGAAAAGTTGGCTAATTTGCTCATGTTCCAGCTGGAGTCAGAGTTGATAAACATAAATAGCCTCATTTGTTCCAGGTTTTGACCTGGTGCTTGACAACCAATTATTAAACTGCACTACTCTACCTCAGCTAGAAAGGAACTTTCTAAATTGTCTCACAAAATGGTTTCTGTCTATTTAAAGGATGGACTCACATTGCTTAACATATTGTTTCCCTCCTGCAAGAGTAAAGGCTTTTTCTCAGATGGCTGAATTTACTTGCATACTACACATCAAAAACATTCAGATGTTCAACCTAGTTGTGGCATACATACACTACAACATAAATAATTTGCCAATATAATGCAGGGCTATAATCTTCCTCAGTGTGCAGGCATGCTAATGATCTTACACAGGGACAGCAGAAGGTGAAAAAATGAAATATTTCATTGCCAAAGACAATTCAGCTTTCCTGCATTCATGGAAAAAGATTATGGGAGGTCATCTTCTTAAGAGGTTTTCCTTTCACAACAAAAAAAATACAATCATCAGCTTTCACTAGGGAAGACCTGTCCTTTGTGCTGTACCACATGGCTTTCCTGTCCCATCCACCAAACATGGCACTGATATCAACCAAGTAACTATATGGTATTGTCTACCACAAAGGATTATAAACGGTAATAGAAACGGTCAAATCTGAGATGCAGCCCTTAAGGACTTACCCATGTCAAAAGAACCTAATAGACATTTTATCTCCAGCTTAGTGGTTTGCACTTGAAACTGTTCAGGGTCTTCAAAAGTGACCATTTGAAACTGTTGTTTCAAGAAAAACTCAGCTCGAGCTTGACAGAATAAAGAATTTCCAGAGGAAGGGAGCGCTGGGTTGTAAGTGCCTCGAGGAAGCCCTGATTCTGTGGAGTCCATCAATATCCCACAGCTCATCCAAAGGCACATTCAGAGTCTTTGGCATAAGAGGCTGATCACCCATGGAAAGGCAAAAATAATTTTGGCAGAGGATGAGATATTGTGCCAGCATTTCTGATGCAGTAAAAGTGACTCTACCACACATCTGTCTCTCTGTGAGAGGCTGAATCTGCCTGTGACAAGGTCAATTTTGAGAAAGGTTGGTATTAAAAGATTATGCTCCCTCCATCCTCTCACTGAGGTTATGCTAATTATTTCAGGGGAGCAAAGGAGTTCTTTGATCCTCCAAGTCCTCCTTCCCTGACAAGGTGACTCTGGCTGCTAGCACAGCACCCAGAGGAACAGCACAGCATATCCTAATTCCATAATTATTGAATTATCCATTTTCAACCTTGAAATTTAACCCTAAGAAATTGAGTATGCAGTAATCCACATAATCCAGGCCTCTACACCTGTCCCTCTTCCAACTAATCTCACCACCCTTCACCATGACACATCTTAATTTAGAGTCCTGTCTGCTAAGGTCAGTGTGTAAGTGGATGCTCAGGAGCTGCAACAAGTATTTGTCACACGGTGGGACCAACCGCTTTGTCAACTCTGTGAGATACAGAAATATCAGCAGCAAGCAGAGACCTTTGCCAGCCATGCACAAATGATCTTTACAAAGGTTCTAGGAAGCAGCAAGGAGAGGGGATAGACAGAGAAACAAATAAATAAATAAACACGTGTAGCGTAGCCCTGGATAATGCGATCTGCTGGTATTAAGTTTTCTCCTGAAGGAGTTAAGTATAACCAGCTGCTCTACATTAAACCGAGCTGGCATTTTAAATCATGCAAATTAGCTGAGCTCCCATCCATTCCATCCCAGCGTTTAGCAGTATTGCTGTAAATGATGCAAAGTACTGGCCAAACCAAGCCCGGCCATTTCAGCTGCTGTCTGGGAGGAGAGGAGGAGGCAGGGTGGGCAGTGGCTCTGAGCTATGTTGCAGCTATTCACAAGATGGTTTGCAAGAGCCTCCTTTCACCATAGGTATTGTCTGCATGACCAAAACACACCCATGTGCATGGAAAGCCTGGGGCTTTTATTTGTTGGAAATCCATTTACATACGCTACCAAGAACTGCTGAAAAATTATTTAAAATTCAACTACTTGCCAGTGGAACACTGATATTTCAAATCACTCTTTACTGAATGCTGCACAATAAACCCTGAGTGGATCTGACAGGTCACTGGCTCAGAAATGCTGACACAGCAGCCAAGGGTAGCATCAGTCCCTTCCATCATGTCCCACACCAGTGGACATTTCTCAGACTGTGAAGAGAATAGATGAAAATCTGTGTTTATTCAACACAAACCCCTCTTCTGCTGAATCTGAGAGCACTCAGGAGGTAATAAAGAAGGCTAAATCTTTCTAAATTCACACTGTTGTGGCCAAGAGATTAAGTTTCAGCACAAAGCTGAACCAGTGAGAGTGAAGGATCTGCTATTAAGAAGACTAGGAGCTCCAAAGACTTTTTTAAAAAATCATTGTTTCAGGTTCCTTGTCGACCTAGTTCCTGTTGAACTAGGGGAAGGTGGGTGTTATCCATGTGTTAAAAATAAGGTAAACCGCCTTGCTATCCAACCTGATAAACCAACCCACCAGCAGTGGTGACTCACGGGCATGACATCCCACCACACACTAACTGCACCTTGGTGCTTGCACCACCAGTCACTCCACATGGTCCAAACCCTGCTAGGGGAAGGCCAAAAGGCATCTTACAGGCAGGAAAGGAAAACCTACATTGCTGCAGCGTGGGAAGCTGGTATCTGACTGCTTGGAAACAGGATCCTAGGCAACCACTGCTGTTCCTCTTGAAAAGCAGAAAGCTGTTTGATTCAGTGAAATAAAGCAAATTCATTACAATTCCCCTAGAGAGGCTCCATAGGGATGAGCAGGAAGCTGCTCCATGCTAGAGGACCTGGCACCTTTTTGCCAGCTTTCTTTGGCAGTGCCCATCTGGCACATTACCATGGAGCACCAGATTCCTCTGTGCTCCAGAGCCCATCCCAGAGGAATAAGATGCAGCGATGCCAAAAATACTCCTTCCCAAAATAATCCATCCCAGTTAAGCCCCAGACAAGTCTGGAATACATGTGGCTGTCCTGAGAAGCAGACTGACCCCTGGTTATTGAGCAAGAAAAGCAAAATCCCTTTCTAAGCTATTGCATCAAATGGTCAATGCACATTTGATCTTGAAATAACATGTGACATTTTTCGATTACAGACTTAAATATCCACAGATCTCTGGCAAATGGAGAATAATTTAAAATGGAATCAAATTTGTCTTACCAGACTGATCCATTAATTATTGTCTCCACCAGCTGCAGTCAAAGTTGCACATTGATCTTTGTGGATCAAAATGTCAGTACTGAAATTACCTGTAGTTTCCAACAGTGGAGAAGGCTCAAGTGGAGATGGCTAAAGAAAAAAGGAATCTGCTTCTAGATACTTGTTTCAATATAGACACAAACATTACAAAGTCTTGGTACCCATATTCACCATAAAATATCAGACAAACCAGATCAGCAATATGAAATCCCACCAGGGTATTAATTTTGTTCTACTAATAGGCAATAAATAACGTTCTATTAGGCAAAAATAACCTTCTACTAATAGGCAAGTATGTAGAACTAATAGATGTTAGAAAAAGGCAAGATAATAATTTCTGGTCAGCATTTCCAGAAGATAAGCAATCCTACAAGGGAAGATCCCTCACTGAGTGAAATAAAAAGGTATTACTACAACAGCCTTCATGACTGAGAATGTCAGTCCATGAGACATAAAATACATAAAATTACAATTCCAGCCTCTCCCACTTCTCCCAAGAGCAAAGCATGGGTGTCCTCAGACAGGTCTTCTAGAAGATATTCTTTCTAAGCAACTCTGAAAAATCAAGTTCCTTTGGCTAAAAGGCCTTGTCAGCTCCTGCGGGGTTATTTGGGAGGTGAGGGAGAACACCAGGGAACTTGGGTCAGTCCTTTTGTTTGGAGAAAGTGTGACGAAGCCAACAAGACCCCAGCACTGAGAAGAGCTACTGCTGCAGCCAGAGAGTCAGCCAGCCTGTCAAGAGCTGGTTTAAGGTTTCTATTTATTTATGGATTATATATTTCATGAGAAAGCCTGGATATGCACAACTTGCTCGCTTTGTTCAGCAGATGAGACAAACATCTCTGGGTTTCTCCAAGAAGGCTTCACAGCCCAGTAAAGCCAAGGCACTTCTGGATGATACCATGGCTGTCATTTCATAAAGGACAAGACAGAAGAAACGAAGCAATATTAGTGACAGGACAGAAAAAAATAAAGACATTTAGGGAGAATCCTTCCAGCTGTGAAAACTTGTAGCCACAGCTGTAGAGAAAAAAAATAAAATCTGCACAAGGAAAAGGACTTAAGGAAATGTCCAAGAAAAGGGATGAACACAAGTTAAAAAATGCAAGTAAACAAGACATTGTCAAAATAGGATGATACGACAGTCCAAAACTCAACACACACAGGGGAAAAAGTCCTGGTAAAAGTGCATTTTCAAATACAGAAGTTGGATTTTTTTTTTCTTTGAGGCATTGTTTTCCCACACACTGCTTCCAATTCTAAAATAACTCAAAATTAAAATGAAAAATAATCCAAGGATAACACACCTAAAAATACTTCCAAGAGGCAAAAATAAAAAAAAAAGAAAGTGGAATCAGAATAAAACTTCAGATCTCAGCTTGTTTTAAAATAAGAACTGACCTGTTTTCTCATTTATTTTAATAGGTAGTTTATTTGCTTTAAGTTTTAGCAGTTATTTCCATGCCTGTGCAAAACTGAAGAAACTGAGACTGTTTCCACAAACTATTTCAGAAAAACAATTTACAGATAAAATTAGAGGCATAAAACTAAGTGCCAAGTGTTTGACTGAATTCCAGTTCTTGGTGAATGGAAAACCAGCAGCTTCCTGTTACAAAATGTACCAACAGTTCATGTCTAATAATACACATAATATCTAACCATTTATATACTTCAAATATAAATGTTTCTAAAAATAATATTAAAGCAGAGTATTTTTAACCAGGTGAATTTCTCAGGAGAAGAAAATTATACAGTTTGCTGCAAGGAAAAAAATAGATTAATGGGTTAAAATGTTAAGAGCATCTCTTGATTTATACCAAAATAAAAACTAGGAGATTTAGTTCCAAGACTTCAAGAAGGAAGAAAAACAAATGGAAAAAAAGGTCAAGAGCAGAACACACACCCTTTCATTTAATGCCCAGGTATTGCTTAATTCGCAAATGTATCTTCTTAAACAACACTTACAATATTTATCCTGTTGCAAATTTGGACAGTTCAAGCAAAATAATTATTGATTTAAGCACCTCCTTATTTCTTCCACTTTGGTAAGAACAGGGAACTTGTAGGCCAGAAGCATTAAAATACTCTACAAATTGTTCAGAGATTTAAATCTACTGTGAGACAATCTGGAAAGTGAAATTACAGAGTAGACAATGCTTCTCAAAGGACTCTTAAAAGCAAATTAAAACCAGCCAATAGCAACCCTTAATTTCCAAAACCCAGAATTTAATCCACACTATCTCAGTAAATAAAGGCTTTATTTTCTGATACCCTCTGGCTAGACAAAAAGAGCACAAGAGGAGTTGGTCTTTTTTTT